>BRZM01000087.1:708473-1144467 GCA_033238685.1 Lates japonicus | reverse complement strand
TTTCTACCATGTCTTAATGACACATCCCAATTATATGTGTACAATTGTAAAGAAGTAAAATGCTTGGGGCTGATTTATGGAAGTCCATTACCACCTGGGAAAGAACTAAATAAGCACAAAGCTAATGTATAGGAACCCAGTACACTAGTGGGGTCTGACAGTTTCATGGGGACTAAAATGCTGGACCCCACAAGTTTAAATGTTAGTTAACACTTGGTTTTAGGGTTAGGGTTAAGTTGCTGTGGTAGGGTTAGGGGTTAGGCACTCAGTTGTGATGGTTAAGGTCAGGAAGGGGCTTAGGAATGTATGTCAATGTCAAAGACGTGTGTGTGTGTGTGTGTGTGTGTATGTGTATATGTGACTCACCTCCCATGAGGAAGAGGAGACCGGCCACATACTGCATGAGGCCTCGGTCCCAGCAGCAGCCAAGCACACCGATGATCCAACCGAACAGGATGATGGCCACTGCCATGCCCATGAAACCTGCCGTCATCCGCCGTAAGTCTGAGGAAACAAAGGGAAAGAGGCTTAACATCACTAGAACAAGTTGACAGTGACCTGCAGCTGTGAGGAGAGAAAACATGACATACACATGTTCATTCTGTCTGAAAGATGACAAGTCAGACGAGATGTTTAAACATGATAGGGATCAGTGGGAGAAGGAGAGAAGCCATAACAATACTTTCAGTGCTTCATTTAGTTTGATGTTGATGACCGGCCCTTCTGAAATATACATTCTTACACTTCTTTCAAACAGGAACACAACAAAGTAGAGCTTCCATAAGACCATTACAGTACCTAGCACACAGGTTCTAATGAAAGCTGTACAGATATGATGCTTCAGCATATCAAAAACTCTCACTCACTACTGGCACTGAAACACCTGATGCAGGCACTGTCAAAATGTTCATTCTAATGTGACTTCTCATACAGTTCTGCGTCCACCTCAGAGAGCATTAAGGCATGTGTTCTGCCATAAACACAGTATGACATCATGATTTACATCCTTTAAAGCAGTTGGTGGCAGCAGAACAAACTGAAAACAAACATCTAACATGCTGTCACCTTTTTAAGTTGATATGCCAAATGTGTATGCCAATAATTAAGAGTTTTTTAATCATACGCCAACATTCTGGATGTATTTCAGTGTTTCTGATGAGTTTTAAGTGTCCCTGAATCAAAACAACCAAGGAGAACCAAGTTTCCACCAGTTTGTGTTTCATGCTCATTACGTTGCTGATGGGCAGCAGGTCAGAGGCTGAACAAAGACAGCCAAGTTCAGTCTACACAGAAACAGCTAATTAGCTAGAGTGGATGTCTGCAGTCTACATAACATTATCATTGATCTCTCACAGTAACTACTGTTGTCATGGATTAATCACAGGGCAGTTTTACATTATTTGTGAGTGTGAGCACTGCTCCCAGCACATATGTCTGATATTATGGGTTGCTCTAAAGTTGAAAGGTTTTTAGACCAGGACTATTATTACTGCACTGCATTTTACGAGCTATGATAACCCCCCCCCCCCCCCACTATTGCTGCTTTCAAAACTAAGTAGTGTTTTACTCTGCTTTCTGTTGTGCTGCTGTGTAAAATGTTATAAAATATGTGTATAGTATTACATGTAAATGTTAGATAAAAAAACTACCATAACAGTTTGAATTAATGCAAAAAGCATGAATGCTGCCCAGCATTTAGTATGACCACATTATTCACAGTGACTCTCTTCTCAAGGTCATTGTCATTTGTCTATGTTGGGTGATCATTTTCAGTGGGCAGCCCCTTTCATATCACATAAAGTAATGTGATCTATTGTCCATACAAAAACACTGATAACAGCAGCTTTCACTGTATAAAGCCATAACATCTCTGCATCACTAGTTGGAGTTTAACCACATGTGGAGAGGTAATGCATTGTGTATGTGAGGGCAAATCAAATCAAAATAATTAAAAACAACTTTTTTGTCTGCTGGTATAATTTTTGACTCACCTGTTTGTATCTAATGCATACAATTTTTTTGTGAGAAAAACACTACAGTGGCTCACTATTGCCAAGTGGTGTTACAAGACAGGACAGGCTAGCTGGTTAGCATGCTAACTTCAGGAGAAGAAAAGAAGTGATAGAAATAGGAGCAAAACAAGAATTAACAGTGATGTTGCTTTCCACCACTGGACACAGCTCTTGGTGAGAGAAGGAATAAAGTTTGATCAGGACCTGCAGAGTGTTCAGTACTGGGGTTTTACTAGTAAACACATTATGTAGACTAGCAGACTGTATGGATTTTGATTTACTGTAGCTCTCCACAGCTTTGTATTCAGACTCAGTTTATTGGTGATATAGTTAAACCTGTAAACAGAAGCACGAAAAATGCAAGATGATTATCACATCCCATGATTTTTATATATGACAGACTCTTTTAAATAGTTTGTTGACTGGAGGACTGGAGGCTAATAATTTCAATATTTCAGCTATAAGTTGCAATACATATATACTTATTGTGGCAGTATAAGTATTCAGACCCCTCCACATTTTGCACACTGTATAGTGCTTTAGATTTAATTGTAAATGGATAATTCCCATTTGCCCATCAATCTACACTCAGAACCATGATGCTGCCACCACCGTGCTTCACTATTAACCAGGTGAGGAACAGTATTCTGTGCAGAGGGTTTCATTTTTGTCTCATGCGACCAGAGAATTTTATGCTTTTATATGACAAACTCCAAACAGGTTGTCACGTGCATTTTATTCAAAGTGGCTTCCATCCAGCTGCTCTTCCATAAAGACCTGATTGATTGAGGCTGCTGAGATGAATGTCCTTCTGGCAGGTTCTCCATCTCTGCCGAGAACTTCTGAAGGTCTGTTACAGTGATTGCTGGGTTCTTGGTCTCCTTGCTGACCTTCAGTTGATCCCTAATCTTTTAGTTTTGGAAGAAAAACTGCTTATTGATAGTGGATACTTGAAGTCAGACTATTTAAATGTGTCTTTGCCATCCCTTATATTACTGCAGTTTTGTAAATGTGGTCCATTGTGCAGAGCCGGCACTCTGAGGTTAAACAGAAGAAAAAGAGAGTGGATAAGACCAGGCTCTGCCACAACGACAGCAGTGTGCTCTGCAGGAGGGTAATGACAATGACAGCGATTAGCTGCAGAGAGCAGCTGAAATATGAGGAGGAGTGAGGAAGATGAAGAGCTCCAAGCAAAACCCTGACTCCCCTTCCACAAGTAGATTAGAATGTCATGGGTGAGAGCTCTGCCAGGAGGAGGATGGGGGAGGAGGAAAGAGAAGGGAGGAGGCTGGGGGCTGGCACAGGGCTTGGGTGGAGGACACCATGTGGTGGTGCGAGAAAGGTCAAAACATTTGGCCCGAGAGCATGAATGAAGAACAACAAAGGACAAAACACCTCTCATGTTGTACATGTTGTACATCCACTGTAATGGACATCAACTGTGCCTCAACATAAATCTATTCATTTCTCCAGATCAACAGTCAAGGAGAACACATGAGCTTTTTACTCTCATATATAGACGTCTTATGACAATATTAATCTGATAGTTTATGAACTTAACTGAACACTAACATTTCAGTCATAAAACATGTTTCTAGTTTTAGATTAGATCTGAACAACTCTATAACTTTTAGAAGGTACAGAGATTTTTGATGTTCTCATAAATAAAGAACTTCCAATGTTACATCTCTGAGAGATTAAGATTTAAGATTTTCTGCAAAAGGTCCAAACAATGATATAATCTATGTTTAAAGCTGCATTAGCTGATTTTTGACATATTACGATGGGGAGAGTGAGTGATCCCTTTTACATTACACACAGTCATCGATAATATGAAAATATTAATTAGAGCTGCTTTGATGTCAGCCAAATGAAGTCAGTCAACATTTAAATCCATATTTATCAATTCCTATAAATCCTATGAATGATCAATAATTATCAATAAAATCAACAATACCAATCACATGAGGAGGAGGTTGGTGATGGAGAGGCTGCAGCAGCAGACAGTGTTGGCATGATTATATGAGCTGAGTGACTTCTGAACTAACACTATGTTGTGTTATCAAGCTTGGAGGTAATCAGATCTCTGACTGTTAAAACAAACCATGATGAGACAGTTTACATTGCATTGGTTAAATTGGTCTAAATTGGCAGGGTAAGACAAACTGGAGAACGTGTTTTCCTGTAACTCAAAAAAAGTAAAACCTGAAGACGTTGAGCTGCTGTGTCTCAGGAGGTCTGTGGTGATGGTATGACAATGATCAATAACATAAGAATCACAGCTGACAATACTTGTATAAGCAGCCTGTGAGGAAATGTTTTACAGTAGTGTGATGTGTTGAACCCAGACAGCCTGCTGTGAGCATGAAAAGGACAGAGATCTGTCTTCCTACCTGTGAAGCATTAGTGGAGAAATGGTGGGAGGTAGGCAGTGGTTTGACATTCAAATTGCAGTGGAAAGTGAAGGTGTGAATGTTGAACAGATGGTTATGTGGGAACATTTACCTTTACTGTAATCAAAGGTCTATCTTTTTCACTCTTTCTCACTCTAAAAATATGTAGTCCATACATCACTGAAGAGTCTGAACTATAGATAGAAATTCAGCATTTTGTTTTTTTCATTCATTTCAATATATTGATCTGTTTTACAGCACTGTGTTTATCAGCATCAGAATATTTGACACATTAGTCAGTGCAGGTTAGAACCTTGTGTTTAGATTTTTCTACTTCCATATCACTACTCCACACTGGGGACACTGGCAGTAGTATAGGTATATAATAAGTAAATAACTTTTCTTAAGAGCAATGTTGAGATATTTGTATTTTACTTGGGTATATTTTTTGGTACTTTGTACTTCTAGATTTCACAGTCTTTACAGTTACAGTTAGTTAGCTTCAGCTATTATTATTTACAGATTGTGATTCTAATATAAGTCATTATTTACTGTATGTTTACTTAGAGTAACTTTAAACTAATCTGAGACAAGGAAATGATATGAACAGTCACACTGTCAACTGCTTCTGTTCCAAGTATATCCTCAGTCGTATATTCCCAGTGGTCCTGCCCTCTAGAAAAACAAAATCAGCTGTTGGCTGTTGTGTGTAGAGTTCTATTTTATTCTCCCTAAAATTGATGGTTGAAAACAAGGTAGGATATCACATATTGTCTCTGGAGGTCATCCACAATTTAGAAAACTGTAGTTACATCTGTTATTCTCATTTTGACCTGTAATTTGAAAAGAGATGAGTGTGTCCAAAACATGACTTACGTGCACCTAGCTTAATAAAGGAAAAGATAGAAAGATGCTTGAGCAGTGTAGCTTTAGCTCTGTGAGGTGGGTGGGAGTGTCAGTGGAGTGCTTTGTGTCCTCTGGATTTAAATGCATGTTTTGAATGTGGCAGCCCAGTGTTCGAAAGCTAAAGCAAGCTACAATGATGGTTTTATGCACAATAATAAATGCAGTACTTTTAACTGCAGTTGAGTATGGTTATATTTACTAAAGATCTTGTACCACTGACACTGAAGCACTAATTTCCTTTGTATATCTGACAGAATGCCTGCTGTCATTGCTGATGGGGTGTAGCCACAAGAGCAACATACATAATGTTTCAACAAAGTAGCCTTTAGCCCAAACTGTTTTAGCTGGTCAAAATGAAATGATATAAATATGTATGCACTGTATGAATGTGTCTGTGAATATATAAATACAACCCATCTCCATTACTTCTTTTCCTCAATAAACTATGCTGTTCCAGACTTCATGTTCTGTATTTGTATGATCCATATCCTGGGTAGAATGATGTGGAACTCTCTGTGGATAATCATTGTCCCCAGGGAACAAATCCCAATATTTTCAGTGACCTCCCTGACCTTTCCTCCTACATTACTCTCAGGCCAAAATATCAGATTTGTATATAGCCATCTACTAATCTAACTGGCAAATAGCAATGAAATTTGTTGAGCACCTTTTTTTGAGCATCTTTTTTTCTGTAATACAAACTGCACATTTATGTTTATTACAGAGTTTTTATGCTGCTCTTCTGCACTTTCATTTTTATCCTTCTGTGCCTCTTTTATATTATATTATATTTTTTATCTTTTGTCTATTCTTCACTCTTGTTTTGTTCTCGCTGCTGTAACGAGTAAATTTCCCACATGTGGGATAAATAAAGTCTATCTTATCTTCTGCTCCTCAGAGGTAGATGTTTTCCCATTGTTTTTTCATTCATTAATTCAACTTATATGTACTGATATACAGGAGTCCAAAAACAGTTAAAAATAAGATAAACCTGTCTGTGAATCATATGTTTTAAAAATGGGCTAAAAGCGAGCTGACACTGATGTAGGTCGGGGGAGTTGCTGCTTTACTTTGAGCCATATTTTCCCCTTGCTGTGCACCCTGACGGTCTTTCTGTCAGGTCAGATCAGTTCTCATTATGTTCTCTGTCAAGAGCCAGACCCTGCAGGTCACTGTGGGACTCCATGGGTTTAAGCATTAAAGAGGACAAATATGGAGTAAAACCCCTTGTGGTGTACTCTAGAAGAAGTGCCTTTAAATTAATATATATAAATTACAAATATAAAAACAAATGAAAACAAGGGGCGCCCCCATAGCCGAATGGTTGGGGCGCGTACCACATGGGCCTAAGTGCCCTGAGCAGCTGGTCCCCGCATCGACTCCCGGTCTGGCCGGATCTTTACTGCGTGTCATTCCCCCACTCTCTTTTCCTGTTTCCTGTCTCCTCTCCACTGTCTGTCCATTAAAGGTGAAAAAGCCAAAAACAAAACAAACAAACAAAAAAAACAAAAAAACAAGATACAACATATAACTCTGACATCTCAGCATGCTAACATGCTCAAAATGACAATGTTAATATGCTGATGTTTAGCAGGTAATGCTTATCATGTTCATCTTCTCTGTCTGGTGTGTTAGAGTGCTGACACATTTGATAATTGTTATTATTTGAATTCCCAAAATGTCACTTTACTCTGAACCAAAGTAGTGGGGCCACAACATGTAAAGCAGACAGGAGCTGTTGGAGGGTATGTTTTTCACTGTATTCTGATGTTTTCGGTCTTTGTGCTAAGCTGATGTAAAGCTCAGAGCCTAAAGAACAAAGAAATGTGTAACTATCGAAATACTTGTGGTCTAGACTGGACATACTGACTGCAGGTGTAGACAATAAATGAGATGTAGGGTGTTTTGGGCTAAAGGTTTCTAAGGATTGATGTCAGCACTTCTCTGACATGCAGTAACACACAAGAAGGAAAGACAGAATGACAGGCACACTGGCTGGGCTGTCAGTCAGTCAGTGACTGGGAGGAAAGCCAACAGCAGACTTTAACTGGATGCACTTTTCTAGCCAAATTCTGTGCTGACACAAAGTCTGTGGATTCATATGCTTGGTGCTTGGTCAGTTATTCTAACTGTATAATCACAATATTAACGTGGACTAAATGATAGAAATATAATTTCTATACAAGTGAATTTGATTCTTTTGTTAGAACTGACGGTACAAAGCATGTAATGTCATAATTATTAATAGAATAATTAATGTAAGAATATCTTTCATATTATTTATGTACAAATCTAATTAAGCTGGTGTAGTCATTGATTGATCAAAGCAGCTGTGTGGAGCTGTTGCTGTTCAGAGAATTTCAACTTTGGTACGAAGTTGGAAATTTAACAAAGTATACCAGGCACAGTCTTCTAGTTCCCTCATAAATTGCACACTCAAGGTTTTTAAGAATTTAAGAAGGTAATTATGTCAGTTGCCTTAGCTCATATACAACAACACCTACTTGCCTTGGGACCATGAATGGCCTATTCTCACTTTGTGAGAAATTTGTGTGACCTGTGAATGGGATTTAGTGCAAGCACTTTCTCTGCTGGTGCAAACTTTTTTAGTTTTCTTCCTCTGCTCTCTGACCAAATTAGTTCTGCTGGTAAGTGCTAAATGTACTGAATTTCCTTTTAGGCCTGTCCTCTGAGATGTCCTTATTGAGTCTAACACTCTCCTGGCTCTGTAGCTGCTCAACAGATGAAAAACAATGCAGAGGTGGGAAAACTTTTAACAAGGGATTCAGATGTGCTGTCCTTGTGTGTTAGAGCATGTTCATCATTATTATTTTATCATTTCATCAAACATGTTTGAAGGAGTTTAATACATGATTCACTGAGAGAGGGGCAGACATTTCACTATTGTAGCAACTTTGCTGAATGATACACAACAGTCCACAATTATAAACATGTGGTTAAACTTATGGAGCACTCACAGTTCGGTTAAGTTCAAGCACAAAAACTACTTGCCTAGATTTTGGAAAAAATGTGGTTTGGATTAAAATAAGTAACTCCTTAAGGTTAGAAGACCTCTGGTGTCATGGATACAAAATGAAAAATGCAGTTAAGATTGTGGAATGGTCACAGTTAAAAGAAATAACAATGACACAGACGTTGTCTCTATACATTTCATTACCCAAAGTCCCCCATAGTGAAGCATAGGCTTTCCTTGTTGGTTAGAGGAGTGGCTAACTTAAGAATTCTCTTTTCTGTAACCCAAAATGAAAAAAAAAAGTGGTTCTGAAATGTAGGAGTGGTTTGCAAGTGATATTTGCTTTGACAAAGGGAGATTAAGTTTCCCATGCTTAATCTCTACAATGCTTTGATTGGTTTGGTTGTTTCTCCAACCAGGAAACCAGCTATCAATGACCAGAACACCAGGAACGGGCAGTGTTTCAGGGATCTGGAACCAGGCTGACGATGTGTTGGTCAAACAGGTATAAATAGTAAAGTTTCCTCCTGTTTAATGGAGGACCACATGATTGTCTGCCATGGCTTGGGGTAGTTTCTGTGGCACTTTGCACAGTCACCTTTGTTGACCCAGTCACTGTTGGTAATCTGCATAGAGACATTGTTTCAGCTGGGAATTCTGTAGAAGGGCTGGCAGAGACACCACAGTGTCATTAATCAAGTCCATCATCCCCTCCACCTCCTTGTTTACAGTCTGGTACTGTGATGGAGCTTTTAATGTGGTTGTTAAAATGGTGATCCTTAGGACAAGCTGACTTTCAGACCATCTGAGTTGGGTCTCATATAAGTGAAACAAAGAGAAATCTATATCTGACTGTGAGCAAAAGTCCCCCGATTCCACAGGGATGAGTTGTGCAAGCTCAGAGGTAGACATACAAGAGAGACATAATTCTGTACTGAAAGGTACAACAGGCAAAGGCTCACAATGTAGTTTTAGATAGTCTAAAGTTGAAGGCAATTGGACTTCTTCATGTTTTACCTCTCATCTGAAAGGCTTCCTCAGTCCTAAAAACTGGTTGGGGAGTCCAAGGTATTTAACCTCTTGGAGGTGATCTTGAGAGTCGTTGACCCACCCTGTCATCATGTGAGTCGTTAGGGTCACATGGCTCCAGGTGTGAATGGGGGTTAAATCTGTGTAAAGATGGATGTTCCAGGTGGACATAGATCTTTCACTCCTCTCTAAAACCATCTGTCCTCTCTATCCAAAATGTGGACATTATTGTCCTCAAAGGAATGTCTTCAAGAAACCAAAAAGAAGTCAAGTTGCCTCCAACTTAAGCAGTTAAGACTACCATGACCTGGATGACTAAGAACCTACACAGAGGTAGTTTTAGATAATTTAAATTAACAATTCAGCCAGAACCATGTATAGTTACTGAGGTCCATCAGAGTAGCACACTGACTGAGTTTCACACAAAGGTAAAGCAATCGACCACTGCTGTAGAGATCCAAGTTCAGCAACCAGTAGCAGTGCTTCTGGCTTGGCAGGGTTAATCATCAAATACAAACAGGAGTCTCTAAGGTGGGAAACAAGTGATGGATCATTTCCTTGATGCAGCAGCAACAGTATTTCCTTGTTCTGTCTACACTGTGTCATTTTTACCACACTCTCACAAAGTGGGAATTGTGTGTAGCAGAGACTACAGTGAAGATGGAATTATCTATTCCAAAAATAAAGAGAGACAGGGTAGCACACAAGTTTTTTTCAGTGATGCAAACATATTTTTGTTACAAAGAATCAATGCATGAAAGGATATCTAGGGTGGACTGCTAAGACACAGATACTGTGAGACCAATATCCTACTACTAAACAGACTGTTGCACCTGTGCAGTGACAGCTGTTGGCCAGTCTAGGAGCCTTGAGTGTCCATCCAGTGCTGCTCCACTGTGGCATCACTAACAGTACATGAATGGAAAGTCAGATGTTCAGTCTGGCATTGTGAACTCAAACTCACTTCCACAGCATGTCTTCTGACAACTGACTCTGATACAGCTGCTGATCTGCTGCATCTGCATACAGGTTAGCTCCCGTTTATGCATAGTTTGATGCATGTCTGCAGCTGTCAGCCTTGACTGTCTTGGTCTGTGGATCCTAGATACACTGGATCTCAGCAGTCAGAGTTCAGACATGGCACACAGGCCTGTGCATTGGCTGGAGCTTGGAGCTGTCAGACATCATCCATGCCCCTGCATTCAACTACATTTCACCTCCCTGGATGTTTGAAAAGCATGAGTGATGGATATACCCTAGGTTACACTGTGCATGTGTATTATGCTAGTATTCTCTGAAGTGAGAATACAGGGAGAGAAGCAGAGAAGTCACTGTCAGTGTATTGAGCATTTTAATGCAATGCTCATGTACATATAGACATATTGATCCTTTTTGCATTAAATGAAGTGGTTGACTGTTTGATAAGAAGATGCATGTTGTTTTCCATCCATGTTGGATAATTCCAGCACCTTACAATTTATATCCAGTGCCAGTGTAGAGAGGTAGTATTTCCTTCATGTAGTGAGCTGCAAAGTAACTCTGTGGAGGTCGGGGTGGTGACACATCTGACTTTGATGCACGAGACCAGAGTTTGCATCCCATAACAGACCTCCAATTATCTGTAACTATAGTAACCATGCACTGGATACTGTTAGGACAACCAGGGCACCTGGGTGCAGTTGGATTGTTACTCTTCATACAAGCATGAACATATCACTTTCTATGTTGTCTCAGTCTTGATGTAGGTTTGTACTCAGAGCTGACATTATGTAGACATTACACATGCATTTCTGCATAGATTCCTTCTCAAAGAAGTTTACAGTTGGGCAGGCATTACAGAGGATTCGCATCAAAATTAAACATGAATTAGAGTCTCCAGCCAATTCTGTGAAGTGATACTTGCACAGATACACAGTGGTAAATGCATGATAATATTCTCACAGAGAAAATGCTAACATGCTGATGTTAGTTTACCTCAGTTTAGTACTGTATGTTAGCATGCTAACATTTGCTCATTAGCACTAAACACAAAACAAAGTTGATGTAGATGGAATGGATGGTTCAAAACAAAAGGATGTAGCCATCTCATCACAGTTCCACTGTTTATCTCAGATCTAAGATCTGATATGTGTTTAGCCTGTTAGATTGAGATGATTGTAACAGTCTTATACATCTTCTTTTTCGAATTGTATTTCATGGGATGTGTTGAGAACAAGAAAACCCAACAATAACACCAGTTTTATCCTGAAGAAAATTTCTGGGTGTCAGTGGAGGTCACATCTTGGATTGTTCATCTGACTGGCACAATGAACTGTAGACACTGTGTTTGGGATGTTCATATGAATTGCTACTCATACTATTACCATATTATGCATTAGTTTTCCAGCTGGAAGATCTTACATATTGGTAAATTTTCATTATATGCTCAGTTTAAAAATACAGAAAATGTTTTTGTGAGTGTCACTGTCCAGAGTTGTAGAGAGCACCATGGGTTCACTCAGGCCAAGTTCTGTTTTCAGAAAGGCAGGTAAAAAAGAATAAGTCTTTGAAGCATCACAGTCAGAGGAACATTGTGAACCACTAAGACATCAATGGGCCTGGTCAGGAGCTGACTGTTAAAATTAAACACTTTTATCAACACACAAACACACACACAAAATACAACAAAGCAGTGCTTGAAATGGAGCACTAAAGGTGCTTGTACCAGCAGCACGCCATGATTCCCTGATATGACTACTGTATGTGAATCTATGTCTATAGGAAATATGTCTTTATGTGGCTTTCAAGTGTATACAAATAGAGTTGGGGATTTGGGGTGGTGGGGGCATGAAAATTTGCACAACAGCTAACAACTGAATTTAGCAACAAGGAAGTCGCAGTAACTTTTTGGAATCATTTCAACAAGAATGAGTGTGAGAGAGAGGGAGAGAGAAGAAAGCTGAAGACAGAAGAGAAGAGAAAGAGAGAAACAGAGAGTGCACCTGCGGGTAAGACATTTTTTCTTTTAACTTCACTGTGTCTTGTTTAACACTGAAGTGCATGAAATAAACCTCTGTACCTGCCCTGCCTCCTGACTGCCATTAATTTGGCAACAGATTTGTTCAAATTATCTTGGTTTCTGAGACCAGTTAATGCTCCTTTAGTGAAACCACGTCATTCTTCTTCTGCTGGTTTTAAGCCGTTCTGAGAGAGGCAGTGGAACTAGATATAAATGAGTGAAATAATGAAATGTTGAGTAGAACAAAAAATGTCCTGACTGTACAAATTGAAAAAAGAGAGATTGGAGAGTAAGAGACACAGATGATCAGAACAACCACTGTCTTCACAGTGAAGCCTCCTGATTGTTGATGCAGGGCTGTGAATAACTGTGGATAAAAACTGTGCTCATTTGTTTACTGTATCAGCAAATGACAGGCTGCTGTCTGTCTGCTTTTCTCTGCTGCTTAATAGGTTCCATTGTTCAGCTCTATGCTGCAATTCCCTTTTAATTACGTTCTCTGCTCCAGGACCAGTGGCCCATTGAAACATTATTTCATAAAAGGGAAATGGTTTTTCTTGTCTGTGTGGAAATGTTATTTTCTCAGTCAGATAGATGGAGAGGAAAATGTCTTGTCTGTAATGGCTCAGTGGTTGCCTGTTAATCAGCAGTTCACTGCCTTGGATACTCCTCCACACTGTTAGAATGTGTAGTGTTGAGACTCTGGAGCATATTTTCAGTGAACAGTGAACTGTGGATCTTCAGTCTGTGACATGGGCCAGTTTACTTTTTGGCACATCTACCTCATCTACTCCTACTTGAATTATTTATTTAGTGCGTTTATTTATTTATATTTATTAGTTTATTTTCAGTGCGCTTCTTTTTTGTCTAGTAAGCAGATTTCTTAAATGTCATGTAAACAGGACACCTGGTCTTTGTAATTGGGGTAGGGGATTAGAGAAACCTGCTTCCTTGGATAGCTTTCTCCAGGAGAACACAGATTTCTCTGCCATGTATACAGGCAACCAGGTATCTAATCAGCTTTTTATGTATGTATGTGCATGACAAAAGACTGTAGACAGCAAAAGTAATGGAGCAGCTGGATGGAAGAAGAGATGATTGTATGAGCTTCATCTCTGTTTTTAATATAATTCAATACAAAGGCTAGCTGAAACTGAAAGTAAAGTTTTCTCTGGAAGTCTGAATCAGCTGGTCTGCCTTTTCTTAATGTGCTGTCAGGCTGCTCTGCCAAAAACAAGTCAGGGCCTCTGTACAGAGACAGCGTCTTTTATCACTACTAAAGCTGCCCCCTAAAAGTCAACGACTCGATGCATCTGTTGGGAAGACCCTAATTCAACAAAATGTCAGCTGATGACTGACATTTTTCGTAGCTGCCTCACAGTTCACACACAGAGCGATGCAGGAGCAACAGTGTGACAGACTGTAAACTTTACAACTGAGTCTAATCACTAAAATGACGAACCACAAAACCTACTCTGATGGAGGTACAGAGGTGATGACAATGGAGGGAACCGGACAATGTGAGGCAGGACAGAGCTACTTACAAGTGAGGGACAACACTAATGCTTGAGTGCAGTAGGAAACTTTTAAGTATCTACTAAGTACTAAATCTGGGAGTGTTAGGAGAGGAGGTGCTCTCAGAACAGATGAGTCTTCAGACACTGTTAAAGATAGAGAGGGACGCTGCTGCTCTGATAGTATTTGGGAGCTGGTTCCACAATCAGTAAACCATAAACCAGCACAGTCTGGAATGAGAATGCCTCGTGTGCAGGGATGGTGATGCCAGATGACAAAGGAGCACAGTGGCTGAGTGGCCTGTATGACTGAGTTCAAGTAGATGGGTGCAGACAGTGCATACAGTGTTCAGAGCCCTTAACTTCTTACACATTTCATATTGCAGCCTTATGCTGATATAAACTTTATCAAAAAGGAAAAACTGAAATACCACATTGATGTAAGTATTCAGACCCTTTACTATGGCATTGAGTGTATTCACCATTAGGCTGCAACTTAACAAAATGGAAAAAACAGAAGGGGTAGTACTTTCTGAATGCACTGTGAGACATCTGTCTTTAACCCAGCAGTGAGAGCTACTTTCCAATGATTTGCAAAAGTCAAAATGTAAGCAGACTTTCATCCATCAGCAGGGAGTCTGCGTGACAGCGTGCAGAAGAACCAACCACCAGGAAAGGTCTTTGACATATAAAAGAACCAGTCACTAGCAAATGCTTTGGCATGGGCTTGTGCAACAGCAGTTTTGCAATGGTACTATCAGAAAAAACAATCTACATTAAAAAAAAAAAAGTATGTGGGGCTCAACACTCAGTTAATAACACATCACACAGTGATAAAGTGATGATTAGCCCAAAATATTTCAGTAGTATCTGTAGGTTGTGCAGTGAGAATTTCTATCCATCAAAGGCAGAACAAGCTTTTTACAACTTGTTTTTACAACTTTCAGATGCAGCTCACAGTCTTCTGAGCCAATAACTCAATTCACTAATGGTGACCGAGAAACCCTAGAAGATTATTTTGTCAAACTACTGTTCACAAGATCAAGAATGAACTGCTCAACTTTGGTCTGTAGTTTCAAAGTCCATCATTTCTATCAGTTACGTACTGTTGAAAACATCCTTCAAGTCCTCAGTTCAAAGTTTACTGTAATGGCAGTGTTTATTAGTATTCTAGGATATGATGAGTTTACTGACACTCAGAACAGGTGTGTGGTGGTAAAACTGACCCAGAGTGAAGGGCAAGGGAACAGTGGGCAAAGAGGTGATGGTCAGACTGTATGTTAATACACTTATCAATAATAGATCAATAATAGATCAATAGCTACATGCATTGTGATCAGACAGGGTGCAATTACAGCTGGGATCAAAAGAAAATAAGAAAAGGGTATTTGCATTTACAGTGTGACACACAGACAAGATCTAGGTTGTAGCAGACTTCATCAATTATCAAGTCTTCACTACCCAAAATCTGTATTTGTGTAGTACTCACCAAAGCAATTACTGAGATGTGGGAACATGGTGGGAACAAATCAGACAGGTCAAGATTCAATTACAAGCAGTCAGACATCAGACAGGTTTGAAACAAACCAACAGATGATCTGATCCTGCACACCACTTGACTGAAACCATTACCTCTGTGGTATGTAGTAGGTCAAAGTTGTCACTGTATTGTGAGTATAGTATTATAGTATATGGTGTTATTACAAAAATAAGACCAATGGTGTGATAAACAGGAATAACCCTTTAATGCAGACTGGTCTGAGAATATATTCATTATAATATTCATTTGGAGAATCAGACTAAATTTACTTTGAGGGTCTAGCCTCAGGTTCAAGGCTTCAGGTCTGACTGGCTGTTAAGGTTCACATATGTGCACATGTGTTTTGGGGATCTGAGAGTGATTAAACATTTCTGATGGAGGGAGAGTAGGTTTCAGTGAGACTGCGATTTGCTGAAGTTTTGCAGCTGTAAGCATGTGGCCCTGTCACAGAGGCTGCCTGCAGCCACAGCTCAAGATATTGAGCTTAATTTCATTACCCCATGTCAACTGCCACTGGGGAGAAAACAATGGAGTGGGAAAATCAAATTATGCAAGATAACAAGAAGGGGGGAGATGGTGGGTGTGATGGGGATGAGTTGGCAGCAGCGAGAGGAGAGTTAATGTCTTTAAACATATGCTATTTGCTGAGGAAGCCCTCGCTATACCCTGTGGCTTTTGTGGCACCATAGTGAAGCCTTCCTCTGGAGTGGGGGCCATATGCGTAATTTCATAGTGTGTCAGTCAGAGGGAGTGTGAGTACCCCTGCAGGTTGAGTCAGAGGCCCGAGGGAGTTAGCTAAGCACATACAGAGGGAGGGGAGGGCAGAGAACGGATGGGGAATTATAACTGACAGCCGTCTCCTGAAGAACAGGCCGGGTGCTGGAACGATGGGAGACAAGATGACACCCTGAGCCCCCAGTTGGCCCTGGAGGGGCCACCAGCTGTCAATCACCTATCTCGGTGAGGCATGTACTGAACACAGATGGTGACATGATAGCTGGCATATGGGAATGTTACTACAATGGCATTCTTATCAGCTGTCCATCAGTGTCTCAATGACAACAAGAGATGGAGCTCTGATGCACCTCTGATATGACAGATAAAAATTAAACCAGCACCATAATGCAATAAAACCTCATCACAACAATAACAACAGTCCAGAATGTGGTCTAAGAGCTGAACAAGAGGGCATACTTTTTTCTGCTCAACAACAGAGGGGCAAAAACTCCCATGACTCTGCCACTTGGATAATGAGATACCTTGTGTGTAAAGGTGACATTATGATGTGAGGATGAGCATAGAGTTCTCTGTGTGTTTCTCTTTTCTGTTTTTACACAGCCAGTGGAAACAGAGTCTTAAGGAGAAGAGCAGGGAAGTCAGGACTGTATGTGATCACAGTGTCACCAGTCTGAGTCTAGATGTGTTGCATCTTATCATCACAGTGTATCAGTAATCTTCCAATAAAGTGATGTCAGATTTTGAATCTCACACCAAACAGCTCTCTGAGGTGTAATCCATCTATTATCTATACCACCTATCCTTAAGGGTCAGGACAGGTGGACAGATGGACAGGTCACCAGTCCATCACAGGGCCAACATATAGAGAAAAACAACCATTCGCACTCACATTCACACCTATGGGCAATTTAGAGTCACCAATTAACCTGCATGTTTTTAGACTGTGGGGGGAAGCTGGAGAACAGGAGAGAACCCACACAGGCACAGGGAAGCAAACTCCACACAGAAAAGCCCCTGGAGAACCGGGGTTCACACCCAGAACCTTCTAGCTGTGAGGAGATGGTGCTAACCACTGCATTTAAATACTCAGTCTCTCTAGGAGGACAGTCATATTGTTGCACTCATAATCATTTGTTTCAGAAAATTACAGAAATGGTCAGAAACAGACTCATACCTTCATGTGGTTTTGTGTAAAACAACCAGGCTGCATATTCGAGGGAATTCTTAACGCCAGTATTGCACAGTCTCTGGGTAAATGGGGCTTTAGACTCTCCCTTTTCAATTCCTCACTAGCCCTCCCCACCTGAGGACTTTTTCTCTAGGCCCTCTTTTAAACATGGAACTAAATCATGGAACCAGTCTTTGTCATGCCCTGTGTCGCCTGTGTCCTGCCTGTTCCATTTTTGGAGACGGTCCTCCAACAACATAGTTTGGGTAGGAGGAAGGTTGGGGTGGATGGATAGTTCCACAAATCACAGGACCTTCCCATTTGAAACCAATTGTCATCACTGTTTGTTTTGTCCACAACAAAGGTCTGGTACTGCCTGCTGCCGTATCAGTGTATTTCAGGAGACGTTCCTATGGATCATATCTGAGGGTGGCAGGTTGGACAGCGTGTTGGTTTTTCACATGCTGCCAGTTGGTAACCTAAAGAAGGAATAAGTCCCCCTGTAACTGGATTGCCTTCATGTTGTCCAAATGCAAGCCTGGCATTGACCTCCCTCTTGTAAAAATGTAACCCTCCTACCCACACACACTCACAAATGCCATCTTAAGAGTCAAGGAACAACAAAATACATGACATATCAGAATTACTGTTGATCTATGAATTATGTAACATTTCATGTTCTTTAAATATATTTGCATGAAATTAGGTGATAGTAACTCACCAAGAATCAGAATTTATTTAACCCAATTTTCAGAAAGGAAGAAGTGGACACAGTTAATTACATGGCAACAACAGATCAACATCGCCAGCTTTCATGGGTGACAAAAACTGTATTAATCAGTCAGAGGATAAAGAGAATCAGCAGCCTCTGCTAAAGGAATTCATATCACAAAGTATCAAAGTATGTGGTGATTGTAAAACAGAGAAAGAAAACAGCTGTGCTGATATGCAAATGACTGTCTTTCTAAGGAGAGGATAGCACACTGCAGATGGAGCAGAGGCATTGGTTTTGTGTGGCGTCGTCTTAATGGCTGTTGTGCATCCCTTTGACGGGCCACTACACTGGCACTGCTGATAAAACAGGACTTGTGTGAATCAGCATTTTTGAGAGAAGATTTTCTTAATCTTTCCAGTACTGATGCCAAGTTGTTAAGCGAGCGACGCTCCAGTCTGGACCCTGAAAGCTGCTTGAATGATTCAAAGGCAAAACAGGAGGCAGGAGAGAGGGAGAGGAGGTGAAAACAGTGAAAGGCAGAATTTGAGGAGAGAGATACTAAAAGCTCTTAGCCATTAATATCTCTAGTTCTAGACGCTCTTAGCATGTAAATGAGCGTGTCGCTCATTTAGAGGGGATGTGTGGAGCTGAGAGCTTAAGCACAGACAGGAATAGAAAGAGGGAATGACATGATGGTTCTGGTTAACTCACACATTCCTCCCCTCACTAAAAAAAACATTAATGTATCTTTTTTGCAAAAGGTGAAACAAAGTCAAAAATTATTTCAATGTCCATTTGAGCACATCCATGTCTGCAACAATGTCACAGTTCCATGAAATGTCAAGAGATAACCACACACCACAGAATCATTTGACTAAAGTAGATGTAAAAGAGACCTAAGTAGAACATAAATACCGAAGGTTGAAAAACATCTACTAGCAGCGTTCAGACAAAGAACAGCTGGCCACAAAAAATCACTGTTTATCCTCTGGAGGCCTCAGGATATACACAGGAAATCTACATTAAATAATTTGTTTTAGAAAAATTGTTGGTCAAGAGGAGGAGATGCTGACCTAATGGTGGACTAGAGGAGAGGTGAGGGACAGTCTCACAATGATCACCAAGGATCACCATGAGCACTGCATTAATAAATATTGTTGGAGGATACACTACACCCTGCATTGCCACTGACAGTGTAGAGATGTGGCACTGCTTCAGAGGGAACCTACACTGATCAGCCATAACATTATGACCACTGACAGGTGAAGAGAATAACATTGATTATTTGGTTACAATACAATATTCTCCTGAGAAACCTTGGGTTCTAGCATTTATCTCAGTGTTATTATGACATGTAACTTTGACAGACCAAACACCCCCCCACCCCATGGTAGGGGGGTGGGTAGGGGGGTGGGACAGTTTGGTCTACAGCAATGTTTAGGTGGGTGGTACATGTCAAATTACCATCTAGATGAAAACCAGAACTCAGCAGAACATTCTATTGTAACAAGATGACCAATATTATTCCCTTCATCTGTCAATGGTTTTAATGTTATGGTTGATCAGTGTTTTTCATAACTCACTGTGTCTGAGAGGACAGTAGGACAGAACTACAGTGAGGGAGGACACTCATATTACAGTCAGAGGGAGAGAGAGAGAGAGAGAGAGAGAGAGGTGCTCATCCTTCAGACAGGTTGACAGTCTCTGCCTAACTAACCTGTCCATGGCTGCACATGTTAAAGGCTTGAAACCTGTGACAGCCCTGGGCTGAGGAGACATGTCAAACTGTGGTTCCTACACAACATCAAACTACATCAACAGAAAAAGCAGGCAACAGACAGGAAAGAGACCAGCACCTTCTGTCATTTTATTACAATTGCATTGGACGGTCACCCTGGACACGGAGCATGATTTGGATTATATGTTCTCACAGACCACTCCATTTGCCATGAAAAAAGGACATATCTATCTGCAACCATTCTGCGTCAGGCAGAGAGGACGTGAGCAGTGAAGGGCTGTCATTTTCTCCCCACTAGGAGGTCTCCTTCCTTCCTGTGGGTGGATCTCTGTACAGGTTCACCTCAGTGTTGGCTACTAAAAGTCCTTCTGTCATTGGGCACCGAGAGAGTCCATGTAAGACTGCAATTCATGAGTTCATGTTCCTGTTCATAAGTGCTCAGTGTCAATCACAAGAGTATCTAAACGCAAACTATGCTGATGCTGGATTGTTGTTCAGCTGTTCACCAGAAAATATAGAATGAAGAAAAAAAAAAGAAAGAATAAGAACACACACACATACACACACACACACACACACAGTACAGTTACTGAGAGTATCCTCTTTTTGGCATTAATCTGTCCTGAACCTCATGGCCTGAGGTGCCTCCATGTCTGGAATATTCAGAGATTTTATCTTAATAAATGACCAGCTGGAGCTAACAGGAGTGAAGGCAGAGGAGTAACAGTGGAAGATGGTGAAAGTAATTACTTCTTAAGTTGTGAGAGGTAGACTGAGGTGACAGAGGGCAAAGAAAATACACTTTCCCTCTCGGCTCCAGGGCAGATGAACTGATGATGTAACGGATGGAACTGGTTGTTACCATCACACTGTCTATGGTCCTTGATATGTTCAAGGACACAAGTACAATTGTATTATTGATTATTGTGTGACATAAAATAATAATAGTAAACATGAAATCATCACTGACATGTCACAGGTGAAATCTGTCTTTGACATAAACTTAAAGGCATTTGTATAATAATGATGTTGCCCCAGAGGATATTACAGTTAATTAACTCTAGAAATACTATTAATACAGCTAATATTTTTAAAAGGCTGGACTGCCAACCAGGCAAAGTTGGCAACTGCCCTTGAATCTCAAGAACTTTAGGGGACCTTGACACTTGTTCACTGTTGATAGTTTGTGGTCATCTGATTCATTGCAAATGTGTTTGGTGATACTGCAGCTCCACTAAAAGATATTATAAACTGAAATGACAAAGACCTTAAAGGAGAGTTGGATACTGCATTCAAAGCTAGTGCCCCATTCATTCATCCCATCTATGAAAGTTCTCTTCTGGCAGGATCAAATTCTGATCATACAAAGAGTCGGGCAGCACGGTGGTGCAGTGGTTAGCACTGTCACCTCACAGCAAGAAGGTTATGGGTTCGAGGCCCGGTTCACCCGAGGATGTACTCCCTGTGCCTGCATGGGTTCTGCATGGGTACTCTGGCTTCCTCCCACAGTCCAAAAGACATGCATGTTAGGCATGACCCTAAATTGTGAATGTGAGAGTTTGTCTATATGTGTACCTGCGATGGACTGGTGATCCATACAGGGTGTAGCCTACCCACAACCCTTAGTGTTAATACGTTAGTATATCTGAATGAAACCAAAACTCACTGTGTTCTGTTTTACACACACACTCTTAAACTGAGCAGTGTGTGTGATCTCTGTGCTGTGACAGTCAATCAACTGTTGTCCTGTTGTCCACAATGGAAGTAAAAGAAAGTGAATGAAAGACCTAAATACTCACTGACAGAGGTATAAACTGCCAGCATTCTTAAGTATTAAATATTCCTCCTTAAGCCAACACAGAGGAGAATTGTTCACTGACAAATGCTATCTGCTGATGAAGATCATGTGACCTGATCAAAAACTTTGCATTGTCACTAAATTTCAAACTAGGTCTGAATGATTTCAGCTTCTCCTGCATGTATGCATATGTTACAGACACAGTTCAAACTCGCACTGACTCAGAGTGAACAGACCTGCTGGGTTCTCTCCAGGACTTAGTGTCTGGAGATTTTAAGCTCCAGCTTTGGCTATAACTGCTTCTTATACAGTATCTCCAGAGAGGAAGTTATCTCTTTCCAAAAGCAGAGAGACAGAAGCAGAGAGGGCGAGAGCCAGAGGAAAACTGTGGGAGGAGAAGGCAGATGGAGAGAGCTGATAGGAGTGGGATGGCTCGAGAAAAGAGAGTGTAAAAGACTCTGCTTTTGATGGAGACACTCCCACCCATTTAGTTCCTGTCTGAAATCAACTTAACATTCACGCTGAGAACTCTTTCTCCTCTTTTTACAGCTATTCTATCATCACATACAAACAGCACTTGTAATTTGGTTTGTTAAAGTAATGGACAAAACTAAGTATCCTCTAAGCATCTACTACAGCTCCCCCCTGTGATGGAGCTGTATGGTAGGTGACTGAGAGATGAAGGCTGGTGAAGCTGTGGGTAGCAGCAGGCTGACAGACAGCTGAGAAACACATATTCCATGTGTTAAATACCCATCATTCCTCACATTCTCCTGCAGCCATGCAGCCAACGATTACGCAGTGCTCAGCTGGCTGACTGCATGGTCGACAACATTCATTGACACCTGCTGCTCTGTGCTGCAACATTTCTGAAAAGATTTATTTTATTTTAGTGCTTATAAAAAATATTAAGTAAATTCCAGCCTAAGAAACATTATATACTAGATATACAGTGTGTATATCTACATTACACAACTGAGTCATGAGTCACTAAAGTCATGTATAAAAATATTTACTATAATATAAGTTAGAGTTACTTATGACAAATGCTATCAGTAATTGGGACTGAAGAACAAAAAAATCAAACTGATACTTAATCATGTTTCAAAAATAGATTTACATTTCTAAAATATGGAACTTTCAGTTTCACATAATTTCTTCCAGGTTTTAGTGAAAATGTCTCCTCAGCTGGTTTTATGCTTCAGTGAAACTTAGGGTAGTAACATGAAAAGCTCTGTAGACTCAACTCAACCTAAAACATTGTCCAGTTTTGCAGAGGGAAACTTTAGCTTTAAAACCTTTAAGCAGCATTAATTCATGTTTTGGCTGCTTGTGTTCAGAGGAACAAGGTGTAAACACAACACCTTATCACCTTACGAAGTTGATATGATGACTGCGATAGAAAACAGCTGTGTGTATACACGTTCAGCAGACACAGAGCTACGACAGGTGCTATCTGGCTCTTTAGATGCTAAATGCTCCACCTGGTTCACAAGCAGGTTTCAGACAGTGTCTACGTGCTGTTTGCTGCTGAAGGTAGAGTGTAGAGGGCTTATCAGAGCTGCTGGAAGCAGGTTGATGAGAGCACTGAGAGTGAACAGTAAAGCTGCAGCTGTAAAACCAGAAGAGACATTATTACTGCCTGTTGGCTGAGGGTTGGTGATAATTCTCTGTGACATTGTCACCGTCCAGAACACACACAGTCATTTCACCCATTGTTAATATCAAAATACTAATTAGTGTAGGATAAATTAGTTCATTTTATACTGTGTGCTGGTCCATTTTCTCAAATAAAGGTGTGTTTAATCAAATTACCACAAACAAACTGATAGATTATGATGGTCATACTGTAATAATGAAGCTGCCATATATAGACTGCTGTGTGCAATAGGCTTGATAGGAACTTTGCAGTTTTGCAACAGGTCCCTTGAATTTCATTCATTGTGTACAGGAAGGTACTGTGGGCAGTAGTGTCATTGGGTTAGATCAGGTGCAGAATAAATAATGAATAATGGTGTAAAGTAGGAATGGTCAGAAATGTTTACCTTTCCAGGATAAAGCTTGATTCAGTTTTTTATTCTCTATATGGAAATCAAAGTCATACTGAGGTGACCTGAGGTAAGACATGAAGTCTTGACATGTCAAACAACACTTTCTGTCTTTTCTATCTCTGCATCCAGCAGCTTTTCCTTTGTCAGCACATGCTTCACTATCTGAGGACGACTATGTTTCTATTCTCAGGAGCCAGAGTGAGAGAGAGAGACAGACAGGGAGAGAGAGAGAGAGAGAGAGAGAGAGAGAGAGAGAGAGAGAGAGAGAAGAGAGATGACCTTGGTTTCTCAGACTGTGGAGTGGCCCTGCAGCCCACATGCACCGAGGAGATAAGCAGCAGTGCTGAGAAGCCAACTTGACAAACCCTGATGCCACACAGCTATAAAGCTGGACACTCGGTCTTTCTGCAGCACTGAAATAGGCTGTATATAAACAGGGACACTGCAAACAGCTTATGTGATGCTTCCATTCATTGTACATGTGTACACCCACACACAGCGTCCTCTTATCTGCCCTATATACTGACTCACTTTAAACCAACTTTAATTACAGTTGCATGCAGTGAATAATGAAGCTTAAAAGGAGTAGTGACAGCAAATGTGCTGCTATTTCGATGCTTGGGCATTGTTACACTGTTTGTTCATCCAAGTGACATGACCCACGTTGGAATATGCAGGTAAACAAATAAACAGTGTTCAGGACACAGTGTAAATCTTAGTGTGAATGTGGTTGAGCAGGGAGAACGAGCTCCACCTTGTCAGAAAAGAGCAGACAGTGTCTTAGGCTGTCAGGTTTTTTTGTTTGACTTAGTGCTCATATGTCAGCACCGCCATGCACAAAGAGGTAATCTGGTTACAATGCATGATGGAGAAAGGAGAAAGCTGAAGCAACTGTCTTCCATCAGAGAAGAAGACAGGTGAGAACCCAATGATCAAGACTGAATTCAAAATCAGAACTCAGCACAGACTGAGTTTTTAGTCCATAATCTGAGGTAATCTAGGGATCTTCAGTATGTTCTTTCTGTGACACCAGTTTATATCAGTTGTGATGATACATTATGTCGCCGTTCATTTTCATCTTGTTACAGAAGCAGTGGCAGATAAGATCAGGAGGTGAGGACTATGATCACACTGTTTTCCTGTTGTTTCTTCATCTCTATGGCCAGGTTGATCAGCTTCTTTATCCAGTTTGGGGGATGATTTTATACAAAGTTTATCCTGGTCCTGAGAGTACCAGATCTGTAGACCTGAGACTGGACAGCTGACCTGGACTTGTCTCCTGTCAGACAGACTTGACTTGAGACTCTGAGAGACTTGAAATTCGAGTTGGACTCTGAAAGATGTAAAACCTGCTCTAGTTATTATGATGCTGAATTCAGCCTGGACTACAGAGTGATCGTTCGATTCTTCAGCATGACCCCTCTGAATGATTAGATTTCCTCTGAGCATTAGTAAACAACAGAAAAACCAACTGTGTTTGTCTTTATCACCGGTGTTCTCACCCCAGTGTTTGGTTTGCCATTAAGAAGAAAGATGAAAAGGCTCCGCTGAGGTATCGACTCCTCAGCCGGCCCCTGATATGTTTGACAGTCACAGCTTCATGTTAAACAAATTAAAGCTGTTTATAAGTTGTAGATATCATCAAACATCATCATATTTGACACAGTTTACTCCAGTTGTTGGAGGAGAAGCAAAAGTAAGAATACTCCTCCTGACTACATGTCTTTAATCCTTCAGCCCTTTTGTTAGCTAGGACATTATGTGCCTTAGAGAATTTTATGAGTTTTGGAAATTAAAACTTATCCTTCTATTGGTAATACAACACTGTATTTGTTATTTATTTGGCAGAAACTGATTTATGTCTTTAAGTGTTCTCTCCAGCCAAACATTAAGTTCACAATCAGATAACAAACAGTATTTCTTTTTGTCACCAGCATCACCACCTCAGATGGAAAAAAGAAGAGGGCCAAGAAACCACAGTGGTGGCGCTGTCGCAAGGTGTGTAAGTCTGACACAAAGTGCAGTGCCCCGTGTGAACCAGATACAGTTTAGTTGTCTTTGCATGATTTTTATTTCTTTACTCTGGCAGAATAGATGTTGTGTTGCCCCAGCCCTCAAAGAAGAGAGCCTGAAGAAGAAGCAACTCAACCGCACACCAAGATGAGGTCACTTTTCTAGTCATATCGACCACTCAAAGCGCTTCACACTACCAGTCACATTCACCCATTCACACACACATTCATGCAGAAGTCAGTGTATGAAGCACTCGTTCTAAACACACAAAGTGTTCTCTAACACATTCATACACATTCATACACATTCATACACCGATGACACACATCAGGGGCAAATAAGGTTTCATGATCTTGCCCAAGGATACTTCGGCATGTGGACTGGAGTGGACTGCCCAATCGGTGGGCAAGAAAAGTCACATGGCTCCCTTGTCGGGTAAATTTGTTGTATTAGCATTTGAGCAAATTATGTCATTTTTGGGGGGAGTACAGTCTTAGTGTGTTCTTGGCCTGTTGAACGTTGTGATGTTACCATGCCCACAGATGCAGTGCAAGTGCAATGTCACTCATAAAAACAGGAACTGTTCATATTCCATATTTCTTTTCCCCTTCGAAATCAACAAGGAGTCAAGCTCTCAAACGCTGCTCTGGTGAGAAACTACTCAACAAAATAGTGCCTTTAACAGAGTAAATGCATTCTGTCCAGCACAGACTGTATGGTGATGGAGTGAGAGAGGAGAGCAGCTCTTTAGGTGGCTAACTTTGAGCTAATTACAGTAAACTAGGAGGATAGCAGTGCACTGTGAAATCTTATGTGGCAGTTGGTTAAAGTAAGCTAAGCTCTATCTTTTCTTCTTTTTCTTCTTTTTTCAGTCAGGGTAAATGACTTGAGGATTTCTGGGCTGGTGGATACAGAAGCTCTGTGATGTGACAAACCGGATTAACGGTTAGCTAGGACTTCATGGGAGGAAAATAGAGTGTGGACTCATCATTCTCTGCCGCACTAGCAACACATACAGCATTAAAAGCACAGAAGACACACTCACACACCCAGTGAAACTACACACACAACTTTACTGTATATGACAAACTGAGGATGAAGAAAAAGCGGGTACAGTATTATCCTGTATAACTGGAAAGCCACAAACAATGTTTAGTAGCTAAACCCAAACAAACATTGTAAAAATGACAGATACCTTCCCCAGATGATGTAAATCATGTAAATGTTTGACAGATATAGCTCTCCAAACAAAACACATTGCTTCTTTTTGTCTTTAACAACAACCCACGTTAGCATACTCATGCCTGTATTGGCAGGAAAACATCATTCATCAGACCTAAGGTTGGCTCATTTGTGACCATGTCCTACTACTGTGAGATTTTGGCTTGGTTTTGAGTACAGAGACTACTGGGTAAGGAATTAAAAAAAACATCAACAACCTTTGTGATCTCTGTGTTTCGGAACCATGATGCAATGAATAATTGAAACTGGGATACTGGTGTATACTTTTAGCCTCTCCCTGTAGGAATTTATGGTACTGCACTTGGTTTTACATGAGACCAGGTTGCAAGTGAAGTAGCTGAGTGAAGAATGAAAAAAAGAAATGCTGCCTACTTTTAGACTTTGGCATATCTGGGCAATCTCTACGTTGATTGTCTGATATTTTTGTGGCCTTTCTGTAATCCCAACAGGGTTTTGGTCATATTAGCTTGTTATGATCTGTGTTGTTTAAACACAGGGCTGGTTTCTGTCTGAACGGGGTCTTAAGAGTTAGCAGTAACATCTTAGATAACAACAGCAGAGCAAGGACATGTTAGCACAGTGGTCACTGGAGGATTCTGATCTTCTACTTCAATTAGAAAGTGAGTGTTCTTTTTTTCATTCATTCATTAACTATACCACTTATCCATTAAGGGTCGTGGAGGGGCTGGAGCCTATCCCAGCTGAGTGGGAGGTGGGAACACCCTGTATGGATTGCCAGTCCATTGCAGGGCCAGCATACATAGACAAACAACCAGTCACACTCACATTCACACCCACAGGCAATTTAGAGTCACCAGTTAACCTGCATGTCTTTGGACGGTGAAAAGAAGCCAGAGTACCCAGAGAGAACCCACACAGGCACAAGGAGAACATGCAAACTCCACACAGAGAAGCCCCAAGTGGACCAGGGCTCAAACCCAGAACCTTCTTGCTGTGAAGCAACAGTGCTAACCACTGCACCACCATGCCACCCACAAAAAAGGAACAGAAAAACCAAATTACCATTATTTCCTAAACATCATGTCATTTTCTGATTGAATTACTTATAAGTGTCAGGTACATGACCAGTGCTGATGGAAATGAGCAGCGCAATAGATGTGAATGTATCCTTTCCTCCAAAAAACCAAAGTGTGTTATCTTAAGCAGCCATCTTCACCAGTGTCCTACTTGAAATAAAAACTGAAATTTACTGAGGAATTTCATGCCAATTTTATTTCTTTGTTTACTGGTTTTTGTGAGCTTCAGTCACAGACTGTGGACTCTTGTTCTACAGACTCACCAACACACCCACACAAATGCTCCTAGCATAAAAGAGAGGACAGATGATGTGACCGATTGCAATGTTTAGCCTATCACTTGATAATAAATATGCAGCTTTGTGCAGTCAGTGGGGGTGGAGGAGGATGTTTTCTGTCCCAGAGATGAGCTGCTGTGTGGAGACAGGGAGAAGTGGCGTCTCTGTGAGGAGATTTGGTGGTGTAGCCTGGCACTACTTTGAAGTCTGTGAAGTGCTGCTGCAGACAACCATGAAGCTTTCAGTTTCCAATTATCCATGGCTATGCACAAATATGAGAAAACAGAATTCCCTCAACTGGCGAGTTATGTCAGTCCTATGCTGCAAATAAGAAGCTGCTCGCCAATTTTCTTTGTATGTTATATAACATGTTATGTGTCAGATTTTGCATGTTGTATTTCCATGTGCTCTGAGCCATGAGCACCAAAATGCTGTTTCAGTGGCTTTTCTACCGTGACAAGAATAAAATGCAGAGATGTTCTTACCATTAGTCAAAGCTGGGGATCTGCCTCAGGCTCCAGCTGTGTACTTACAGCTTTTTTTTTTCTTTTTTTTTTGACATGAAAACATACTAACCCCCTATTTGATCCTTTTAATTCTGGCTCAAACACTATAATTACTGTATGTGTATAGTTTAATACAAAGTGTGTATAGTACCACATAGTATACAACATATTTATAGTTTTATCTTTTTCAGATAATGAAAAGTCAGGGAGGATTCATATTTAATTTTACCTATAGGTCGCTGAAAATAAACCAGGTACAAATAGATGGAACAAATCTGCTGAGGGGATTTGTCCATCCCTGCATGCCAACAACTGCCAAGCTTAACACAGCACAATAAGAAATGCTGAGTTTCTCTGGTGCATAACTAGTATTAGACAGTGATCACATTAAACCACACTGTAGTCTCTATCCTGTGTTGGAGTAAAAGAGACATATAGTAGTTAGAGTACCTGGAGCTGGACACTATGCTGCAGCACAGTGCATGTAACTTGGCAGCAACAGAGCTGTTGATAGACTCTGTGCCTAAAAGCAATATGAGCCAAGGCTGGCTCTGTTCCAGACATCCTACTCTACTGTATTATACTGTAGTGTTTTCAACCATTAATGTTCTAGGAGGGGTCAGCTGAAGGAAAGGGAGCATTTATTTTTTGTTTTTTTCTCTCAGTTTCTACACTGACCAACCAAGTAAAAGAAGCACACAGTAACAACTCGCCTCAGTTTGTGCCTCTCACACAAGGCTGCTGGTGACATTAGTGTTAGTGAGCCAGATAAAAGGAGGAAAATGATGATTAACAAGATTTGCAGTGGCAGTAAATTCAAAACATGGACTGAGCTGTCAGTCAGCCTCCCTCGTGTCTTGTCTATTATGTCACCCACTACGAAGCCACGAGGCCACTTTGAAGCTACAGGATGTTTGAACAAAGGTTAACATTACACTGCTTGCTTTATAAAAAATACACTTTTTGTTGTGGAGTAATAGTGGATCGGTGGAAGGAGTAAGGGCCTCAGTGAGCAGGTTAGAAGAGGTGTCACTGACGGTTAACGTCACATCTCCAACACATCACCAAAATAACCCGACAAAATATGACCTGTCTGATTTAGAGCCCTGTCTGTGCCTCTCAGACCTGCTGTGATGACCCCCAGGACAGAGATAAGGTCCACACTCAACCTTGTGTATGGACTAAAAATAATACCATGCTGACTGCAGCACGCACCATCATGAGTCTGCACAAGACAGCTTTTGTCTTTGAAAATTACACCGATCAGCCACAACATTAAAACCACAATACAAAGTTCTGCTGGGAAACCTTGGGGCCTGACATTCATCTGGATGTTACTTTGATACATACCACCCAATTTAACAGTGTTGTAGACAAGGCACACACCCCCACCCCCCACCCCCCCATGGCAAACACACTCCCTGACAGCAGGGGCTTCCCCCAGCAGGATGGTGCTCCAACCACACCACAGAAACTGCTCAGGAATGGCTCAAAGAACACAACAAAGAGCCCAAGGTGTTGACCTGATCTCCAAATCTCCCAGATCCAAATCTGATTGAACATCTGTGGGATACACCAGAACAAGCCAGATGTTGGAGGCCCCACCCTGCAACCCACAGGACCAAAAGGATCCACTGCCAATATCCCAGTGCCAGACACCACAGAACACCCTCAGAGGTCCTGTTTCCATGCCCTGACAGGTCAGAGCTGTTTTAGCAGAACAAGGGGGGCTGCTTTTAATGTTGTGGCTGATCTGTGTAGTTTGCCAAATAATTTCTGTGATATGAGATGAATATATGGTTAAGAGAACAACAGTAAAGAAAATGGGCTTCATGCAACTACAACAGCTCAGTGGAAGTAAAGCTCCCCCCAAAAAGAGAGTTTCTTGTGAGCAGGTGAGGTCATCACAGAGTAGGAGTTGTGTTTACAGATAACTCTTCTAACCCAGAGCCCTGCCATGTTGATCCATGGCCTACTCTGACTGCACTGTGTGCTGCAGACAAGGCACAATTTTTCCACCATGTGCTCTGAACATAAAGTGGAGAGGAGGGGATGTGAGAAGCTCACATGCAGAAAAGGATTATCTACATGGACAAATATAGAACAGCAGAGAGAGAGAGGATTAACACAGCCGCTATATTCTAAATGCAGCACCAAAGATTCTATATAATTCCTTTTTTTTAAACTCTAAACCCAATACTTCTGATCAGCTCATTTCTTATTGTCGTTTCATCATTACAGTTGTATACCATTCTTGCTCATTACCAAGGAATCTTTTCCATTCTTTATCTTTTATTATATCTTGTATGTCCACCTTAGTTTTGATGACTGATTGGATCCTCCTGGGCATGATGACAGTCTTCCATAAACATCTCATCTTGCACAGAAATAAACCTGAGCCTACAATGTCAGTAATGCTCAGTTACAAAAAGCACAAACCTTGAATCCAGACCCGTTTGATAGAAATTTGTTTGTCCAGTATGTTTTTCAGGCAGTGTGTTTGCTGTTTGGATTATGTTCATATGTTCGTAACATTTTTTCCAGCGTTTCATTATTGTACTTGACAGAACTCATAGCGAGGTGGGGTGCGCACACAGAGCTCTGGTCTGACACCTGAGAGACTGGGTGACACCTGTCCTACATCCCACATGATGCTGCTGTAGGTTTTGCCTACTGAAGGCTTGAAAAAGAGTATGTCACATTTTTGGATTTTTCAGTATCTAACCTTAACAGAATCATAAAAACATAAATAATGCTTCAGTGAAAAATGTCATTTTAAACATTTTCTCATCATGTTAATGAAAAACAGAATCTGGATAGTTTCTTTCAAAACATATTTGTTGTTTTGGAAGTAAAACATGATTTAGAGACAAAGTGGATTAAATTAATAATCTTTTCTCTATTTGGAATTGTGATTGACTATAAATTTATATTCACTGAAAACTGAAAACAATTCACACATTCTCACAAAAAATCCTCCAAACCTGAAAGGTAACCTACAGCATTGACCTGAGAGCCACCATGTTTGTTGCCCCACTCATTCCTAATTTCCCATTTGTGATACAATACCAGTGCTGCAGAGCGGAGAAATGATGGAAGGCTTATTAATACCAGCTGTAAATACAGATTATATATCCAGAGACAGATCACAGGTGAAGGCAGAGTCTCAGCACCTTATCTTACTCCTGGTACCAAACACAATCCAAGTGTCTTTTCTAGTTTCAGACTGATACAGTCATAATTTTATCGTCCAGTGACCATGTTGATTAAATAGCAAATGCCCATCTGAGTGCCTATAGGTGAACTGCCTATAGGTGCTCATTATAATAGCAATCCCCCAAGGTGCAAATGCATCATGCTTTTAAAGGAAATGGGAGATGGGCTGAGTTGCTATGGGGCCAACCTGCTATGTGTTGGGTTGTACCAAACATTTCAATCGTTTAAAAGTTTTTTGACTGAAAACTCACCACTACAACTGGAAATTCAGCTTCTCTGTCACTGTGTGTAGTTATTACACTTTTCTAAAACACAATGAATCTCAAATTTTTCTTTTTTTTTTTAAATCACAAAGTGAGAATATGCTTGAAAAGTTTCTTTACTTCTTAAATCATAATTTTCTGTTTCCCTCACATTAATCCATCTGAGCTATGAGGCAGACAGCTATTACCCCCCACTGGAGCGCTAAATGAATTGGAAAGCTAAGGCTGCAGAAGAGCAAGTTTTATAATACACAGCTGGTGGCGACAAGACTTTTTCTCTCCTGTGACAGGGAGGACGTCAGCCTTCCGCACTCATTACATCATCCAGGTCCAGAGAGGGACAGCTCTCTGCCAGAGGCCTGGCCAGAGGTGGAGGGAGCTGTCAGCTGTTTCCTTATGACGCACTGTCACTGCTGTGCATAAAGAATCCAACTGCATGCCACTTAAATCCCTCCTCTCCTGCACTGATCACAGCCCTGCTGTCTTGGTCTCAGGATAATTGTAGTTTTTTAAGGCTTAGCCTGTCCAAATTTTATTTCCTTCACATTTCCCCATGAATATTAATGAGCCAAACTCAGCATCCAGCCTTTGAACATGACTTCAGTCTCTCATTTCCTCCTTTCGGCCCTGTCCTCTGAGCCAGTAATGAAAGCAAAACTTTGCACACTACCTGTCAGAGCTGATTTACCACATCTCCATCTGCTGGCATAAGTGTTTTACCTCATCTAGTGGTGGCAGCCATCATTAAAAAGGCAATGGACCACCCAAAAAAAAAAAAGTCTGATAATACAAATGACATGTATCTTAAAAAATGAATGCCATCATTTGGTCACTGTATGTATAAAGATTATGTCTATGAGAACATGAACTAAACATTTGAGTAATGTCCTCTATGGCTTTTGTGGAAAAGCTTTATCAAGTCTGAGAATGTCATCAGGGGTTACTTTGAGCTCAGTTGTCTCAGCCCTGTTTATTGTGACCACTCTGTCTCCTGCCATTCTCCATCCACCCACCAGATGCCCTCCCACATCCACCTACCCTGCAGTAACCACTCATCTTCCTCACCCACTCACACACCTGTTTCTGTTTTCCTCATTATCCATTCAGTATTTATCCCAGCCAGTATCACCCGCTCCCTGCCAGATCGTTATGTTGCCATGTTGTTTTTGCTACCGACATATGTTTACACCAAACTTCTCTGGTACCTGAACCCCAACCTACTCTTGTACCTACCTGTCTGCCTTCTTACCTGCCTACAAGCTTTTGTCAGTTCACTGCACCTGCCCTCCTGCCTCCCCCCTCCTGTTTCCAGCATCTTGTGACAGTATGATCTGGTCAGAATGGACCCAGCAGACCTAACATTTTCTGTGGAGGAACATTTGAAGACTACAACATTCACTGTCTTCAGATGTGCAGCTGACATGCCTCCAGCACAGAGCAGAAAGATGCAGCTCTGCAACTCCATCTTGTGTTGTCCAGGCTTTAGCTGCAGAAACTGCTGCCTGGCCTGGCAGACATTATGATCACTTCTGCTTCAGCAACCACCTTTTAAGCGTGCATCAACAAAGCCTCCTCTGCCCAGTGCCCCCATGACACCAAGCCCAAACCGTAGTTGGCTGCCTCTTACCCCACCCTCCAGTTGCCAGCCTCCACTGATGATGGTTTCCAGCTGCTGTCTGCCTGCTCAGCTCCTGAGCCACCTTCCGCCTGCCCTCAATTACCTGCCCGTTATTTTTGCTATTTACTTACACTCTAGCCAGCCTGCCCGTTACCTGTTTAGCTTTTGTACCTGTTACCTGTTCCTGTGCGTGCCTTACTGTCTGTTTGTAAGCTCCTCTTCAAATAAAACCACTTCTCTGCACCCACCTGCCTGCAAGTCTGTGTTTGGGTCTCCCTCTCTATTGTCTGAACCACAACTTGTGACAATGGTCAATGAAAAGATGCTGTTGTGTTTCATCACGGGAAGTGTAGGATCAATGGTTTTGGAGCTTGACCCATACCAGGAACTGAAAGTCAGGATATTATATTTCTGCTGCACAGCTTTCTGACTTAAAAGAGTCTCAAAAGGTCTAGGACAGATTTCTCTGACAATGAATTATTAAATTTCTTTAATGGGTTCTCGAAGATTAAGCATATTAAAATGTTGAAAAGTGAACAGGATGAAAAACAATGTGAAAGGTAAAGTGAACAGATTAAGTCCAAAACACAAACCAGGCCATCCAAACCATCTTGACCATGTAAAATATTCAAAGCTGATGTGAAAGTTGATGTTCACTGGCTGCTGTATTTGCGTAATCAAATGTTCTTCAGTGACCCGGTAAAACACCTTCTGAGTGTCATGTGGGGAAGCTGCCTGACCTGGCAGAGCTGTCATCTCATCAGAAAACATGAGCATAGCACAGACACCTGAGGGACCTGTCTGATAGTGGCCACAGTGAGATAACATGGCACAGTACATGCCTTGCTGTGAACTGCAAAGAATGACTGGGGAGGTGCAGCTTTAGCTCCCACTGACAAATTTATACAATTAACCAAAGAAGATATCTGGGATTTAATTCTTGTACTGGCTTTGGGAGAACAGTTGAAAATGATCCTGCCTACATAATATGTGTGTTTACTGCCTGTGGACATGGTCAAAAACATCTCCTCTCTGTTCAAACAGAAGATACAGTTTGAGATGGTGAGCGTGTTGAAGCCTGGAGAGGGTTGTCTACTTACTGTAGGGTGGTTCCATCCCCAACTTGACAACTGACATGTGTCCTTAAGCAAGATGCTAATTTGCTCTTCATTAGCTAACCTTACAATGCAGCTCAACACCAGTGTATCAGTGTGTGTATGAGTATGCTTTGGACTTACATTGTCTGCCAAATTAATGTAACACTAATATAACTTCATCGTCATCATCGCCATCATCATCATCAACAAGGTCAGAGGTTCTCACAGTTCTGACATCTGTAGTGAACTCAGGCTTGAGTGACTCTTACACTTATACTTACACTTATATATTTGATGGAGCTGTAAGGGCACCCAGACAAATGTTCTATTAACATGGGAAATCTTAATGAACATAAATGTTCAGAAAAGTTTATCTTGATGTAAAAGATTGCTCCCTCACTGACTGGTAGAGCCTGTATTTGGAGTCCCACATAGCACATAGGACTAATGAAATGACTGGTGATGTTTGCTTGGTTGGTTATTCACCACCTGTGAAGTCACAAGTTAAAAATAGAGGCTGATACTACCAGTAAACTGGTAGACACATGGCATGGACTGTTGTTGGTAAATGGGATATTTTAGCACTAGAGGAAATAAAAGGAGGCAGAGACATGCAGAGGATGTTAGAGGGACAGGGGCCCAGTTTCATAAAAGGTAGTTTTTGCAAATAATTATATCAGTATAGGCCTGGGGGTGACTATGTTTTCAACACTATTATTATAGATATATAATATAATTATATCAATATAAAATGAAATTGAACAATGTATTTATATGTGTATGTAATATATAATATATTTACATTATTTTTTTTTATATTTATTGGCAGCCAGGGCAGGATGTGTGCCAGGAGGCAAAACGGCAGGTGTTCAAACCCCCTTTGAGGTCTATCTGTGTGTGTGCCAGAGAGGAAGCTTGGACACTAACCCAACGTATACCCATACCCAGTGGCTGGCCGTGCATTTCACACCTAGGCCTTCACTGGTGTACTACCTGAATGAACCTACCTCTTAATACCATCATTATGATGTCACAGCTATAGAAAGCATCAATAATATGCAGAAATGCAGTATAACAGAACTTTGCACAGACAGGCATGTCATGTAACCAGAATAAATGTCTTTACTGAAGCAATGCTATAAAAACCCAATTAACACAATTCAATAGGTCTCCAAACACTGCAGCCACAGCTGCTTATTGTTGGAACTGAGATGCACAGATAACCTCTACAACAGTCATTGAACTCTTCCTCCTCCTTCAGCCACTGTGGGTTGAAAAAACAGCTGTTAAATCTATACTAAGGTGTTTTAGCTTGCGCTAGTAGCTATAGATGCGGTTTGGCCTCACCAGCTCGAAATCTGATTGGTTAAGAATCTACAAGGCAACAGTTTCATTGCCATTCATTTTAAATTACCGAGGGCTGCACTGTTGATTCTGAAGTCCCCAAGGCAGCCTTGGCAACACGGGGCTGAAATCTGATTGGATAAAAGCTCTAACATAAACAGACTGTATTGAAAAACAGCGCAACCAAGAGGAAATGAGATGAGATGAAGAGGACAGAACAACAAACAATTTAATACGTATAGTATTAATGGGAAAAAAAACAAAAACAAAAAAAACAACATATGTAAAAATATAATTCAGTGATTGTGACAGCATTTGGGCCAGCAGAGAAGGCCTTGCTGGCCCTGACAGTCCACCACTGCCCATACCAGATACCAGACAAACCCAGACCTGAGGTGACTGACAAGTACTTGTACTGGTACTGACTTGTACTGACTGAATTATCCAGCACTGCCCACTAGCTTGCCTGTATGTGTGTCCTTGGGAATTTAAAGTCAGGGATCCAAATTGCTGAGAAATGGAGGATGCAGTACACTCAGTCTGAGACAACAGTGTTCTCAGCAGCTTAGCCAGGCTCTGGTGATTCCACAGCAACAGAACTGTCTTCATCTGCTGTGTGGGAAAGTAATCTCAACTCAAAGGTCACTTTGGAAATACAGTTTGGCAATTTAGTCACTTCCAAATTCTTGCATTGTCAGTTATAAAGCAGGGCTCAGTCTGCACATTAAACAGTTTATTAAGAAAGCATGGAGTGAGGAGCTCTGCAGCAGCTGACCAGGCTGTGAAGATTAAGGCTGAGCTGTCAGTCAGGACCACAGCAGCTCCTCTGCACACACTGAATGAATCAGTGAAGAAACAGGAGAGCAGGGGACAGGAAAGCTCTGTAGTCTGGCTGGAAGACAAATGTGCAGCAGGTGTGTTTTGTTCATGCAAATGATACAGAGATCAAGGAGAAAATCAGTGCTTGTTTATGTGACTCACAGTGACCCACCAGAGAAAGGCTGTCTCCTTACCGTAACTGCAGGAATGAAATTAAGGCTTGCATTCACAGAACCTGCTGGTACACTCAACTTTTTGTATTTGTATTTTTAGCATTGTCACTTCTATTGTAGATAGGATGATGCATTACAGTTACTTGTCTAAAAACAGCTCATATGATAAAGAAATCTAACAACAGTATACTGTTAGTATACTGAAGATTTTTTTCCATAGCAGACTTCATTAATTACTTAAAGAGGTGTTGAGAGCTTTTACATTAGATAGTAAAACCACAATGTAAAGATCCTCTACTACAAGTAAAATCATTCATATTTTCACTTAAGTGAAAGTATGGATGTACAGATAAAGTTCTCCATCCATAACAACCACATGATACAAGCCACAGGAGTGTCTACTACTGCCAGAGGTCACCTAATGATAAAAAGTAACTATGGGTTGTAATAAGCTGCTTGCACAGATGACCTCAGAGAGTCAGTGTCAGTCTAGGCCTACTTCTGGACATCATACAGTAGAGTATAGAGTCCAGGAAAGGTTCAATATCTGGACCTGCACTTCAGCTATAATTTTCAAACATCAATGTCATTCACAGCAGACTTGCTAACAAACGTCCAGCTGAGGCTTCTTCTCAACATCTACGGATGTTCAAAGTAAGGTCTAAATTTAGACTCATAGATGAACATTCATGTTCATCTATGAAGACAACTTCTACACGACAATTACTGATATCAGTGAGTGTTCATGGCAGGATCACTGATGTGATATCCAGAACAGTGGTTTTACATGTTATAGTCAATTCACTGAAAATTACTTACACATCACTACTGACCTTTTTGCAAACTAGGCTGCCAGGTTTTAGGAATCTATATGTTTTTTTGTCTACTGTTCCAGGCAGCATGCATTTTTCCTAGTTTCCAAGTTAAATTATTGCTGATGCAGTGTAGACTTTTCAAATCAGTCTACTTTTTATTAGCATGCAACAATAATGTAACACTGACAAAAATGTATGTCATCTATAACACAACTCAGGGAAGGTTTAAAGAGACTGATTTTTATATCACATGGAAATTAGTGGAAACCAAAGGAGCAGTAGGAAAAATCTAAAACTATATTGCCTGTATTAGGAGCATGATTAGCCATTTCTTCACTCCAGCTGACATTCACAACAGGGTCAAAGTTTAGAAACCAGGTCAAGACCACATCTGAATTAACAATGTCTCTTTATAGCTGTGTTCAATGTCTATTACTGAGAAAATGAAGCACATCATTTGTGCTTTGACACATACCAACCTCCGGAGCATGCCTCCTGGTCAGCTCTCTGTTTGAGCTCCAGTGCTTGCCCTGCTGGATTGAGACAGTTCATAGCTCTTCCTTCTGGACCAAAGCGTTATATGGATGAACAGTAATAATGGGCCTGTGGGTACTGAGGTTACATGGCTGGACACAACCGATTTCCTCTAATATGGAGTGCCTGAAGCACATAAGTGTAATGAGGTGCCTCCAGGACTGCTAGCTGTGCGTTTCTACAGTGTTTCCACCCTGTTAATTAGGCCTAATTGTACTTCCCCTCAGCCATTCACAACAAGAGGAAATGACTCCATTGCAGTGTCTGCTGCTGCTTCATCCATATACCTCCAGATTAACTTCATGTTTTAGTGTGAGAGATAGTGAGATAGTGACTAATTACAGTGAGTAATGCTTGTCATGCTGATGAGCAACTCCTTCACCATGGCTAAATATGGAAACAAACAATTTCTCCACTAATTATTATCACCATAATTGCCTGCTGCTTAGCATAATTTTAACTTGTCATCAGACAGGAAGAGAACATGCAGGAAACTTTTTGAATCTTTAACACCCGTCAATAACCTGTAAATGATACAAGGTGGCCGGTGACATGCAGTATGATGAAGGAAGAATGAAATCATGAGGGCGCCGACTGGAAAGACTAACTGTGATGTAGCAGCAGCTCAGTGAATAATTGTGCGTTTCTGTTGTCATGTTTTCTGCAAGGAAGACCTTACACAGAGCAAATGGCAGATATTATTGATATTATTGGCTGATTTATCCCAGATACAGTTCACACTGAATTTTATGTACAGTGTATATCAGGTGATAACTAACAAGAAATTATAATACAGACAAACCTAATATGGGCGGCACAGTGGTGCAGTGGTTAGCACTGTCACTTCAGAGCAAGAAGGCTCGAACTGGGGCTCGAACCTGGGGCTTTTCTGTGTGGAGTTTGCATGTTCTCCCTGTGCCTGCGTGGGTTCTCTCCGGGTACTCTGGCTTCCTCCCACAGTCCAAAGACATGCACATTAGGTTAACTGGTGACTCTAAACTGCCTGTAAGTGTGAATGGTTGCTTGTCTGTATATGTTGGCCCTGCAATGGACTGGTGATCTGTCCAGGGTGTACCCCGCCTCTCACCTAATGTCAGCTGGGATTATCTCCATCTCCAAGACCATGATAACAACTATGACTACGACAAAAACTCAAGATTGACTTGACAAAGCTCCTCCACAGCCACAGAAGATTATATGACTGCATTCAAAGGCTGATCAGTATTCATCAAGTAAACTGCTCTGAATGTTTAAATTTGGTGGAATACCCCTTTAAATGATGTAATAAGTGTATCCACTCTTTATTGGCTGTGCATTAAAAAAACAGCAGACTGCAAATGCAACACATGTTCTTACTGATGATGGCTGGATAACTGAAAAAGCTGTATCCATTCTACAAACAAAGTGTAGTATACTGCACCGGCCTATCAAAGTAAACATGACAGAACTGAGATTAAAGATTTGGAGAGATCTGGGTTTGAGCCTCGGCCATTAAAAAAACCTGGTCAGTGGTAACAACAAAGAGAAGCAGAACTGTACATCATCTACGAAGAATGAAGAGAGCACGCTTGACTCCACAGTCTGCACATGAACAATGTTTTGGTGTTCTTTGTCTGTCACATTTTTGTCTCCAATATTAGTACCAGTATCAGCTTCAAGAATCCAGGATCTGACGGGCTCTACTCTGCATTACTGACACATCATCATTGTAACATTGCATATACAACACTGATCCCAAATCCACATCGCTCTGTTCCAGTAACTTAAAAAAAAAAACTATCATTTTGGGAAATCTTCTTGTCATCATCTCTGTTTCCAGTGTGGAAGTACTAGAGGGTGTTTATCTTAGCTTAGCTTAAAGGCTGGATGCAGAGGAAACTGCTAGCCTCTGTCAAAAGTATAACAATAACAGACCATTCTGAGGCTGTTTGCACTGTACAGATGCTTCTGATCATTCGATCTGGCTCACATCAAAGTCACGCCTCAGGCTAGTGGAAGAATTTCTACAGAACTGCAGAAACTACTCCCACCCTCCATTTCCATCTCTCTCTATCTCTCTCTTTCTCTCTCTCTCTCTCTCTCTCTCACACACACTCTCACACTCTCACACTAGATAACAATGAGAATGGAGGACAGACACAGACAATAATAATTACAGTGAACAGAGGGCCCCTGTGTTAAATCTGGAACTTACTGTAATAAGTGACCATCTACAATGGAGGCACATGATGTGGTGCAAATGATGATGATGATGTTTTGCCTCTCTCTCTCTCTCTCTCTCTTTGCAGGGGTCGGGGGATGTATATACATTTTACACACATATAGGCCTACGTCTGTTTTTGAGAAACTGATGCTTTCAGGGAGGCGAGGTCTTTTACTATCACCTCAGTCCTTATAAGGACTCTTCATATATGACGTGTGAGGTGTGGTGAAAGCTGATGAGCTGTTCCAGTGAACTGCATGAAGTTTGCACATGGATGAAATATGTGTCATTTTTTCTGTTTTTCAAAGACACAGTGGTTGAATCAAAATGAAATATCTTCCTTTAAAGTTCTGTGGCATGCAGAATAGGATAAGGATAACCTTTATCACTAATATGTTTTTTTTTTTCACTTTCTGTTCTCAAATCCATTTGGATCTCTGGGCAGTGACATTAAAGGGTGCTCCACTGAGTGTGTATCACACTCCCATAGACATGAAAGGGAGAGAAAAAAAGACTGGTCAAAATTGAAGCAGCTCTGTTATGTGTTTGTTAGACCCTCCATGCCTGGAAAAGACCCACGTCTTTCTAATGCCTCACCTCCAGTTGGTGACACAAGCTTTTCAAATTTCAAATCAGGCCAAGCTGAGATAACCCCGATGACATCGCTATGACATCATCACCATGACATCTTCAGTGCTCACAGGGTTTCTGAGACTTGACAAAGCTCCTACACAGCCAAAGAAGATTATGAATCTGTTATCTAACATGAGTAAACTGAGCTTTATTTGAAAAAATCTGTGGAATGAACCTTTAAAGTTGTTTGTTCAAAATTCACCTTAATCATCTGAAAAGTTTAATTAAAATGAAAGTGATTCTGTTCCCTAGTGTGGTCAGGTTTACCTTATACCTGATAGAAAGAAACCGACAGGCCAACTGACAGATCACATTCTGTTTGTTTGTGTGGGAGAGTGAAAGAGATGGTAATGGGTGGAGGGTGGAGGTTCTACCTTATCAGCTTAACAGGATGAAACCAGCGACCCTACAAAGCTTTTAAATAGCAGTGAATCAGTGCTTCTCAGTGAGATAAATCCCTGTCATCTTCATGCAGGCCTGCTCACTGAATAATCTACCAACTGTAGCAGTCACATCAGTGTGATGAGATTGAGTGGGAGCGGCTGCCTGGTGAACAATTAGCCTCAGCCACAACCTTTAGCTGCTACCTTGGATTATACAGTGTCACTCATTGACAGCTTTCCCCAGCTCACAATTTATGCTTTCTTTTGAAGTAATAAAATCCCTAAGCTGCAGTATGAGAAAACCTCCTTCCATCCTTTCCTTTCTAAATGCCAGCGTCAAAAATGTATGCACCCTCGCTGCTATCTGCATCTGTGACAGAGGATGGGGGTGGGAGAGGGGATATTGTGTACTCTGTGCTGTTGCTTTGATGTTTAGCAGTAATAGAAAAAGGGGTTTTGGTTCCCAGCTGTGCGGGAGCCGCTGCAAGTAGCTGTGACCTTTTTGACTGACAGAAACAAATGAGTATCATGTTCATCTCTGAGTCTTTGAAGCAGTGTCACTGTCACCCCACTGTTTCCACAAATCTATGTAATGGGAGTAGGAGAAATTGTCAGGCCTGCCCAAGCTCGATTTCACACACTTCAGGAAAGTCAAGACTAGGTTGTCATTCTTACTTAATCCATACAAGGCCCAAGGCAGTGTTGGTGGATTTAGTCCAGGACATCTCTGAAGTTGAACAGCAAACTATTAAACTCTGTCTGCTGACCAAACAGCCTAAAACAGCTGAGATGAAGTGGGTTTGCTCATCTGTGAAAAGCAATGGTTGGTCTTCCACTTCCAGAGGCTGGCTGCACTGAGACATGTTAGAATGGCAGAGAGCGTCAGTCCAGTGTGTTTTTGTTTTAACACACGTCTAGTGTGCCAGATGTTAAGAAGGTGTAAATGAATCCCTCTCCAAAATGCACATACAATCTTTACTCCTACAGATATATAGTATTCTGTGTAATTATCAGTTGTAGGTTTAGCTGACCTCTGCTGCACAAGAACACACAAGAACACAGACTGAGAATAGCTCACAAATACATGGTTTTTAACAAACATCACACCAACAGATCACACACTATAGGATACAGGCAGATGTGAAAGTGAAATTTCATCTTTAGTGTCCATATTATTGTTTTATAATGACTCACAGCTATCAGGGTGCTAATTCAAACTGGTATTAGCTTCTCCCTACTGTTGTAGTAAAGTTAAAACAGAGACTGTAATACAGAATCTGAAAGTACTGGTCCTAGTGTAAGCATGGTGATCCAGTCTGACCTGTGTGGTTATATAAAATAGTGCCCTCTGCTCCTGCCAGGGAGGATTAGCTCCTGTGTTATAGGTTACCCTTTGATAACAGCATGTCTTGATGTGGATCCCCCATTACATAGAGTAAAAAAAAAACCATCTAGCTTTAGAAATAAAATGAAGCTGCCCTATCTTAAGGCTGTTTCACAACACTAACACTATGGCTGTGCCCTGAATTAATTCTTCAGAGATTTCAGAAACATATGAATCATCTTCAATTTGCATCACCTCTGACAGGTGTAGAGAACAAAGGACCCTAATGTACGCTAATATGAAATGTGATACATTGCACTGTGGGACTGTTAGCCCCAAGTGCTGTGCATGTTATGTACACTACTTCTGCAGTCAGACCCTGGGCTCATTAGAAGCTGACTGTCCCTGAAGACTCCCCAGTTCAAGGCCTAAGTGTAATTTGTTAGCAGTGGGTCAGTCAGAGCTGTGCTGGGGCTGCTATTGATTTGGTAGTGAGAGATGCTCACTCAGTGGACAAGGCTTTGTTTATTCACCCTTTTGCTATTTCTATTTTTCATTTTCATACCCACAGTGACAGGCCATCGGTTAGAGGAGTGGAGTTATCTCCCACTGAGATGGTGTGTGGATAGGCCCGGTAATAAGGACATTAAACATCTCTGACTAGCCATAAATATGAGCTATCTGTTTTCCTCACCTTACCAAGATAGTGAAGATGAAACACATCCCTCCCATTCCTTGGCATATGAGCCAAAACCAGAGTAGAGAATGGCAGTTACTAAGCCCAGCATTTTCACAGCATTTGCATACACAGCACTACCTCTCTCTTATTCAGCCCAATAATTGTGATGTCATTTGTCCTTGGCTAGGACTAAAAAGCCTATCCACAGGAGATTATTTGATCTTATTATTATTATCTTATTATTGATCTCCCGGTGTACACACACACATATATATGTGTGTGTGTGTGTGTGTGTCTTATATATATATGTATATATATATATAAGAATACATACATGGTATCATCCTCCGCCCTGTTTATGCTATGGAAAATATAAACTTTTTTCTCTCCTGCTCTGTAGGACAGACTATGTAGTGGGAGGAAGACAGAGGAAAACAGACAGCAGAGCAGTCCTCTGTGGTTTAGAACTGAAAGGAGCTTTTCCCAAGCCTGTCACCTGACAGCCAAGGACTAGTCAGTCTGAGACACTGACAGTTTGAGGTCAGAGTGTGTTTCCACTCGGCTCAGTGGCCAGGCGACTGGAGAGCTGCAACATGCCCAGAGGAACGGCTCATGAATGGCAGGTATCCTAAAAGTAGATAGACTCCCTGGAGATTCCTCTGACAGCACTCATACCCATGCTGATATAATCTTACAGTACTGTGGAAAGGAAGCTCTCTAGCTCTACTCAAATAAAACTCAAACATATAGTTAGTGAGGCTCAAATTGGATCATACTGATGATTTGCTTATTCTTAGAGCCGGGCCTGCAGTGGGACTGCAGAGCGTATGTTTTGAGGGGGGTGATAGAGGAAAAGCTCCTGATTACAAATTACAGATTCATCCTCATGAATTTATCTTTAATTCAATTTTGACATTTCTAATGTACAGCACAACTTGATTGATTGCATTCATCTTCTGAGGACTATGAATACACAGCAGAGTTTCCAGGTAAGTTTAAAATGTTACGTCTTTTACCAAAGGTACATAATTGCCTGATGAGATTCAATCTTTTGCTGTTGAATTGACGACTAAGATAGATGCACAGACTGACCACTTGACCATATAATGTCATATTTACATATAACACCATCAAAGATTTTTTGCACATAAGACTTAACATAAGACTTTTTGCACATAAGTGGCCTAGTGGTTAAAGTGATTGCACAGTCCTGGAAATGTTGTTGGTATGAGTCCTGAAAAAAGCATATACATTGGGTCACTAAAAGTCACTAAAATCAAAACAGTTCATCCTTTGGAAACCATGAATGAGCTCAGTAAACTCCATGACTATCTTCCCACTTAGAGATATCTTATGTACAAATTTGACATGTGACACCTGAGGCAAGGTGGTTAGCACTGCCCATGGTGTACACCAGCTCTCACAAAATGTGAGCCAATTGTGAGCTGGGATAGGATCCAGGCCCTTAGCAAACCTTCACTGGTAACTATAGGTATAGCATAACTATAGGCTAAAAACTGTTATATAACTGTATAAATAACGGAGGGAATACATGGCTTAAAATGATTGAACCATGTTGGAAATATTATGATTCCTGCATAAATCACATTCCATACCGAACCTGTTCAGGAGAACATGAAAATGATACACCACACCGGTCTACCTGTGAAAAATAAAATATAAAATGAAGGCTACAGTACTTTAGTACTTTAGCCTGTAAGTTTTTTTCCAGCTTTCTAATGCCCGTGCTCTTGAATGTTGCAACATTAATAGCTGGCACTGTGAGCTAAAAGAAGGAAAGTCAATTATATAAAAAAGAAAACAGAGCAGAACAGAGAATTACTGTCTGGCTAATGTGGTGTATTTCTAATTATCTTCCTCAGTTCTTTAAAAATATGTCTATGACAATAGAAGAACTCTTCAGAGAGTCAAATCAAATTTACTCAGCTTAAAGCATTTACATATGAAAACACAATGATATGAAAACACAGAAGAAACAAAACAGACTGTAGCAGACTTACGGAGGGAGTGCCACTCATCCTGCCTTATTGTCTTGGTGATGTTGTATGAGAGATTTTTGGGTATCGTGGCTGAGGAGTAGTGATATTTGATGTAGGAGCACCTTGCAATGGAACCTGTAGAGAAAAAGAAAGAATGGATTTTTTTTCTTCTTTAATACAGAAACAACAGTGACTCACAGGTCATTACATAAGATCCACACTGATGACACACAGAGCAGAATGTTAAGATAACATTGTTCCACAGAGGCATGATTCAGCTGGAGAGGCTATGTCTGCAGTTATTAATTAAATACCCAGACACTGGCAAATCACTCATCTTCCCTAAAACAATGCCAATCTGCTGTTGTATTAGACCCTATTGTGTCAATGCAGAAGTACTTTCAACATACATTTCCATTATCTACAACTCTGATACAATGGCTGTCAGAGAAATGATGCGTTCTTCAAAAGCTATTAACTAATCAGTCAAGGGAGCCATTCAGTGTGTAATTATGAACGTCTCTGAGAGTCCCCTGGCCTGGTGATGTGTGTGGGGTTTCTAGATGAAATATACTTCACTGACAATGTAGACCTGAGTCAGACTGACAGTCAGGAATATGTTTGAAATAATGGAGACATGCTGAGTTGCAGAAATAATGAACCAAAATGGTGGAGGATATCTGAACCACAAAATGTTGTTTAAGATATTTTGTTTGTTGCCTGGTCAAACACCTGACTGTATTCCTGGTAAGTGACATCTTGTGGTTGTGAAGAGGTCTTAGGGGGAGGCTGGGGTAAAAGGTTGTGCAATGTAACTTTGACCCTAGAGACTGCTATTCAGATCCCATCTCCAACAACAGTAAAGGCTTCTTTTAACCACGACCATGCTCATTAACCAAGTAGTTTAGTTGTCCAGCATTTTCTGCACAAGCACATTTTGGGTCGACAACTGTCTTGGGTGGTGCTTTGTACAGCCGGAACTGGATAGTTTGTTAATAATAATTAACAATTAAGAAACCTGAAGGAGAGCTGCTAGCATCCTCAGCACTGTTGCCAGGCTGAACGGGAGAGAAACGTGACTGTAAATGACAGTTAAACACAGCAGAGACTATGTTTAACTGTCAGAAACTGAGCTGAAATGAAACAAGAGTACCTTTTCATTATAAATATAGACCAACCACAACCATTCACACCTACAGGCAATTTAGAGTCACTAATTAATCTAACATGCATGTCTTTGGACTGTGGGAGGAAGCCGGAGTACCCGGAGAGAACCCACACAGGCACAGGGAGAACATGCAAACAGTGCTAACCACTGCACCAACAAGAGCACCTGAATTAGGTAAATAATTAGGTAAATAACATAAATAAAATATTTTGTTTTCTATCTTTTTCTTTTTGTTTCTTTGGGTGACAGGGAGTCATGTCCAAGACAATGGTCCTAGTTTAGTAGGTATAATGTTCACCTGGTTAGTTTATCGTGTTCAAGTACTATCATTTGCTGATAAGTGCTAATCCAGCGCTTATTTTTTCCTGATGATTGTGCTATAAAGCTATTTGTTCTCCTGAGGGGAACTTGAATCTATCAACTTCCATGACAGTCGATCTAATTTTGAGATTTTACACTCAAAACTACAAATGTCAACCACATGGTGGTGATATGATGGTGATCACCAAAGCCATCAGGATTCATCTTCTGGAGAACATGAATGCCTGTGTGAAACCTGATGGTAGTCCAGCCAGTAGTTGTTAGATAAATTTCCCCATTGTGGGAGTAATAAAGGATTATCTTATCTTATAGATGCTTCTATGCAGAACAAAGTAGTAAACTGCTCAAATGACATTGCCAAGCCTCAAGTCACACTGCTATTGTGGCTATGAACATAGGGGCTGTTTGGGACAACAATGACAACCTGTTTTGTCTCTTAATTTGGAGGACTTGTCAAAGTCACATACATCAAGTGCTAGAAGGTCTTTAATTTATATTACATTTGACAGACCACAGAATTCTGCTTTGGACTGACTTTTGCAATGCTCAGTTCTGAAAATGTGCTACCAGAAAAACAGACCTATTTTTAATATTCACTAGTGTTCAAATCCATTCAATAGTACAACAATGAACAGTCTCATGATGACATAATAGAAACACAGACATTGTTAGAAAGGCTCACATCAGGTGTGGCTTGTTGCAGAGGCTGGACATGTGCAGGTACATAGGCTTCCCTGGTTAATTAACAAATCTAGTGGCACAGTGAGGAGAGAAAAAAGTCACTGTTTCCTGAAAACCTCTTTTTCCTTCCTGTACTTGGCATGTAACACTATGTGTTCTGACAACACTGAGTTTTGTACATCTTTACTCTGGACAACTGGCAGAGTTTTCAGGGTATGGACATAATGCTGACTTGGTCACAGATGGACTTAACTGAGATGTGCTGCACTGGCTGTAAGCTTACTTGGATGGATAGTGTCTGTAGTATAATTACATGTTGCTTCACTCTTGTTGCTATCTGTCAATGTTTCTTTTTAATTATTTATTTCATTTAGTAATGTGAATTGGCAAAATGTCCAAAAATATAGCAATTGTCTACTCTATGTCTTTTCTAGCTCACCATTATCTTTCATATAACCTGTGTCTGTATGTATCTCTGCCTGAGACAGAGCTGGCCCTATGTTTATGTGAGAATGGGGGCTGTAAAATACAATATGTTCATACCATGACTGTAATTTTCTGGCTGGTGGAGAAAGAGCACTGCTTCCTTTCGACACCATTACATTACACCAAATGTCCGCTCTAATTATTTCTGGTAGGGCTGTGTGGCCCACTGAAAATTGCATTATTGGAGTCCTGGAAGATTTGAACTGCACAAATAGAGACAACCAGGATAACACTCTCCTGCCTTCCCTCTGTCCTGCAGCCATGCACACACACACAACAACAACATCACAACCACACACACACACACACATTAAACAAGCAAACCCAGGAGACCACAGCTACTGACAATGATAATTGCCCACTCATGACTATCTCTTTAGCTGCAGTGCAGTCAGCACCCACCACCCACAGAGAGACTAGATGGAGCCTATTTGATGCATAAACTGGAGCTGTGTGAATCCTAAAATATGACCAATACAAATAATAACACATTTCATTCTTCTACTTGAAGTTACAGTACAACTTTTTTGTAATACTTTTAAGTTACAATGTGAGGTGGGAGCTCACAGCTGTCAATCAGTGTGTGAACACACTTAGGGTCTACCACACCTCACACACCACGGCCTCAAGCTAGTATTAGCTGCTGGGAAATGTTTCTATCACTGACTCACAGGCTAGCAAGCTCTGATTCCTGTATTAGCTAAGGTGAAGGGCTGGGCAGAGTGTAATGGAGCAGGGAGAGGGAGGGGCGGGAGAGGCAGTGATTTACTTTTGAACCTCGTGCTAACACTAGCTTGAGTTCCTCTACTTGCATATTGTAGCTTTATGAAAGCTTAAAAAGTACAGGACATATGGATTGTATTAACTGTTTTTGCTGTTATCTGTTTTAGGTTCTGCCCAGCAAGCCGTCAGGGAAAAAATTTAAATATTAACAGATGGCAGCTTGTAAATAATCTCTTTATTAGTCTCCATACATTAGTCTCCATGATCCTGGGGATTTTTATGTAAACTGACCATATGATGAAAAACTGTGATATGTAAAAACACTAACACTTGATTATTTTTAGCCCAGCCTAGCAGTAGGTTGCTCAGTCTGTCTGTCAACCCCTCAGTTCCAGGTGGTGAAAAAAATAAGATTCTCATTCACAAATGAACGGTTATGAAAGTCCACTACTACTATCTGGCTAACGTGAAGCTACACAGTGGTGGACATATTTAGATCCTTTACTTATACAGAAGTAGTAAAAAGGTTTTTCAAAAGCACCAAAGTATCAGCACAATATTTGAAATATCAAAAATAAAGGTACATACTGTGCAGCACGGCCCCATTTAGAATATTATATAATTATCTTAAGTATATCATTAGATTAGTACTACTCCTGCAATAACCCATAAGGACCATTTTCATGTTGTGAATGAGAATGTTGAGGTAATTATACTGCTTATTAGACACTTGGGTGGTTTAATCTATAACAATGCATTTATAAAGTAAGTATGGCTGTCAGGTAAATGTTGTGGGCAAAAAGTACAATATATCCCTCTGAAATGTAATGGAGTAGAACTAAAAATATACATAAAAAGAAAACACTCCAGTACTCCAGAACTGTTTGCAAGCAGAGTTAAGGAAATGGGATTAGTTAGGTATGTGCTACTGACTGTATGTTACAGCACTGTACCAGTCCCTCTAAGATTAGGTTCAGAAGGAACTGACAGTACTTTTAGCTAACAGATGTGCACTGCCCCATTCAGGAATGGTCAACATCTGCTAAGCAAATCTGGATTTTAAAACTTGAGTAAACTTAACCCCAGTTGTGGTAAATCCACTAGGGTTCAAAATAGCCCTTCTGAAACATGTGGGTGACATCACCAATGCTGCAAAACAGGTGGTTAATATGAAAATATGATTTCCAGTCTGAAAGGTTGATAATTTATAATGACTCCTATGCCCATGCTTGTACATAACCAAACCAGGATGAGACCTTACCTGGATGGTAACTCTGTCAGCTAATGCTGGTCTGTTTCTAGGAAGGTGCCTCTATTCAGGAGAAAAAATCACTCAATGTTCTAACCTTACCAACTGTAATTCATGTACTCGGTGAAGACTTTCCTTAAGGCTCCCACAAGACATCTCCCATTACTTCAGAGCTACTTCCCCTGTGTAGTGTTTGAAGTAGATCCTACTGGCTTTAGAACACAGATTTCTGTTGATGTTACAACATAAACAGACAGGTGGCTGGCAGTGATCTGTCATGGGACTGGTATGGATTTTCCGGATGTTTGAGGAAACCTCTGAAGGTTTTCAAATAGGCCAATAAAACTGATGACCCTGGTAAGAGGCTGATGTGGCAATGGGTTGCTCTCATCCAACCAACTAATTCTAATGCAGCTCACCACTGTTCACACACTGCTCACATACAGATAGTGCTTTAAGGAAACCATTAAAGGGGACAATATAATTTATGCCCATTGAAGCTGTAGGGTTTTAAAAGGCTTTCCTCTACTGCAATGTGGACAGAAAATATAACACTGACAATCAAGAATGGGCAGTAATTAGTGCTCATTCACATAAACATTTACAATCAGGTCATGACTGCTCAGCTGTCAGTTATTCTATTATTTCAATACCCATTCTATAAATTATGCTGGAATGGATGTTTCGTTGTGGATGTTCTTGGATTTAAAGAGTAGGAGCTGGGGAACGAAGGCCTGACAAACGGTCAGAGTCCATTGAGTCAAGAGACGTTGAGCAGATGAATGCAGAAAGCAACAATTTCCTCTTGTCAGTGGCATAACAAGAGGTGCAAGAAGTGCTCTAGTACATCTCACATGTTCCTCACAAAAAATAGAAAGTGTTTCCCCTTATGAGGGGGACCAAAGACACGTTATAGACAGGACATCCTAATGCCAACAAATCCAACACTAGTGGTGTCACCATAGACTTTGTGTTATGGCTTCAAAACTTTGATACAAACTGTCTTTGAATGCCAAAACAGCTTTAATGCACTGACCCAACAAGTTCTCATGTCATCCATCCATCCATTATCTATACCACTTATCCTTAAGGGTCGTGGGGGGCTGGAGCCAATCCCTGACACCGACACTGGGCTAGAGGCGGGGTACACCCATGTCTAACATGTCTTTGGAATGTAGGGGGAAGCCAGAGTTCCCAGAGAGAACAAATGCAGGCCCAGGGAGAACATGTAAATTCCACACAGAAAGGCCCTGGGCAAACCAGCATACAGAGGACTGAAATTGAAACAAAAAATTAAATAAATAATTAATCAATTTAAAAGGCAAAAAACTGATTTCATGGTGATCTTGCCAAAAGCTGTCAAGCGTTCTTGTTCCAGACCAAACCAAGGCACAGTGTCATGGTGGGCCCTACCACGAACAGCACTGCATTTTAAAAATATTTTCAGTTGTAACATCAAAAACTGCAGGAGGAAACTGAAGTGTGTAAGGTGCAGACAACTGCAGAAAGTGTCAGTCAGTCAGCATGATAAAAGCAGCTGGGCTCTCAGAGGCTTCTGTATTATTTATTGATTTAATATTTCCTACCTTAAATCTTCAACAAGTTACTTATATTCATACTATGACTGAAAGGGACAATGCTTTATACAAGACAACAAATAGACAAGCACAACATTAAACTGCATTAATAACAAGTGCAGTACTACACAGTATTAAGTACAAGTTATTCTGAGTCAGAACCATTTCTGCAGTGTGATGTGAAGTCACCTTCATATATTTTGCTGCTATATCGTAGAGATGGATGAGTAAGCATAAAGCTTGACAGTGGGCTGGAGACTCCTCTATCACAAGGGCATTCTCCCTGTCTTTTTGCCTGGAAATTTATAGCAACACTTCTCTAAGGTGTCTACTGCAGCTCAACTGGAGTCCAGAATAAACTCTACATATGTCAAACTTCCACATGCAGTGCCCAGTATAGCAAACACCTTGGAAAGGTGACTGTATTGCACTGGTGAATAACTAATTAAACAAGTATCTCTTTATTTCCCTCTGCAGAGAAGTGACTTCTTATTCAGGTTTTTTTTTTCACCACACACCCAGCTGAGTGGAACTCAGATGGCAGACACACATTTGTATACATTTTGCCAAGAAGATCTGTCAGTAGCTTATCTGACAACAGATGATCTCAGACGGGCCAGGAGTAGACATCTGATAAGTGAGTACTGATCAGATCAAGTTACAGATCAATTATCTGTAGAACAGCTGCATGAAACTGTAGATATCCAAGACCAACTATGTCTATCCTAACATTGAACTAATTTGTTTAAAGTAGAGTATTTAAGTTCTGTAAGTACCTCTCTGTTTTTCATTGCAACTGGCAGAGTCTGCCTTCACTCACTGTATTCAGACTGCATAAACAAAGGGTTCGCATGACAGGCTGTCAACAAATGCACAAGATGCTCATCCTCTGTTTTATTCCAGGCAGAATAGGTGCTCAAGGCACATTCGCTGCCTCCCAGTGGTCAATGCATGAGTCATGTTGATTGGAATTCTGAGACACCTGTTTGACTGTGTCTGACCAGTTGTTAACCTCAGCTGCAGAGAGCCAGGACTTAACTTGAAACAAGCACACAGACATGCCTTAATTCTAATGTGTCCTTTTACATAGGTGTATTTCATCATATTTTACTAAGATGCCTTTTCTGGTCAGCTCCTGTTTTAATTTTCTGGTGATGTAATGCTTCCTCCATGTTAAACTGTCTTGTTAAAGTGTGATGTACATCTTGTGAGGGAAAACCCTTTCTTCTCTCATTGACCTTACTGAAGAAAGAAACTGAACCCACAGGTGAATTCAGATGAGGATGCTCTTTATATCTTTTTATGTGCACACAGAGGATACAGTTACACACAATCTTCAGGTCAATGTGCAAGTGGCATTCTAACTCTAATACAGACGGTCTCCTCTCATAACATTTCAGTCAGTGCCTTTTGGCTGAGATACAGACCCAAACCAAACAGTCACACAGTCAGACAAACTAGATCCCCTTTCCTGAAACACTCTCATCAAAACATTTCCCAAGAAAGGCTGTTTCACCTCATTAATAAACATCAAGCCAGAACATTGTGACCCAGATCTTTCCACGTTTCTAAATGTCAGATTACATTACTCCTTAACTGTCTTTCTGGACAGATGGTAACATTCCCAAACATAACAACAAGTTGGGCAATACACTCAGATAAAGGCCAAAAAAAAAAACAGCCCAGTTATGTACACATAATCAAGTCATTTCCTTTTATTTTGCACAGCCTTTGGTGCTATTGTTTTGAAAATGATTTATAGTTTAGTATAGTTTTCCTTTACTAAACACAAATGTGTATCTTGTTCTTCACCAGTTTATTTTCTGGTATTCTTTGTCATACATTCCCGGGGCACTTTATTAGAAACACCTGTACACCTGCTCTTTCATGCCATTATCCAATCACATAGCAGTGGTGCAGTGTATAAAATCCTGCAGATCCAGGTCAGGAGCTTCAGATAATTTTCACATTAAACATCTGAGTAAGGAAAAATGTGATCTCAGCAACTGTGACATAATTATTAGTATCAGACAGGCTGGTTGGATTTCTGAAACTGCTGATCTCCTGGACACCAGTCTCTAACGTTTTTACTGGAGCCAAAAACAAAACCCTCCAGTGAGCAGCAGTTCTGTGGAGGGAAACACCTTGTTGATGAGAGAGGTCAGAGGTCATGGTCAGACTGGTTGGAGCTGATAGAAAGGCTTTTACAACTGTGGTGAACAAAAAAGCATCTCACATGAACTACAACAGCATAAGACCATGTCAGGTTCCACTCCTCTCAGCCAGGAACAGAAATCTGAGGCTGCAGTGGACACAGACTCCCCAAAACTGGACAGTTGAAGACTGGAAACATGTAGCCTGGTCTGATGGATCTGAATTTCTGCTGAGGTGGCAGATGGTAGGGTCAGAATTTAGTTTCAACAGCATGAATCCATGGAGCCAACCATGTGCTGATTATAAACATGTTTTACGAGGGTAAAGGACATGTCATTGAGTCCACAGGTAAGCTGCTATGTGCACACAGTTACCACAAATGGCATTTGTTGATCTTTAAATAAGTCACAATTGAGTCGGCATACATGACAACATCTAACTGGATTGGTGTTGCCATGCAACACTTTTTACCCAGAAAATGATCAAGATCCTCTTATTTTTGCAGGAATAACTAACATGACGCAGGCTGGAGAATGAGGACAAAAGCACATCCTGTGAACCTGTTGGGTCTGCTTTTAGAGTGCATTACCTCAATTGTATTCATGCCTCAGGTAATCCAGTCTTCCTGTTTAAATATTTATAAAAGGATAAGGAACCATGCACACACACACACACACACACACACACACACATAATGTGAACATATTGTATATACCTACGTTACTGTAATCTTTGTGGCATTTGTTGCATTTAGCTACTTGTTTATTTATTTTATGTTAGCCTTTATTTTATTAGCTTTATTCCTATTCTCTTCACACTGTATTGCTTCTCTTCACACTGTATTGCTTTTCCACCTCTGTATTGCAACTGGTGCACAGCAGTTTCCCTCAGGATAAATAAAACTTCTTGAATCTTAAATCTTGAATCTTGAAAAACAAAACAAAACAAAAAATAAATAAAAATTTAAACATGCCAAATGCAGTGATCAGCAGCCTAGTCTAGACCATTTCCAAATATTGGATTCACTCCAAAACAATGTAAATTTGTCTTGTTTGCTGGAAAGGAAACATTAAAAGAGAGACTGTATTATAACCCATAGTTATGTTTTATTGTCAGGTGACCTCTCAAGACCACAGGTGACGTAGTATGTAGACAGGGGTTCATGGGGTGGATTAATTGAGGTGGATTAATGAGTTGACTTTCACACAGGAGACCACTGATCATCTCCAGTGTGAAACCAACAGTCAGTGTTGTCAGCGTTTCTTTTATCCATGACCGTTCCACAACATTAAAGGGCCAGTGTGCATCTAGTGGTGAGGTTGCAGATTGTAACCAACTGAATACCTTCCCCTCACCTGTCCATGTCTGTATCAGGACCTACAGTGGCCTTCAGGTAATGTTAAAACATGAAAGGCCCTCTTTACAGCCAGTGCAGAAATATGATGTCCTCTGTGGGAGAGGATCTACTCCCTATGGATATATGAGGGGCTCATTCTAAGCTAATGAAAACACAATTCTTAGTTTCAGGTGATTTTACACTAATAGATTTTTTTCTTTTGCCACTTGGAGGCAGCAAAAACGAAGCAGATGAACTCAGTTGTTGTGTTGAAAGTGTTAGCAACTACTTTCCAATTTGGACATTAGAATTCATGTAGTTGTGTTTGTCTCCAGTTGATCAAAGTGTACTCTCACATTCAGCCCTGTGGGAAATTTCCCCACCACCACTTAACCTAACCTGCATGTCTTTAGACTTTAGAATTAAGGGTATCCAAAGGAAACCCACGCAGGCACAGGGAGAACATGAAAACTCCACACAGAAAAACCTCAGGTGAGCTGGGGTTCAAATCTGGAACCTTATTGCTTTGAGGTAACAGTGCTAACCACTGCACCACCATGCTGCCCTCACTGTCTTACAATATATAATCATAAAATCTTCTCCTTCTGTAAGTGTAACTAAAGACTGGCCAGCATTTCTAAATCTTTCATTTACTAATCATGAAAATTAGATTAATTTCACTAATAGAGAACTGAGTAGTAATGTTGAGTATTAATGCTGTATTCATATCTATAACCATTAACCACATTAGTAGAATTAAATTGATTTAAAATGAAATAAGTGAAGCATGCAAAGACTTTAGGATTGAAATATAGGAACTTTAACTGATGCTCAACTGTACTTTTGACCCTCTACTGTTTGTACTATACAACAACAACAAAACAGTGAGCAAAAAAAGGCTAAAAAGGCTCCTTAGAAGTGATGGGAGCTGCAGAGTTGGTGATAATTTGCTGTGAGTTGATCTTAATGAGCAAAAGTTTTTACATTATATATAGTCAGATGTGTAAACTATATTTCCCTTTCTCAGATCCTGTTAACTAGATTTTACAAGACTGTCATTTATAGCACTTTGAAAGCAGCAATATACACAGTGTGACTGTATATTTTGTTTTACATACAAAATGATCTTAGGTTCAAAATCATTTTGAGACAAGTTGATTATTGAGTGGTAATTCTATCCTAAGTTAAGCATATCCATATGAACTGGGAGCACTGCACATCATAAGGATGCAATGTACTTGTGTGAAGTCAGAGAAGAGAATGAGAATGAGTAATCTGATGCTTGGCCTGTGTGATACATTCAGTATCCCGCATCGATCACTACTGCTGCATTTGGCCTACAGCTGCACTGCACTTTCACTGTTTGATTTCTTAACTAGCAGGTGCTACATTAACCTCTCTGAAGCTTGTCTCTGTGGACGATGACACCTGGAGAAGCCTAATCCAAAACCCTGGGCATGTTTTTTTGCACCAGGAGACACATTACATTACACAACATTACATCGCCTCACAGAGAGCCACTCCTTGCAGCCTATTGCTCCCGCTCTCCCAAATGGATTTCTAACTCATTTTAGCCAAATTGCCCTACAGTCTTCTGCAAACATCTCTGAGCCAGACACCATTTCCTCTCTGTTAGTGATTGTGACTGGAAGTGACTGCACAGAGGGAGTGGAGCAATGTGTGTCTGTTTGTATGCATATTTTTATTGTATCTATACTCTGCAGATGTTTGTGTACTGGTCTTTTTCTTGCAAAGGTCTATTTTTTGGCTTGTGAAAGACTGGGCAGTAGAGAGGGACTCAGTCTAATCTCCTCCTTGAGCGATGGTGCTTGACCTTTGGTTAAAGCTTAATTCTGAATGTGTATTTAGCTGTCTGCTGTCTTGATAATGAAGATGAAGGATTGCGATTTGGATAGCGATCCAATGGATGGGTTGATTCAAGTATCATTAAGGAAGAAGATAATCTTAGAATAATGTATGTAGAGAATTATATCAATTTCATTCTATACCTTCAGTACATAGACAGGTCCAGGATCCTTTTAGCCTAGCTAAGTAGAAACTGCTAGCCTAGCACCATCAAAATGTAAAAATACACCTTCCAAATATCAAAAAGTCTAAAAACAGCAATTTGTGGAAAGGTCCTTGCAAACAAAATACACAGTCCAGTGTGCCTATAGAACCTACATTTGATTGGACACTTCTGCAGTACACAATCTATATTCAGTGCTGGAGTACTGGAGGCCCCAATCCCAATCTGAGTCCTTCAAGGGGCTATATGTAAGTACTTCAGTTTAAGACGTCCAGAAATGAACTGAATGAAGATTACCAAAAGACGTCTATGTATTGTGTTGCAGAGATGCCTATTTTTTTTAGCATGCTAACCAGCTAGCCCAGAGTCGTCCCATCTTGTAATACCACCCCGTCCTCAGTCCAACATGAGAGAATGAAGACTTGTGTCTGTGCAGCTCTTCTCTCTCTCATGCTACTGATGCTGCCGCTCTAGTTGCTCTCCCTCTCATTTCTTTACCTCACGTGGCTCATCCTCTACTCCTGCCACTACTACGTCTTCCCTGTCTCTGACTGGGCAAACGAGATTGCAAGGTGAACCTGTGTGGAAAACATTATTCTCCAATACATGCAGGCTTGGCAACATATCAACAACTGCCCTCTGCTGAGGTTAGATTTATTTAGCTCAACGTGAAGGTGAGGGTTGAAACTTGGTTGTGTGTGGCCTGTGAGTGCACCCTGAATGACAAGTACACAGCAATATGCTGTGTTTGCCAATTGTCACACATAGCCCTTTAAATGTTATCTGCCAATGCTGAGTCCAATCTGTTATACACACACACACATATATATATATATATATATATATATATATATATATATATATATATATATATATATGCAAATGACATGCAGTAAAGGTCCGGCTGGACTGGGAGTCGATCCGGGGACCAGCTGCTCAGGGCACTAGGGCCCATGTGGTACCCAGCCATTCAGCTATGAGGGTGCCCCCTGTTTCTTATATTTACCAAAATGTTAATTAAATATGTACCTGACACACTGAAATAACAGGTGTAGCCTACTAAATTTAGCACACTTCTCTTCTCGTGAGTTAATTGATCCAAATACTATAAGCTTAAATTAGGAAAATTAGGAATGACAGTTCAACTGTGAGAATGCCTTGTTGTGATCAGTTAGATCATCTCACTAGAGGAGACTTCTCACTGTCAGAGTTGCTGGGAGTACAGAAAACACAGAATGGAGATTCTTCCTCCACACTTTAGCCAAGTGCAATCACTGGCTTGCAGAGAGAATTTTATCCAGATAATAGTCAAGTTCAATTTTGTTGTACTTATATAGCGCTTTTCTAGTCTTTTCGACCACTCAAAGCGCTTCACACTACAGATCACATTCACCCCATTCACACACATTCATACAGCACATGTTCTATACAATGTGCTTTCTATAAACAGACACACACATTCGCATACCGATGCACACACATCAGAGGCAACTTGGGGTTCAGTATCTTGCCCAAGGATACTTCGGCATGCGGACTGGAGGAGCCGGGAATCGAACCACTGACCTTCTGATTGGTGGGCGACTGCTCTACCTCCTGAGCCACAGCCACCCCATCAAGTTACTAACAGAAGCAACAGTGTGTCACAACAGCTGATATGAAATGTCAGCTGAAACTGCTGCTAAATGTTTTGTATGTTGGTCTTTCCTAGTGACAAAGAGATTAATCAGTCTGTTTGTTTTGCCAGTCTGGATGTGTAGAATCAGATGTCACCCAAATGATTTTTCTCATTCACCCTCACATTTTCACTTGCATGTGTAGAGAAAAGCTCACACTACAGCCAGATGTCATAAAAGAGAGCAGCGGTGGACAAAACACAGCAGAGTTAGAAAAGGAAGGATCAGCTAATACCAACTGATACCAACCCTTTAAAAGATGACCAGATCGGCCCCTATACCAGACCTTAGGGTCAGCTTAGGACATCTCTTGCTAGTACCAATGCAAGTCGCAGGTGAAAAATAAGGGTGCAGAGGCTCAGGTGGAGGAGGCTGTCATTCACATTCTGTTATAATCCAAAAATTTGTGCTTGTTTTTAACCGCAATCACAATATTGCCCTGACCTTAATCAAGTGCTCTAGTTGCCAAACCATTACTATACCATAATCATGTATACCATTTACCATCACTATGATTGCTACAACCATCAATTCTTCCTAACCTTGACCCTTCTACAGCTGCCATGCACAGATATTATAAAAAGAAATCCTTTCAAAGACATTCAAATTTTCAGGATTAGTACATTTATTAATTTAAGATTCAATTTCAGACAGTCTTTAGTTACACTTCTAGAAGGAGAAGATTTTATAATAAAATGCTATATGAGGACAGCAAGGACAGTGTGTTGGTTTAGTAGTTAGCACTGTCTCCTCACAGCAAGAGGGTTCTGGGTTTGAGCCCCAGGGCTTTTCTGTTTGCATGTTCTCCCTGTGCCTGTGTGGGTTCTCTCCAGGTTTTCCAGCTTCCTCTCACAGTCCAAAGACTCTCTAATTGGTGACTCTCACCCAATGTCAGCTGGGATTGGCTCAAACCTATGGCTCTGCATAGTATGGCACCAAACTACCTGTCTGAACTTCTAAATCAGTTCTCTCCAGCTCATAGCCCGAGATCTCCCGATAAGGCCGTGTTAGCTATCCCCTGATCTAGGCTGAAAACCAGGGGTGACAGGGCTGTTTCTGTCACAGCTTACCTGAATAACTTAGACAAGAAATATCACTGTCTGCCTTTAAATCATCTATAAAAACAAACTTTTACTGTATGCTTTTACATAGTTATTAATTATTATTAACTATTCCTGTTAACTGTCCTTTTCAATTGTTGCAAGCAAAAACTGTTTAACTTACCACATTAATTTTAGCAAATGGTCAAATCATACCACTTTATTAATATAAGATGTCCCCACACATACTGTATCATGCAGTTTTAAGCATATGTAATTAGCAATATTTAAAAGCTTTTCTAAAATGTCTTTTTCTTCTGTTTACCACAGTTTAGTCCAGCTATTTCCTCAGAATAACAGTATTTTCTGCCTGTTTTTCACCTCCCACTGCTCCCCTTTCTGTGCAGCATAATTATTAAAATTATAGCAGGTAATTAATAGTATGTACAGTAGCACCTCATTCAGTTATTCATTTACTCTCTGCCTGTCTTTGTCAAGTATCATTAACTCTCTTGTCATTTCAGATCCTGTCATTGCCACCTGACCTGCAATAACCCCAGGCCTTCCTTTTTTGCCTGGTTCTCCTGCCTGTCTGTTGCCAACCACTGGCCGCTCCCTGGCTTTGCTTCATGTTTATCGTTGCCTGCTTCTGAACAAAAGGATGCGTGGAATCAAGACATATTGTAAATTTCCCCATTGTGGGACTAATAAAGGATTATGTTATTTTATATAAAACAACATATACACATCAACCACAAGATTAAAACAAATTAACAACTTTGAATGCTAAAATGTACATTTGCCCAATTTTATATGCATGCATAAAGACATAAGTTATAGCCTTCATTCAGGAAAATTCAGGAAAAATAAACATTGTATAAAATCATCATTTCTGCTCAGTGAGAATTGTACTCAGATTGGAGAACATCCCCAGGGGAAACCTGAGCCAGCTGCTTTGGCCTGCTTCATTTGTGCCCATAGCAGATAGGTTAGACAGCTTTCTGCCAGATGGGAGGTCCTGCTACAGTTCAAGCCCTACATGGCCTCATTTTTGCGTGACCCACTTCATCTCTCCCTCTGTCCCTCCTCCCTGCTCCCAAACCCACGGGATTAGAATGGAGAGAAGGCACGGAGGCAGCGCAGCCATCCTGATGCTGCATCCACCCAGCTGTGAGGATGCACAGGGGCAGATGGGGGTTGGAGGCTTTAGCAGGTTGAAGGGAGAGGGGGGTCAGACTATAGCCTGACCACTGTGTATTCACTAACCCCAGCTGTCTGCTGTTTTACCTCTTTCAATATCCTCACACAATGAGGCTCATCTACTGCTGGCTCATAGCCAATGTGAGTGGAACAGTGGCTGTGTGTGTGTGTATATGTGTGTGCATGTGTGTGCGACACCTTACAGTGGATTTACATATCTGTGAACACAGTAATTACCTCAGTTTAGAAGATGTCAAATTGATGCATGTCCGCAACTAACACTAACACTCAAAACTGTGCTCCTAACATGCTGAGGTTTCAGGCACTAGGAGGATTAATAAAATGCACACAGCAATAACAAAATATTAAAGAATCAGTTCTCCAAAACAGAAGAAGTATTTTTTCTGGCCATGCAGTTTTGGTTTTATACCTCCACTCCAACATTACAGAGGTGTATGGAATTCAGCTGGTGTTGCTTAAAGCATTTTGACAGTTCAATAGTAATATTTATTGACTTAGACCATATAATATAATATACTCAAAAATGGACATGGACAATATATGATTTAGCTGAAAGCAGCGCTGTACCTTTAGCCTTACAGAGCTACTGTCTGGAGATTGCACCTCCATTGTAGTGGGATGACGGAGGAAATGTCTGACTCTTTAAGGCAGGAGGCCAACAATGGTATCATTTTAAGAAATATCTAATTAATCAAGTATATATAGCAACCACTGTATGTGTGTATGTATGTGTGTGTGTGTGTGTGTGTGTGTGTGTGTGTTATAACACCATTCTGTCTTTCTCATTCAGTCATGGGACATTAAATGCCTGGAAAAAAGAGAAAATATACTAGGTTAATCCCCAAACATACAAAATGCTGAATTACACTGGGAGCCATGGATGAATGTAGAATTCAAAAATTATCAAATATTCTAAAACAGTTCAGCACTATCATTTCTATCAAATCATGAAATGTGATTTCTTGAAGAATTATGTTGAAATATTGAAGAATTATTATGTTGAAATATGAAATGTGTTGTACCCCCCCAAAAACAAACAAACAAACAAACAAACAAACAAAAACAAAAAAACAGGTTGAGTCATGTCTGCCTCACACAGTGCTGTCAGACCCACTTCTGAAGTAATAACCAATTAAAAAGAAGAAAACCTGGTGTTTTCTCCAGAGAAGCTCAGTAGTACTAGAGTGGCTACTAGATAAAGGTGCTATATGTAAGTTTTTGCTATCACTGACTGACCAGTCTAGAAGAAATGTTGTGAGGTCAGCATCAAACTTCATATCTTTTTTCAACAAGAACTGTCTCCAGTGTTGGAAAGCAATGCCAGTGCCTCTATTTTTATCACTTTCTTCTATTGAAGTTAGCATGCAAGTAGCCCTTGGCCCGTACTATCTCATAATATCACTTGGTGTTAGTGAGTCACTGTAGTGTCCAGTCTGCCCTCAGTCTACCATGAGAGGATGAAGAGGTAACACTGTCCAGAGAGCGTATTCTAACCTCTTGTAACACAACAGTGGCTAAGGCAAACACTGGCTATGTAGTGACAGGGAAAACTCACATATAGCACCTTTAACTGTACCAAAGCTGTGATGTGGCTGTAACCAAGAACTCCTCCAGCCTAAGGTTTGGTTAAATTTAGACAACAAAAGCTCCTTGGCTAGGTTAAAGAAAGACTGTGGTCATGGTTAAAAGAGACAGCAGTCTCTAGTGTCATAGACAGGCGAGAAATTGAGCATTTTTGATTTTGGAAAAGAGAGCTTTTCCATTCATCCAAGCAAACACATCACTTGTCTTGGAGGGAGGCAGGGTGAAGTAAGAGGTTTGGATCAAACCCTGAACTCTTGGATCAAAATCTTCAGTCAGTACATTTTTCACTACTCTCCACTAGCTTCCTGTTGCTGGTCCAATTAGGTTCAGGTTTCCAATGCTTTGCTCCTGTAGAGGGATTTCTAGCATAGAACCCACCAACCTGAACTCCCTCATTCAGGTTTATGCACCTGTTTGTTCACTACAATCAGCAACTCTTCTTCAGGTGACTGAGAATGTCAATGCAGGACATGATCAGACTGTATCAGCAACAACAGTCCATCAACCACCACATAGAGAGGGATACTATAGCAGGGCTGCTGTGTACAAACCCCTCATTGCAAAGATGGATGCACATGTGAGAGTTCACCACAGGTTACAGGTCTACAGAGATGTGGAGGAAAGCGATGTGGTCAGACACGCCATCCTTCAACATATTCTCCACAAGTGGGTGAGTGCATGTGTGGTGTACGCCAAGAGAATGGGACAGGCCTGGGGTTTGCTGGCATGCTTTGGGTCCACTTGTCTCCATAGAGGGAAGGGTCACTGTAAATCAATACTAAGTTGTTCTGAGTGATCCCCTTTAATCTAGGATGAAACATCTCTGTCCTGATGGGAGTGGTCTCTTCCAGGATGACAATGACCCCATCCACAGGACACAACTACTCACTGAATGGTTTGATGAGTACGAAAATGATGTGAATCAGATACTGAGGCTTTCACAGTCACTAGATCTCAACCCAGCTGAACACCTATGGGACGTTTTGGACTGATGTGTTAGACAGCACTCTCCACCACTATCATCAAAACACCAAAATGTGGGAATATCTTTTGGAACAATGGTGTGTTATCCCTCCAGTATAGTTCAGAAACTTGAAGAATTAATGCCAAGGAGCACTGAAGCTTAATTTATGCACTTGCAGTGTTGTAGCAAAAATGCCAAAAATATAGCATTGGGTCTCAAGCCAAGTTCAGGTCTCAAATTCCAGAGTCACTTTTCTATTTCAATTTTATGAATAGGTATATAGTACAATTAGAGGAGTGATCCAAGGTTCAGGCACATTCTTCTCCACAACAGGCCAGTCTGAGGATTCCTATAGTTAGGCTGAACGACTGCACTGCAGTTCTGAAATGACAGGATTGTGGTTGCCATCTTCGCTGATCATACAGTGAGGTCGATTTTAACACCTCATACCCACACATTCTGCTGTCGTTTCATTTGAAGGGCTATGGGGTTTTCAGTTTGGGTGGCAGCCCCTCCCCCATAACAGATGACAGCCATCTGCAACAGGGAGTCCTAAATCTCTCCTGAGGCTTTGGTAAAAGAGAGTAATGATGAATTCATTGCGCCATTGCAGCCCCCCCCTTCCCCCTTCCTGTACCACTCATGCGACCCTGACAATGATAAAAGTCCACCATCTTCCTTACCTCACAGAGGACAAAAGGATAAGATACAGAGAGGGTGTATAGGACTAAAGTATGTCCCTGTATCCCACGTTTTTTGGCCCAATAGGAGAGGCTCTGTCTCTCTGTCCAACAGCATTGTCAGGGGCAACCAATCTCAACAACTGCCATCAAGTCAAAATGTTGTTTTGACAAACACTTATGTTTCTGTCAAATTATCTCAAAATGTACTGTTGTGCCTTCAGCTATGATAGAGGATAATTTGCTAATGCGGTGACTCCTGACCACCTGTCACTATCAGGCAAGCATTTCACCTTAACAACAAATACTGCCTTCCAATAGTCATGACATTTACTGTACATACCCACTCCCCAGAGGATGAATTCTTTCCATCTCAGACACAGTGACACCCTATGGTTAATTGTCAATTTAATACATCAAGTATGTTTCAAAAAAAAAAAAAAAAAAAAAACAAGTGTGCAAGGTTGTAATGTTTGTTGTTCAGAAAATCAAACTTTAAGATAGATAAACCAAAGAACTAGCAAAATTAAAAATTTGATATAATGATGGCGCTGCATAAGCAGCCAGGTGATCACCAAGTTCACCAAGATCATGCATGTCTGCACCAAACTGCATTGTAATCTGCCCAGCAGTTGTTCTGAAATTACACTTGAAACCACAGATGTCAGCCTAATGGTGGCTAAAAACCAAAGTAATCAGGATTCATCCTTTGGACATCATAAACATCTAAAAACCAAATTTCAAAGCAATCTATCCAGTGGTTGTTGAGATGTTTGAGTCTGGACCAGTGATTGTGAAACTTAGAGTTGAATGAGGGGAACTGGAGACTGTTCCAAGAGACAGACAGCTGTTAGTCCTACTGTTGGTAGGACTGCAAATCTAACAAACGTAATATTATTTGGAACATCCTGAGACAGACCATTCAAGGAAAATCAATAATTTGTTCAAATGTCTAAATGCAGTGTATGTTTGTTGAATTGACAGGTGATAAGCTGTGAGTCTTGTCTGTAGAGTCTTGTCTTGTCTGTTATATTGTTATAGAGCCTCAGAACATCACAGGGAGGAGGTCAGGGTGGATGAAGGCAGGCAAACAAAGCATGCGTCTTTGACCCAGGAGACCGCTGTTCACACCCTGTTTCCTAGCAACAGTCAATGTTAGCTTCTTTAAACTCTGATCATGATCTTTACCTAACTTTAAAAATTGAGTTCCTTTGACCCAACACCTCTAAAGTGTTAGTCAATGGTGTTGTTTATGAAGGATTACCAAAGAAAAGAAGGCTCCAGGAAATGTAGTGATAGTGAATACAGCTGTCTACATGACCGCTGTTGAGAAGACATGTATTTCACTCTTAAGTTTGTTACTTTCTCATTGTAGAGTAGATTTGGCACCAGTGGCAGTACCTTAGCAGAATTTAATTTCATAACAGTCAGTGGGGACATGCTGCTCCTCTATGGTCCAGCCACAGAAAGCTGGAAGGATTCTAACTGGAAAATCTTGCCTAGTTCAGCTTTAAAGTTTAGTCAATTATTCTACAGGAGCAGCTGAAATCCTTCATTGTTTTGGTTCATTTTGATTTGTGGTCCTTGAGGAGCTGTGAGGTGGTGACAGATTTTTTAAGCCCTTTGTAAAATATCTGAGGCCCAAGGGACCTTTGTCCAATCCTTTGTTGTGACTGGCACCTCTGTTACTGTCAGCAAGTTCCTTACAGAGTCTGCAGCGACTCAGTCTTGCTGTTAACACAGTAGCTGTTATTTTAATTTGAGCACTATTTTATTTCATCTCAGTTTGAGTTGACAGCAAGGCCTGCTGTTTTTATGGAAACAAATTACTCATTAAACACAGCATGTTTCAATAACCTTGAAGGAGCAGAGATGCTGGTGAGTTTGTAGAAGTCAAATTTTCCCACTGCTGTGTATCTGACAAAGTTTGTTCTTAAAGATTGATTCTCATTGACCCACATTAAAAATAATTCCTGCCCAAAGATGCTGATTATCATTCATGAGCTGTATGATGATGCCCGATTTGTTTGCAGAGAGGTAGAAGAGATAGAAACACAGTCACAGGTCGTTTTGGAGGAAGCTTTTATCGAGGTGCTTCATGCTACAGGAGTAGCTTCAAACTCTTTTTGCATTGAACCTGCTTTTACACAAAGAGTGGCCCTAAGGTATGGCTAACCTTTACTTTCTGGAATCCATGAAACAAACATAAATCCCTGCACTGTGCAATGTCTATTATTGTTTGTTGCATTAGATGAATAACCCTTCAGATGATTTTGCAAGTAATTAATTTGGAATATATTTTTGAATGTCAAATAATACAGTACCCATAAGTCTTCATGACTGTTTCCATGGACAAGACATTTATAGAAGCACTTAGTTAGAATCCCGCAGGGTCAGAATGCTTTGTAATGACACTCATTTGTACCACTTGGACAAGAAAAAAAAGAAAAAAAACCTATGTGATTGTTTTGAATTAAAACCAGCAAGCTTTAAATATAAAAATTGATTACATTTTGGAAGAAACATTCCTTACATTAGAATTATAGGATGCTGTAGAATCTAAACATTCAAACATGCCAATGCAAGCCACAGATATCAGATCTGTATGAGGTTCATTTTGAAACATTTCAACGTGTCTCCTGAATATGTGTCATGCCATGTCTGCACTGTCAGACAGCTGGAGCCAAGCTAAGATGGCACAGAGCAGTGTGCTAACCCAGGACTACATCACAGAGCTGACCCACATGCAGACTGCCTACAGATCTACACTTCTACACTCTGCACTTGATCATGGAGAGCAGAGATACTGCCCAACTAACACAAGTACAGCCTCGGCCATCCACAGATCTTAGACTGCCTGTGTTGATGTAGATAGACGGTGCGACATGATGGTTGTTCACTCCGTGGTTTAAGTCTTACTGAGGTCAATCTGTCTCCTTGATCTGCTCTCTCTTTGAACAACTGTTTACTGTTAACAGAGTGTAGAGATGTGTAGTTATAATAATAGTTATTAGAACATTGTCAGCCACACCAACCTGTTTAGTCTGACATATGGTTCTTCATTTTAGTGACACCTTTGGTGAAAACTGTTCTTTTCCATCCTTTTTCACGTGTTGCTGTTACTGCTGCTGCTGCTGGTGTTTGTGAAACAAATCACCTCCCCTCCCCTGCTTCACTTGTAAAGGATTTTTTTTTGTTTGAAAAATCTCACGTCATTTGACATTAAATGTATTGACTGAAGCTAAATTACTGGTTTAAATGAGTATACAACAAAATGTCTTGAACACATAAATGTATCTGCTGAGTGACTCTGTAATAACTGCTAAGTTATATTGTTTTTTAACATCTGTTTTTTTAAATGCAATAACTGTTCATTTCAAACTTCATTTCCTATTATTTAATAGCAGAACAGTCCTGGCGAATGAGCTCTGGTGAATTTGATTTAAAATAAGAAGAAAAGAAGAAGAAGAGGTGATCACTGGGACTCTTATTTCCAGCCCATAATACAGTCACACCAGGATTCAGGATTAAAAGTCTAGCGTTCACAGCAATGCTAGTGGCTCTGTCAAGCTGTACTTAAACACACTACACAGCAGGGCTTTGAGCTAAAGGCTGACATCAGCATTGCAATATGGGCACAATGACAATATTACCCTGATGTTTAGCAAGTATAATGTTTACGATGTTTACTATCTTAATTTAGTCTGTTAACATGCTAACACATGCTAATTAGCACTAAAAACAAAACGCAACTGAGGCTGATGGGAATGTCATTATTTTTGCAGGTATTTAGTCATGGACAAATTGAAATGAAATGAAAACCCTTCATCCTGAGGGAAACGTGAATTTCACAGCACTCCACCCGGCATTTGTTTGAAAGGTGACAATTAACCAACCGACATAGCTGAAAAAAAAAGGAGAAAAAAAAGCTGACATCTTTTCTTGTAGAGTGTCAAAAATTAAGGGTTTAGTCTCCAGGGCAGCATTGAGCGGAGTGTATTTCATAATAGTTGGCATAGTTTGTTATTTTTTAAATATTTTTGTAGAAAAAAACTTTTGACCTGGTTAAGAATCAACCTCTGGGAAACAGGACTAACTGCACAGAAGTGGAATCTTATTCATAGTTGTGGTGATGTCTTGCTCGCAACTGAAAGATGGACCAACTAGCCAGCGCTACTGGGGTAAAATTTATTAGCTTTATTAGCTCATTTATTAGCTTTAGTTGTTTCAAGCTCAGTAGGAAATGGTGGTGTAACAAGGCTTAGTTATGACATAAATGTCACACAGAGGATTAACAGCAAATTCGAAAGTCTCCTACAGTTCTTACCCACTTGATGTCCTTGTGTGTTGTTTAAATCTAAGTATGCTTCCCTGCATTCAGAGAGCACAGCAGTATAAAATGGTAGAGTGATGGTGAATAATCTAAGCCACAGAGTGAAGATGGGAAGGTTATTTCACATTTTGATGGAACTGATTTTCAGGCCTGAATGGCCAAGTCCAATTACAGTGCCCTTTGGTGTGGGGAATCGACATTGCATAAGAAGGGAAAGATGGGAATTTGAAGTAAAAGTGAATTAATCAGCAGGAGAGGTTTTGGCCCTGTTTCTAAGATAAGGCCTCTCTGTGTCATTGGCTCTGTTTTGATTGGATTCATCCTCCTCTGATGTTTGCTTATTTCCCTTCCTCATATTGTCCCTGCCTTGATTCAAAGTCCCATTTCAAGCAAAATGTGCAATCAGTTGGAAGCATGAAATTTGCATCACATTTGAATAATGATGACAGCATTCCCCACACACCGCTGCAGGCTGCACTCTCCCCTCCACTCCTTTCTCTTTCTGTCAAGCCTTCCTTGTTTCACTAACTCCTATCTCCTCTGTGTTCTCTGTCTCTCCTCCTCTCTCTGCGCCCCTCCTATTTGACTTGTAAAATGAGTGATGGGTCTGGCCAGCCTCAGCCTGCCACTAATATCCTGTAATCCCAGCATGCACCACTCCAAATGCAGGAGGGGCAGATCCTGGAGGCTGCTGGCAGATTTTGACACATAGTCACTATCACAGAGCTGAGAGTGGTTTGAACATTTGAGTGAACATATGTGCACATGTTCCTCCTGCCAGCATATGTGTGTGTGTGTGTGTGTGTGTGTGTGTGTCCTCTGTGGCCTAAAGCTATCAGCTTGTAATTACAATATTGCTCACATAAGAACATTTTACCACAGTAATCTAGAGAGAACTGGATACCATGCACACTGTCCTACAAGATCGTAAACATAACCCTGACGATTTTCTGTTTTTATTAGATGTAGTAGTGTTTTTTAATAGTGTGGTTAGCTGAGTCAGTCCCCTTTACAGTTTAGAGACTGTGGGAGACATGATATCATTTGAATATTGGGATAACCACACACATTTTCAGACTCTCTTCTGAAAGAGAGGCTCAAACTCTGGCTCCTTTCTGACCTCCACACGGCTGGCCAATGAAGTGGGTGTGAATATCAGATTCAAAAAGATACAGAAATGGAAACTATTCAACATCTAACAAGCAGCTACACCTAACCAAACCCTGATGATAACTCTGAAGTCATCAGGGTTACTTTTTCAGACATGGCAAAAATCTCCAGCTTCATTTAATTTTACAAATGAAGATCAGCTTACTAGTCACGGTTAGTACTCAGCTTGTGAATATAACCCTTGTGATGCCATCAGTGTTATCTTAGTGAGAGCCAACAAACAGCTGTGACCCACTTACAGGTGGTGGCAGTAACATATCAGGCAACATAGTAAGGAAGTAAGGAAGAAGACTGAAAGCAAAATATTTTTAAAACTGACTTTGAAACTGTTATATGAGGACAGAAATACAGTCAACACATCTGTGGCTCAGGAGGTAGAGCGGTTGGCCACCAACTGGGAGGTCGGTGGTTTGATCCCCAGCTCCACCAGTCCGAGTGCCGAAGTATCCTTGGGCAAGATACTGAACCTCAGATTGCCCCCGATGTAGCATCGGAGTATGAATGTGTGTGCCCGTGTTAGAGGACACTTTGTATATATATATATATATAAGTGCTGTATGAATGTGTGTGTGAATGGGTGAATGTGATCTGTAGATCTTTGAGTGGTCAACATGACTAGAAAAGTGCTATATAAGTGCAGTCCATGCTGTCCATTCTTAGACTTTAACATTACACACAATGAGTTACTGTGACAAACACTGCATGTAAACATTACTACTGTTTGTTTATCAGAGAACGCCACAGGCCACATTTAAGTCTTCTTAAAGTTGGTCACTGTCAGGGAGAGATGTTAGTGGTAGGTTAAAGAAACAGAGCAGCCAGATTCAGTCACTAGTGAAATTGCTAATTTCTGACTGGTACTGACTACCAGGACTCAGCTCAGCTTGAGTCAGGACACTGAGTAGCATATGTGCTTGGTGTATTGATGACATTTCATTTAATTTCTGCCTAACATAATGGGCCCATGTTGTCACAGCAGGCCACCCTGGTGAGAGAGGAGCTCCAGGCAGCCTGTGGTTCCCCAGGGCCCCACAGACAGACAGTAGCTCTGTGAGGGAGAGCTGTGCAGGAAGTTGTGGGTGTGACAGACAGGTGGACCGTATTTGATTAGTCACATTACCCTGTTAGTCACAGGCTTTAGAAGCCAACCAGTGAGAGGAGCTCCTCCTCTGAAACAGACACAACCTCACAAGCTGGTTTTATTACAGCTGCAAGGACGTCATTCTCCATCAGCTTAATCCTTATCTTAACCAAAATATGAAACAGTTTTTTATTTAAACCCAAGTCCTAAACACAGTGACTCTGACCCTAAAATAATAAAACACAATAAAATATGGCACAGCAGCCAACCAGCACAAAATACAGTCAACTCACAGCACAATCAAACTCTACAGCAGACCAAACCATTTTATTGCCCACACGTGACTCCATGTAGCACTGACGATAAAAGATGACAGCTGCAACATTTTCCCAATGCGACAAATGAGTTACCTATTAGTCCATATGACTTCATGTTTACTCCTATTGGTTCCTATACAGTATAATATGTCAGTGTGTAAATTAACTGCATCAAAACTATAAGAACAATAGATTTTTTATTTTGTTGGTCTGGACTGAATGAGCAGAACCTCTGCGGTGAAAATCACATTTGTGTGTTTATGTATTTGAATGACAGGAGAGCAGGAGGAATTCAGTTCTGCTCAGGGCACCAAAAGGCTTTGGGTAGCTATGATGTCAGCACTTTGTTTCCTCAGACTGTGCTTACATCCACACACACACACACACACAAAGAGAGAGAGACATCCATCATCAATGCTTGTCTACTTATCCTGACCAACTTTTCCAGCTAAAAACAGGCTCTCCATGCATTTAATTAACACTACAACCAACCCTCTCACAGTGTTTCCATCTGTGCAGCTCCTCTGGGGTGTGGAGCCATGGAGGGGGGACGTGTCTGTGTTACTTTCTTACGCTTTTCTGGAGCATACAGTTTTCATTATTCAACTCACTGTGGCCTCAATTTGTCCCTTTGTCTCCATCAGCCCTGGGCTTTAAAAAAGGAAAAGGGACATGAGGTTGCTGGTATCAGAGTGATGATCTGAGCCCACAGCGGCAGTTGTACATCTCTTGCCAGGCACTGTGATGCCAGCTGCAGCGGTACAGGGAGGGCTTCTAAAATGGCAGATCACAGCAAACCGCAGAGGGCTGTCTGGCAGTGTGGACTGTTCTACAAAACCACAGCCTGATCTCAGAACCAGATAGGTTCAAACCTGCAATGGACTGTGTCACTCTAAATGTGCCTGGACCTCTCCATCCAGTAACACAGTAATCAAACTTCAATGTCCCGACTACTGGTTTGCATTTTAACACCTGTGATGAGAAAACTCTGCAAAGTAACGTCCAAGACTAAATGAAGGAATGAAATACTCAAGTTACTCAGTGTTCTTGCTCATGGTGCGAACAAACAGAAAAGAGGGCACCACAGACAATTCTCTGCAGTCTTCAAATTCCAGTTATCTTAGTGTCACACTTGCTTCACTTCCCGAAGGAACAGTACTGTACAAATCACAGCCACTCATCCAGTGTAAGGCCTATCTAAAATGAATGTGCAGTGTCTTCTTTCTCTGCTCAACTATTGTTCCTCATACCACCCACAGATAAAGAGGAATAAAAACACACATAGAACTCCCACAAATTAATTTTGATACTACAAAAGAGAGCCAGATCAGATTATAAAGAACCTGCAAATATTTTGTTTAATGTCTTGTTTACATTAATAGTTAGTAGCCTGACTAATAACAGCAAATACTATGATGAAAAAACACACTACCATCAAATATTCCAAATGTATTTGCAAAGAGAGAGAGCTGGTCAGGACAATGCAGAAAAGAAATATTTTTCAGTAGAATGGTTGAATCTATGGAGCAATCTTGTCTACGACAATGTTTAATTACAACTGAGAAATTCAAAAGAATGTTAAAGGAGTAATAAACAAATACACAATTTAAATCTAATTAATTGTAGACAGTAATCAGTTTAGTTTCCTATTCTGTTACTTTTAATGTATGAATTAACATACTAGTGGTTGCAGTATATGTGTATCTGTGTCCAAATGTATATGCTGTTTGTGTATTTACATGTGCACAGATGTATCCTGCCACTCTCCATCCACAATCAGACGTCCTCCGACTTTCCTTCCTCTCACTTACCTGACTCTCCACGCCCACCAGCTCACCTGATTCCCACACCCACCTCACCTATTTCCCATTTCCTAATCAGCTTACAGTGTATGTATAGTATAGTATATATACCGGTCTTCTTTCCTCAATAATTTATGTTCTGCATGTTGTTGCGTTCTTACAATCTTGTCTTGTCTTGTCTGCTACCTGCTGCCAGAAGATGGAAAGATTCACACTATATTTCCTCAGATCCCAAAGAGGCTGCTGCAGTGCTGGCTCACTGAATTAGAGAGGAAATGTTCTTTCTGGTTTAGCCATGCCCCAGGGAATGAGCTGCAAACAGACCCCCAGCAATTTCATTTTCCAGCACATGGAGCTCTAATGATTGTGAATAAATCAATTCTTGCTTGTTTGATATAATTTCAGTGTCACAAGGATTCACAAAAGGCCTGGTTAACATGTAGAGGCACTTGAGTCATTGCCTTGAGAGGCACTGTCATTTTTACATTTACACTGTGTAATGTAAATGAACAAAAATGGCAACTTTGTTCATTTACAATTAAATCTACGGAGCCATAAAGTGAGCAAAATTGAAGGGGTCTGAATACTTTCTGAAGCCCCACATAAGAGTTTTGTTGCATTTTTCGCCTGTTTTTATGAAGTGATTTAATGTAAATTCATGTATTATTTAGTTTTCTTTCCTCATTTGTTTTGATTAGAAGGATCTAATAAATCTTCCTGAAGTGCTGGGCTCCTCTCCACCTTTCTCTGCTATTTTATATTCATTCATCATTCATTATCTATAGCGCTTATCCATTAAGGGTCGCAGGGGGGCTGGAGCCAATCCCAGCTGACATTGGGTGAGAAGTAGGGTACACCCTGTATGTGCCAGTCCATTGTAACACCTACGGGCAATTTAGAGTCACCAATTAACCTAATGTGCATGTCTTTGGACAGTGGGAGGAATTATAGGATGTATAGGATTTAGATTTAGATATAGAGGATTTAGAGTCACCAATTAACCTGCATGTGTTTGGACTGTGGGAGGAAGCTGGAGTACCTGGAGATGATTTTGGACTGATAGTGTTACAGGTAAGGTTGTACAAACCTATTATCATTATGACTGAAGTGAAAAATATATACAGCAGTTTTCATGACCTGTAGTTGAGGAATTCATTTGCTCTGTCTGGAGTTTTTTTATTCTAATTTCTAATAACAGAAAATATACAGTGACTCCTGAGCTAATACTGTTGGGAACAGATAACAAAATAGTGTATAAGCCTCTTTTCTTTCCCTGCAGATGTTCCCCAGGAAACAATGATTATGCTAATGTAGAGGAGCCTTTAGTCAGTAAGGGCTATATCTATACTTGTGCTGCTTGCAGAGAATTCCTCTTGATGGCTGCCTCAATGCCTGGACCTCATTTGGGTTCCTCATGCCATATTAACACAATCTCCTTTAATAAAATGACTGAAATAGCAGCCTGTCTGGTCTGTGTCTGTATCAAGGACCTCCTTCCTGTTGACTTGTACAAACCGTGACAGTATGATCTGTCCAGATAAGGATCCAGCGGACACAGCGTTTTCTGAGCGGGATCTTAACAAGGTGACCCACAGCATTCATTGTCTTCTGACGAACTGCCCAAACACCTCCAACACAGAGCAGAAAGATGCAGCTCTGACGGTACGGCACCAAATCTTCTTTCATCCAAGGCTTGGCTGAAGAAATTTCTGCCAGGCAGAGAGGACATTGTGGTTCCTTCATTAGACCCTGATTCACCTGAGCCTGTCACCTCAACCACCTCTCCAGTCATGCCTCATTCCTCCCAGAGACCTATATCCCAGTTGGTTAGTCACAGGTTGACTAGTCACCAGCCTACTTCCCAGTCAGCTAATCACTGGCCTGCACTCTAGTTGGTTAGGCTCAGGTTTGTTTGCCAGCTGCCTGCTCCTGAGTCGGCTAGCCTCAGGCCTACTAGCATTCAGCCTGCTTCCAAGCCAGCTAGCATCAGCCTGCTAGCCTCCATCCTGCAACTGCTTCATCCTGCCACAGAGGCTGCCTACTTGAGCCCCCCAGGTCTGCCGTTCTCCAGCTTCTGGGTCATCAACCTCTGGTTTCCTGTTCCCTGAAGCCTGCAGGCCTGTCTACCTGTAAACCCTCTCTAAGAAAATCACAGAACTGTTCAGTCTGCATGGTCTGTCTGCATTTGGGTTCTCCTTACTATGCATGGTATATGTGTATAAATAGTATCTGTATTCATCCTGTGATGTATGCAGATGGCCACATAATGTAAATTAGGTCATGTGATGACATCTGAGGAGTTCCATTTGATGATGAAGACTGAGAGATAAGGTTGGAAGTACAGAAAAGGCTAGTTCATAAAATTAAATTTGAAGTTATTTTATCACATAGCAGCATAATGAAACAGGTGTAGCTGAGCCACCAATGGAATTCAAACATTTTACAGTAAATGTACTCCTGAGGAGGCTTTGAATTTTTGAAGGTTGGCTAAAATTAAAGAGTTGGATTGACACAGATACACTCAATGTGGTCCATAGTTGATTACATTTTATTTGAAATTTCTCAAGGAATTGATAAATACGACACAGGTTATCTATGGAATGCCCTTTGCCACATAAGTTCTTATATTTATATTTTTATTCTTATTTGTATTGCTTCTGGGGTTGATGTCCAGAATATCAGCACAAAACATCATGATTAACCTTCACAACCTTTAGTTAGATGCTAACCAAAACACTATACTGCAACACTTATCTCTTTAGATGGTGCAAATATCAGACGGTGTCCACATCTAATACGGGATGTAGATAAATATTAGAACCCTGCTCAGACTTGCCTGAGCAAGGGAGCAGGCCTGATACCAGACTAGACTGTCATTGATCCATATTTGTGAAACTGAGGCCCATGCACCTGGCTGGGCTCAGTGTGACGTCAGTGAACTGCAGCTGCCCTTATGTGTCTGTTTCTTTACTCCTGTTTGATATTCTCATCCATGCCTGTTCCAGGGAGTCACTGACAAAGAGATGTGCATACTGAGGCAAGGTGAGGCGGAGCACTACTGCATATTGCCCACACTATAATTACCCTGAAGCTCTGTGCAACTTTGGAATAGCAAATTAGTAATCAGTTCTGTGTTTGCAAAAGGTCGTAAAGATTCTGACGCAACCTAACAACAGGAAGATGGAAAGATTCACACTATATTTCCTCAGATCCCAAAGAGGCTGCTGCAGTGCTGGCTCACTGAATTAGAGAGGAAATGTTCTTTCTGGTTTAGCCATGCCCCAGGGAATGAGCTGCAAACAGACCCCCAGCAACTTCATTTTCCAGCACATGGAGCTCTAATGATTGTGATTAAATCAATTCTTGCAATTTGATATAATTTCAGTGTTACACAAGGATTCACAAAAGGCCTGGTTAACATGTAGAGGCACTTGAGAGAGACTAGAACTAGAAGCAGCATTTAGGGGCTTAAAGAGGAACCTGAGTGATCTGAGGGATGCATTTTTATTTATTTACTATTCATTTATTATAATTTGTTTTTAAAACCACAAACGTCATTTTTACATTTACACTTTTTGATTAGCATGAGATATTAAAATGTCAGAACATCCCTTGACAGAATCCTGTATTGCATTTGTCAGTCACCCCTCTGATCTGCATGTTGAGGCTGGCATTCACCCTTTAATGTATGCTTTTTAAAATCATTGATTGGCTTACAGTATGCATTATATTATGTAATTATTTTATTAAAAATTGCATTTTATTCAATATTCAAACTAGATCCTATTTCAAATGGACAGAAATAAATTATTTCAGCAACAGAAAAAAAGATAAATGCAACAAAACTTATTCCTTATGAAATTGTCAAAGCCCAGATTTAAACCCCACAGAGCATCTGTGAAGAAACCTGAAGATGGCAGTTCACAGACACTTCCCATCCAGTCTGACAGAGCCTGAGAGGATCTGTCAGGTAGAATGGGATAAACTGCCCAAATCCAGGTGTGTAAAGCTTGTAGAGACTTAACCAAGAAGACTGAAGCTGTAACTGCTGCCAAGGAGACTTCTACAAAGTCCTGACTTACTTTAGATTTCAGTTTTTGATTGATATTAACATAAAAAATGTAAGCTTTTTTTTTCACTTTCTCATTATGGGGTTGCTGAGTGTAGACTGAAGGGCAAAAATGGCAAGTTTATCCAATTACAAGTAAATCTAAGGAGCTATAAAGTGAGCAAAAAGTGAAGGGGTTTGAATAGTTTTTCTGAAGTGATTTACTACTGGCCACTTGAAATAGGACCTAGATCTTACATTGACCCCAAAATACAATTTTATTAAAAATAATGACATGTATGATATGTTTTTAACATATATATAAATGTTGAAATTGTGTGTACTGTGGTTTAATTTTAATAAACTTAAGAAAAATACATTGAAAAAAATCGTTGACATAAAATCAGTCAATCAGTTAATTTCAGTTAATTAAAAATTCATGCCTTGTTTAGTTTAAAGTTGAGTTTTTTTCCCCTACTTGTTTTGATTAGAAGGATCTAATGAATCTCCCTGAGGTGCTGGGCTCCTCTCCACCTTTCTCTGCCATTTTATATTATGGAGTGATAAATAACAAAGATAGTCTGATAGACTCTGAGGACGTATAAAAGCCTATGGTGGTGCAGATGCTGCCTGAGTCTGAATCTGTACTGCATTTTAAATAGTTGAATATGGATTCTGAATATTTCCCTGATGTGTTTTGTCTTTGACATTTTGTAGAAGATGATTTTGGACTGATAGTGTTACAAGTAAGGTTGTATCTAAGGTTGTTAAATCTATTATCATTATGACTGAACTGTAAATATCTACAGCAGTTTTCATGACCTGTAGTTGAGGAATTCATTTGCTCTGTCTGGAGTTTTTTTTTATTCTAATTTCTAATAACAGAAAATATACAGTGACTCCTGAGTTAATACTCTTGGGAACAGATAACAAAATAGTGTATAAGCCTCTTTTCTTTCCCTGCAGATGTTTCCCAGTCAGTAAGGGCTATACTATCTATACTTGTGCTGCTTGCAGAGAATTTCTCTTGCTGGCTGCCTCAATGCCTGGACCTCATTTGGATTCCTCCTGCCATATTAACACAATCTCATGCTCACTGCCAGGAAGTGGAATTCAATTAGTGCAGCAGCATGGTGGACCTGGCCTGACCAAATGGCACCTTGACCAGCAGTTCAAGTGAGCCGAATTAATGAGGGGAAACAGGCATTCTGGAAATGGAATCCTGGACCTTCAGACAACCAATTCAGAAACATTAAAATAGAGAACGAGGCCAGAGGCATTTAGCCAAGAAGAGAGCAAGTAAGTCTGCAAATGTGAAAGTGAAGGGCTTATATTAGTGCAATATGACATTTAACTGCTGAGATGTTTTTTGTGAATGAATACAATTTCTTCCTTCCATTTTCTGTTAATAAGTCTCACCAGGATCACACAGAGTTGTAATTATTACACCTCAAAATGACTTTAACACAACTGTCTGAAAAAGAGGGAACTGATTGGTCATAACAATGACAATATTCATAGGATTTTGTGCAGAAATGTTAGGGGACATGATCCCTCACAGACTTCCCAGCCAAAAAGAGTTTTCTTCTGTGAGGTCCATGTAGGGGGCGGGACAGTGGTGCAGTGGTTAGCGCTGTCGCCTCACAACAAGAAGGTTCTGGGTTTGGAAGTTGGTAGTTTTCTGTGTGGAGTTTACAGGTTGTCCCTGTGCCTGTGTGGGTTCCTCCAGCTTCCTCCCACTGTCCAAAGACATGCAGGTTAACCTGGTGACTCTCAATTGCATGTAGATGTGAATGTGAGTGTGAGTGGTTGTTTGTCTGTATATGTTGGCCCTGTGATGGACTGGTGATCTGTCCAAGGTGTGCCCCGCCTCTCGCCGCAACCTTTGACGGATAAGCGGTATAGATGGATGAATGGTTATTTTGGGCTGTGGGTGGATCAGGTACTGCTGATGTCATATTACTGTCATATCATATAATGCTCCCAACAAGTGGCATATATAAATCATAAAGCATCATTGGTTCAGATTGGGATGATGCAGACATACAGGGAAGCATCCTCTCTTTGTGAAGAACAGTAAAGGCCCTGTCCTTTTGCTTTGTGACTTAGTTGATATTCTGGTATTTACAAGTAGCTGGGGATCGGTTCAGTACTTTGTACACTGAACACTAATTCTGCGAATTTCAAGAATTGATGCATTCATGGATGATTTGTGTCTTTGAACACTGCTGAGCTCTCCTAAACACTGTCAGAGCAGCTGTCTGATGCTTGGCTCTTAGTTATTACTCATGACAGTGGTTTCCAGAGTTCCAGAGCCAAGCATAGTATTAACCTCTAAAAATACTGCAGAGACTAGAACAAAAGGAGCCAAGTTGATCTTCATTTAAAATAACATTATAGAGGATTAACTACATATTTCAAATGTCTCTGATGTGCAAATGAAACATGCAAGTTAAGGGAACAGCTTGACATTATTGGGAATTTAAAGGTCCAAAGTGAATGAGATTTGGGTTTTCTTCCTGAAATAAGAAAACCTCTTTAAAAGTTGTGGAAAATAACCTTTATTCAACCTTTACTCAACCTTTACTAACTTCAGATAACAGTAGAAATGTTTTTAAAATCTCAATCTAATATAATTGTTTTAATAATTCAATATATATATATTTTTTTTAATTAATCTTTAACAAATGCCATTTCACATAAGCCCACAGACCACTGCAGGTTAAACATCACAGTTTGACAAATTAGGCAAGTCCATGGGTAAGTCATGTCTGTAATAACAGCAGAACAGAACGGTGTAGAAGTTTTCAGAAAACAGAGAGAACAGCTATACGAAATGGGAAAATGACTTCAGACGAGAATGCAGGACAACTTTATGGATATCGATAAAACCAAGTGAGCATAATGTAAATAGCCACTCTGCCACGCTAGTAGATTTTCCTTGCAAATTAGTGTTGGTATGCTGCAGTGGATGCTGATTAGGGCTGTCACTTTTTATTTGAAATTTGAACATTTGTTCAAACGTGGGTGAAAAGTTCATATTTGAACTATAATGACCTGTTGGAAATGTAGGCTTCAGTCTCTTTAAGTGCATCAGACCATTTGAAGTAGTTTGCCTGTGATCCAGCAGAGGGCATTCCATCAGCTTAACCAGTTAGATGCCCTATTGACCTATCAGTAAACTAAGGTAATGATAATGCAGTGGTGTTCTATTACAAAAATGGAAGACAACAAGGAGCAGAGTCGTCCTGAGTGCATAATTACAACACCAAAACATCTGGGAAGCAGCGTGTGGAAGTATTTTGGGTTCTACACCGTGGATGGCAAAGTCACCAATAAAGATAAAGCTGTTTGTCGACTTTATAAAGGCAACTGCCATACTCTTCAACTACAATAAATCTGTGTTTTTTTTTTATTTTCTTCACTGTCTAAAATCAGTGCATCTTGCTAACCAGAATCTTACTAAGATTCAGGTTAGCTTAGCCTCTATCGTTCCCAAATGGATCACAGACTTTTTCACAGCAGTTATTTTGACTTGTCAGAGCAGGAAAAGCCCAGGTGTAACTAATAGAATTGACAGTGGCTCCACTTTAGTAGTGATTACAGTGCAACGCAATATTTAATTAATGTTTGCAATGAAACCTTTGTTTTAAAAAAAAAAACAGTGTGGAAATTCCTGTGTTTAAGTTCAGTTTCATTCCTCTGGTCATATGGGTAAACCCAACAAAGAAATAGTGTTAACTGTCTAATAATTTAGTTACATCACTGGCTTTACTACACGGTGATGCAGGGAGGTCACTGTGTGTTCCCATCTGTCTCATGTTGTTGTCACAGCAGTGGGAGATGGGAGTGTGTTGAGGAAGCAGCCCTGAGTGCTGCAGGGCAGCTAGGTGTTTGTAACAAGAGCCATGAGCCGACCTGACACAGAGACACTGACACCACTTGGCACAAGTCAAATTCCCACCGACTCCCACATTCACACTGCAGTCCACTGCAACGCACCAACACACATATCTGTCTGTTCACTCCTGAGTGTGTGTTCATCACCACAAGCCATCTCCTGGAGTAGTTCCTCCTCTCCGGTTAAAGGTGAAATTAGTTTCAGCAGTGTTAGGATGCTTATGGGAAATACAATATTTACTTGTTACATGTTGACATTGGCTGGCTTCATCTGTGCAGTCCTGTACAGCCTGCTCTTAAAATGAAATCTCATCAGGCAAATAGCTTTTGAAAGCACTTCACCATGTCAGGACCTCCAGCAGCTCATTTGACCTCTTGTTGATTTTCCATCAAGGTCTGGAGAGTAATGGAGAGCTTCTTACCCCTCGGAGGAGACTCTAGTACTATTCTTTGAACACCACAGGTACAGTATATGTCTTTTCATTTAACATAGAGAGCAGCAGACAGATATGATAGACTGATATGAAGTTCAACACACAGACAGAAAGAAGTTAGACAGCAAGTGGAAGAGGAAAGCTGACCAGGAGGGGGCCAGGTACTAAAACAGCAATCAGCAGAACCTGAGATGATGGCCATCTCAAGCATCACTTCTCTTGTCATGTTGAATATTATCTTCTTAGAGTCCTAAATTAACATATTAGAAAATGTAATTAATGAGGATTGTCTTGCTTTGATTTTCTCTGTTTTCACTTCAGTTAAATTGGGATATTTTTGACTTTTCTTTGTGTAAAAAAGTGTTTGGCAGGATTAATTGTAAGCTTCTTAGATTCCCAGTAAATTGTGTAATGTCACAATATTAAATTCTTAGTTTGTCTGAGTTTTGAGAATTGGTTTAAACTGACTCACTTCATACTGAGTTTCTACAGAACAGCTTCGGTTCATATTCCCAGGGTGTCTGGTGTGAATGTCTCTGAGGTCATTCCACAGCCCCTCTGTTGGGTTAAGGTCTGGCGCATTGATTCAATTCAATTTAATTCAATTTTATTTATATAGCGCCATATCACAACAAAAGTCATCTCAAGGCACTTTTCATATAGAGCAGGTCTAGACCATACTCTACTCATTAAAATAGGTATTTACAGAGAGAGACCCAACAGTTCCCACCATGAGCAAGCACTAGGCGACATTGGCAAGGAAAAACTTCCTTCATTGATGCATTCCATCTGTATGTATATCAATCAGTTCTCATCCGCCATCTTAGTTGATGACATCAACAATTACATCTCTAAAATGGACGCCACTATTGGCCCCAGCAGGTGCCCTGACTGCCAATCAGAGTGTCTAATCAAGAGGCTAATTTTTATATACAATCTATGGTTGTGAGCCCAAAAAGGGGCAAGTATAATTATTCTGAGCTCAAAGCAAACTCTATGGAGTTTGGCATGTTTGTTACAACAACAGCACTTCCTGCTCCAGAAGCTGGGGATCATGGATAATATACACCGTTGGGTCATGTTTCAGTTCAGTGAGGTCAACAGATTGCTAGACGTTGTTTTCACTTAATGGATCAGACTCAAAGCCTAACAGAATTAATTACACTCCTGACTGCAGAGGGTGCTGCTGCTCAGCAAAGTTACATCTTGTTGCTTTAACCTTGATAAACTTGGGGTTTCTTTTTCCCTAGATGATAACAAGCTGTCCAGGTCCAGAGGCAGTAAATCCCCAAGTGATGATGCTCCCTCTACCACATAACACTGGGATGTTTCCACGTTGGTATGCAGTGCCCTATTTCCACCATATATAGTGTCTCCAAAAAACACTTTCCCAGGAGCAAGGTGGAGTGTCAAGCTGCTCATTTGCAAATTTCAGGTGCACAGTAATTTTTTATTTTTTTCTTCCGCCTGTCCTGCCATGGACACCATGCTCTATGCAACAATGCACAATGATTAGACTCATGAACAGACATGTTAACCAGCTCCAATGATTCCTTTAAGCCTTTAACTAGCCTTTAACACACGTCTCCAACTTTGTTTCACTGACTGGACTCCAGGTTAACCCCAAATCCACTACACACCAATTTAAATTACTGCCATATTTAGTGTAATTACCTTGATCCCTGTTTTTCCCCACGTTTTCTTCTCTTGGATCACCTTGATGTTTGATATTCTATCTTAAATTAATGTGGGTAGCAATCTCCACTTCCTTTATCTCACTCTACACACCTGACTGGATCACTCTGTGCCACAGGCATCTGCAGAGATAAAAAGATTATAAAAGGCAGAGCAGTCGAGGCGAGACGGCTGAATTTCCTCACCACCTTGATGATATAGCTTCCTAATCTATTCTGACAATGAAAAGACTGCATAAGGAGTTGAGTTAACAGAGAGACAAACAGAGAGGGAAAACAGAGAAGAACTGAAGCTAAACAAAATCGATCAATTCCCATGCCATTTTTTCTTAAAGTACTGGATATTTTCTAAGGCTTGAAAGAGCTTGTCCTGACAGCCAAGGCTCTCAAAGACACATGGTAGAGCAACACCAAACAATAATATTTTATTTAGTGTCCTGACATCATTATACCCATGGGATAAACTGGAATGCCAACTCTGAGCCAGGCCTTATCACCGAACATCAGAGTGGTTTAGGCTGTTTTGGCAGCACATTAATGCCCATAGTTTGGAAACCACAGGTTCAACTTGACACATACAGGTGCCAAGTTTAGGTGTCCACAGAGTTTTGATTATATATCATTTTGTTCTGCTTTAAGTAAAAGCTCCTTTGGCAGCAGTTACAGCTTCAAGTCTTATTGGGTGACTCTATACAAGCTGTGCACATCTGGATTTAGGCAGCTCATCTCAGTCTTCCTGGTACATACTCTTATGCTCCATCAGGTGGATGGGAAGTGTCTGTGAACTGCTATCAGTTATCCAGAAAAACAGATGTTCTAAGAGGTTGAAGTCTTTGGCTGGGTCATTCAGGGACAGTCAGAGACTTATCCCAAATCAACCCAGCATTGTCTTGGCCTCAAGTCATTGTGCTGAAAAGTGACCCATCGCTCCAGTCTCAGATCACTCTGGAGCAGGTTTCCTTCAAGGACCTCTCTGTAATTGGCTGCATTCATCATTCCCTCAATTCTGACCTGTCTCCCTGTCCCTATTGCTGAGAGGCCCCTGCATACCATTATGCTGCCACCACCATGCTTCACTGTAGAGATGGTATTAGCCAGGTGATGAGCAGCTGGTGTTTGTTAGATATAGTGTTTAGAGCTCTGCCCAAAGGGATATGTTTTTGTCTCATCAGGCCAGAGAATGTTCTTCCTCATGCTCTCAGAATCCTTCAAAATGCTTCACTCGCTGCTGAGACCGTTTAGTGCTACGCATGTTCTGTATGCTGAGTCGTGAGTGAATGCTACTAATACCAGCTCTCATAAAGACTTATTGCCCAACCTTGAGATTTTATACCTGAATTAACTTTTCAGTGCCAGATTTCTCACTGTTTATTTATTTATTTATTTCATGCTAAAATGTCAGGTACCTGGATCAATGCCCAATTTCAAGTCCCAAGCTTACATGGTGCATAGTCCCAAACAAATGTGTATCTCAAATTACTTCAAACTAATTAGTAATTATTGACTTGTAAATCAACAAGGCACAGGGAGTGAGTGCATACGACTGTCCTACCAAAACAACACACCAAATTGTAGTTGCACACAGCCCGTTGTGCATCTCAAGAAGTTCTTGCACTTCTACCCAAGAACTGTACATATGTATACATGGTGATATCAGTTACATAGTCCTGACAAATAACAGTGGCAGAGAGACAAAAGCAGAGCAGAGAAAGCACCACATACCTCTGGAGTGAGCCTTGAAATGGCACTTAGTGTCAAAGAGGCAAATGGATGTCTTTAAAACTGCTGCTTCAGGAATCAAGACAGTTCAATAAAAGACTAAAACTATTACTCTGCTGCCATCACACAGGAAAATAACACAGAGATCCAACTTGTGTGTGTGTGTGTGTGCCCTGTCTGTCTGTCATACTCTACTTTTGGGGACTGATTTCAGATTAAATAAAGTTAACTGTGGACATTTGGGCATGTCCCCAGAAAGTTGACTTACGGTTCAATGGTTAACGGTAGGCTAAGTCTCCAGGAAACGAATGCAAGTCTATGTCTTTGTCCCCAAAATTGACCAAGATCAAGAAGTGTGTGTGTGTTCATGTGTGTGACAACCAGGGTTTACCTGCATGGTGGCCCTTAGATTCACCCCCAGAAACACACTTTGCTCACATACTTCACTGATTGTCCCTGGTTGGTGCCACCATTCAAAGCTCTTCCTTTTTATCTTCAGTCAATCATGTTCAGAGAGACAGTACAGAGGACAGACGTCAGGCAGATCGCAATGTTCACTTGTGTAATAATGATTAAAAAGTGAGCTTGCTTGTTTAAATCCTCTCGTTATCATCTGTTCATCCACCACCAGCAATCATTCTCACAGCAGGTATCTCAGAGGTATCTCTTTTGATTTCATTTGGATCTGTACACAACTTCTCTCACTGGTGCTGGCCCAGAATGAACAGCAGAGTATTTTCTACTCATATTTTCAGTGACTTCAATATGAATCAAGTTTACACTGTTATGTACAGCTTCTAGGAAATAACTGTATGCTCACACCCTTTAGTCTGACACTGACAAAAGCTTTAGTCTTCTCCCACCAACTCACCTTGGCTGCTGCTGATACCAGCTCTCAAACAGACTCGCTGCCCTTGACATTTCCTGTACATGCCAAACGATAGCCTGTACACAAAGAATTCTGAAACCCTTTAGGAGCTTTGCTGAAGCCAGTCCCAGCTGATAAACTGTCATTAATAATAAAGTTTTTGATTTCCTTTATTTACAGGCTTTTGGCAGACTCATGTCTTAGCTAGATATGGACATGGAGACTACAGCCTGCATTACAAACTGGGGGAAGAGTTGGGTTTGAAAGATGTGGGGTTTTGCCAGGGACAGTCTGTATAGAACTGTAAATAATAAATCACTGGAGTACCATATCATCCAAACACTGTACACTACTTTGACACCACTCTCCATTATGCTACATAAGACAGATGTATCAGTAACTCAGTCTCAACAAATGAGTCTCATGCAGAGTCTGAATAGATTTCATGTAGCTAGTTTTCATTTACATCTCTCAAATTCACAATCAAACAGACTCTTTTTTATGTGTTCTATCACTTCCAAAGGAAACACTTGTTGCTTTATAATCTTTATTAAACAGCTCATCTGGTGTGTTTCCATCCACCTATGAACTGAAATTATTAATTATTAATTATTATCACATGAATTTCAAGCTCACTGCTCCTTGAAATGACACTATCTTAAGCTTAAGAATGGAATCATCTTAATGTCATCAGGCACCTGGACATGGACTTCATATGAACCAAAGTTACTAGCCAGATAATGTTGCTTGGAGTGTTAGTGTTACCACACACCATCTTTTTTATATTGGAAAATGTAAATTTCCCACTGCCTGTGCACTCCTCTTGTTATCAGCTGTGTTATGCAGTGGAGGATGAAACGTGACTGATGTTATATAGGTGTAATTTTCACCTAATGATGAGGTATGGGATTCTGGTGTTTTAAAATCAGAATCTGGAGACCAGAAGTTAGGGGTTGCATAAGTAATGGCAAAAAGGCTCCTCTGATTTTTGTCAAAAGCTTTCTCATTTTTCCAAACATCCAACTGTATTTTCATCTGGACCTACTTCCAATGCACACCCTCCATTTTATTATTATGTTCATTATGCAAAGCGTGCTATAATTACAATTTTCTTTCTCAAATCTCAATGTCAGTTTCATCTGAACTTTGCCCTCTGAGAGCCACAGCTTTTAATTTTGTAAGCAGCTAATGCAGCACTTACATAAACTCTGTATGATAGCAGTAAGTGGAAGTAGAGGACAGGAAGCAGCCACCTAGATTTCTAGCAACTCCCCATGTCTATACGGAGACAGTCATGAATACAGCTATTGTGACATAAACAGATGCAGGTAATGATAAAGGCGTTAGCTTTTTGTTAGCTAGCAGACAGTAGGGTAAAGAAGACAATAAGCTTTACAGAGGAAAATGTGCAGCAGCTGGATTACATCTGTCCCTCACTGAGACAAAAGTTTCAAATTTACCACAGTCTCTTACTCTTCACCACATTTATAAGGTGTTATAAATCTCTTTAGGCTTTAAGAAAGTGCAAGAATACACTGGTTTGAAGAGATCCACCAGCCTTTGGGAAATGAAGGCAACAAAAGAGTAAAAGTAACTGAAGAATCAAAAAACTGAGTGAAGAAAACAAAGCAGCACGTTGAGGTGGGGAGGCAGGCGCTCAGTATCTGCTGTGGAAGAGTTTTATTGTGTGCATGTGTGTGTGTGTAGACCTGTATCTGCGTGTATGTTTTGTATATGCTGAGGAGATCCTGGTGAGGAGAGGCGGTTTTCTGGAGCTCAACACCTATCTCAGCCTGTCAGCAGTCAGGCCTCAGCCAATTATTCAGAGAGAAATGGATGTCATTCAAATGTCAAAGCCATTCCAGTGGCCTGCTGAGCCTCAGCCACATGTCAGGGCCATTAATTAAATGCATCTCAAAGGCTGTATGAATCAAGACCTGCTGCATGCTATAATGTGCCTGCCCTGTGTGAGCATGTAGCAGTGTGTTTGTGTTTTCTGCCTGTGCCAGCTTCACAGTGGGCTGCAGAGGGCCATAATGACATATGGCATATACACTGAATATTAATGTGGCTTCTCCTGCTATAGATATTTTTGCCATCCAATTTTACCTCTCGTTGAGAATTGGGATTTGACTCAAATGTCAATGAATATACCACATTCTTTCTTGTGCTGTGTAATGCAGGCTGAAACCAGGACCATTCCCAGGATTTTAGAAATATTGAGGTTATATCTCCAAGCAGAACCCATACCTCCACAGGCAATGTTGAGACCAGAAAAACAGACCAAATTTGATTGAAATGAATTGTTTTTCATGTTCAATTCATCCAACTGTTTTTTATTTTTTCACTTCAGTTTAATGGCCACACGACACTGTTTTTGGAACAGGCTGGAAACAGAAAACTGGAGGAGGAGGCTGTGGTGGATGGATGGTCAACAAAAGGCAGACTTACACACAGAAAACACTCGTTCATTTCCTGAGTAAAACCAACAGTCAGGTTTGCTTCTTTTATCCACGACTGCGCCACAACAGGTTAGCCTTATATTTTTTAACCGATATTTTCCTAAAGCTAACCACAACCACATGTTTATTGTTACCATGACGATGATGACAGTACAGCTGCTTAGGGTACACTCCATGGGTCCAAAGGTAGGGACAAGGCAGCTATCATGTAGGTTGGACTTCCTGCCTCCAAAACATGTGGCTTTATAACAACACCACACTGCTTCCATCTTAGCTCCTAATGTCTTAATTCAAACAACTAGTTAAGTTAACCATTACTACTGTTGTTATGGTGTGGAAAAAAAAGTTTTGTATAAAAAAGGAATAAATAACACAAGTAGAAAAAAATAAGATCAATATTTAAGATCCATTAGAATCACACGTCATAATATGCAACAACAAATGTCATGTCGGTGACATTAGCAACATACAGTTAGTTTAACAGTAAGATTCATCACCTGTTCTGTCACAAATATGGAGGATTTTCATGATGATGATGATGTAAAAAAAAAAAAAAGAGTAAAGTTGTGTCAAATCATTTCATAAAGAAAACTACAGATTATAACTGCAGTCAACATGTATAGTTTACTGGTGTGCATGATTTTTATTTATTTATTTAGCACGTTACCATCACATTCAGTTATATTATTAAAGCAGTCTGACACGGAGCAGCCATGTGCCAACTGTGGCCCCTGAGGTCATCATCCTGCTCCTGTAGTAACACCAGTCAGACGAGATCCTCCACCTCCACTCATAACATCTCAGCCTCTCCCATCATTCTGCATGTTACAATTTTGAACTGCAAATTAAGAGGTAAAAGAAGATGAAAGAAGCATGACAGAGACTGAGGGCTTGATGATTATGCGAGGAGACAAGCTGTTAAGCAGAATGAGACGAGGCCCTCATGCAGGTTTAAACAGGGCCATAGAGGGCCATGGTATTTCTGCAATTCTTTCTGTGGTGATGAGAAACAGACAGGGGCCCGTCGTCAAGGGGAGGCATAGGGTTTTAATGACAATCCAAGCAATGCACATCATGTGATCCCCCACACAATACTCACACCTCCACCTCCCAAAATGTATTTTCAAGTAAAAGAAAAACATCAGACTGATTTATAGTTAGTATGTCCACTGCAACGTGTGAAAAGCTGTTGGGAGTAATGAAGAAAGTTTTCACTGACAGCTGGTCCTTACCAGATTCCACCCTAAGACATCACTCAGCCAGAGCTGTGAAAAGTAGTGGTACACCTCCAGATGGCTGAGGTGGATTTGTATTATTATTACTGTCATTATTGTTCATTTCCTGTTGTGTTATACTCCATTCTCTTGGTCCCTGTCACCCATAACGGGCCTATCCTTTTTTATATTTTTAAGAAACATGTTTTTCCAGGTGGTTTCCTATATTCTGCACAGTGCCTTGTAGTAATGTGTCTGTAGGTCTACATTTCAAATTCAGTCTTCAGCCAAAAGCAGCAGTACAGTTGTGGTTTTGTCATGAGCTACGACTCTGTGCTGTCAGTGTAGTTATTGTATTTTTTTATATTTTGTGTGTAAAGTTGAAATGTCTGAGGTGGGTGCTACAGGAAAGAGCTCAGACCTGTGTTTACCCTCTGGGAAGCTGACAGGTAGTCAGCCAGTTAGTCTACCACTTTGGTCCAGAGTCAAATATCTTTGTTAGATGGACTGACATTAAGTCTGGTGAAGACACTTCTATCTCCCTCAGGGTGATTACTCTGCTGGTCAGGTCAAACTACAATGGTTTATGATCAGTTATCTGCTAAGCTAACATTCCCATTAGCCTCAGCTGTACTTTGTGCTCAGTGCTAATTAGCAAATGTTAGTATGTCAACACCCAAAACTAAGATGATGGCCATGACAACAATTTTATTTCAAGTTGAGACTGAAAACAACATGGATCAAGATGAAGAATAACACATCTAACAACCCTCCACTGCTGGCCCTCTGCTCACTGTAACTCAGAGCTCTCTATCGCAGTCACATTTACAACATAAACATAGCACCTGAACACAATACACAATACTCTGATGGCCTGGCCATTCAGGGCTTTAGTGCCTGAGATTTTTTGTACTGTACTGTACTGTATGTTACTGTAATCCCTATAGAAGAGATGAACACAGCAAGTCAATTCGCTAAACTCACATCTGAAGGGTAACTCCTGCATCTTAACATTAACATTAATCAGACACTTATAAAAACAATCTGGGCCTGTCAGTGACAAAAACAGGCACTTTAGTGGATGTACTTTAATGTGAATTGTTCATTGGATTACATTACATACATACAAGACTAATAATATTATAATAATAATAATAATAATAATCCTCTCTTCCTCCTCCTTCCTCTCTGACAAAGCACACAGTAAACACACCCAGTCAGCAGAGGAGGTGCGGCTGGCTGGAAACAGTGTGGATGTCACCGTGGGAACGCGGTCGCTCTTTTCGAGCCTTTCATCATCCGGAGCAGGAAGCTTTGTTGTCTCACCTCCTGACATTCAGAGAAATACTGTTCCTGATCCCCTCTTGCCTCGCGTCGGCTCAGCTGCCAGCTCAATCTGCCTGAATAACATCTGTCAAACAGTCATTGCACATTACCATGGCGACGTAAAACGGGGAATGAGCTGGGTGTTTCTTTGTTGTTAGGACGCAGATGATGATTCTCTCATTGAGTCCCTGTAGTCTTAATCAGTGCTTGCAAATTAGAGATCTTTTCGAAGTGAGAGTGAGACGATGTTAGGGGCAAAGACAGCACAAAGCTAAGATAACTAAAGCCTTTCACTTAACACCCAGCCTGGATGCTCTACTTGCACCACAATGGTCCTTTCATAGGACATAATTCTTGTATTGTCCAGTGGTCTTGAGTGGTAAAAAGGCCTTTCTTGTGAGGGAGGCAGCTGTGGCCACAGAGCTCCCTTCATCTACTCTCCCTCCTCACAGGCAGTCAGTCTTTGGGCAGGCAAAATAAGGATCTGATTGATGCAGTCTCTTCCTACAGGCCCACAGCGCTCTCTTGACTTGATAAGCCATTGATTAAACAGGCCAGAGGAAGACTGGGCTGGAAAGATGCCACAGGAGAGAGAGCAGCCTTTTAGAGAATGGAAACGTCCACTGATGTGAAATCAAAAATGGTTTTCATCCCAAATGCTTCAGGACAATTCAGTGTTTCAGACATAACTGCACTGTCATCTTTCCTGTGTGTTTGTTGCACTGTACTATCTTCATCTCTTGGGATGTGTTTACAGAAAGCTGCTTTAGAGCAGTGGGTCAGGGCTCCCACAGGGGGGTCCACAAGACAAATTCCTGCTGCATTTTTACAGACTTTTCTCTGTTTACCTTTTTCTTGCAATTTATTGGACATTTTACCTGTAAATTTGTGATTTGAATAAAACAGAACCAGGAGTTGTAACCAGTAGTCATAAAGAAACCCTTTCATAAGTAAAAAGGGTTTGGTAACACTGCTGTAAAGGAGTTACCACAATTTCAATATTTTCTATTTTCCATGATCAGACTGTTAAAACTAACAAGACATGCCGACCAGTAGTCTATATTTGTAGCCTTATCACCAAGCCATTAGTAGACCTCAGCTGTGAGCCTTCAGCTCCACCTGTTTCTCTAGCTGTGTCCTTTCAGTCTGTTGATTTGTGCTATACAGCCTGAGATTCTTACAGCTAATAAAATGTTGCATTCATTATAAATTCAAACTATCTCAAACCCATCCATTTGTATTTTTTCAGCTAACAAATTTACAGCCATGCCATTTCACTATGGTATACAGTGCAAGGGCGATGCCATGTACAAAGCAAGATGGAATGTGCATTTTCAAACACACCTGCTATCTGTGTTCATGCAGGTACAGCAACGCAAAGTGCAAACGGGCTAGGTGGTCTATTAATTGGAGGGTGTGGTGATTAATAAATTCACTGTGCCAATCACAACGAGACAAAAACAGCTCAACAAATGACATAAAGAGGCTTCTCCAGGGAATCATTTTGCTGCACAGTGCCTCAAACCTGCAGCCACAGGCAGATGGTGTGGGCTTTTATTTCATTTGTACAATGATGATAGAAATAAATGAATGATAAAAACTGTCGATAATATGCTATTTCAGTATTTCTCTCTATCTCCTGTAATAAATAGTGACATCACAGCATAAACTGTAACACAACAGCATTTGCAGTGTAATGCATTTAAAGAATAAAACATGAAATGCTAATTTTGCTATAAGGAAAGTTGAAAAGGCTGCATTGATAAACCACTGTAATTCAATGTCTCCTGCATAAACAACAGATTCAGTCCTCACAGACCAGTCTGATGTGTGGTGTTGTATGAGGTTACTTTGCATGTGATTTAATACAAATAAACACAGTGGACAGCCATGTGTAATGTTCATGTTCTCTGACATGACACTTCCCTAATCACAGGCTGCAGATTTATCAGCATATGTGTGTGTGATTTCATTTTCACACACAGTATAATGCAGCTGTGGACAACAGATACTGGAAGAACCACTTTTCACCATGAAAATAGTTATGTAACGACCCATACTAATAAGCCATCATGATCTATTCTGAAATACTACTGGATTACTAAAATATTACATCTACAGATGTGGCTACAGCTACAGATGTGGCTGATGTCAAAGATGGTAACTGCGTTTTGGCTGTGATTCCGGAACATTCTTTGGCTTAATTACAGACCTGATGTCCTCCATCTTTTGCATTTTTGGCTACAATAATAAAGGTGGCTAATGCTAAATGTTCAGTGAAACATCACAGGTCATCATCACAGGTGTAGAGTCAGTAGATGTATGCATATATCCTCCAAATACTGAGTGGAGGGGGTTCATGCCTCCTCAGGGTGTCAGACATGTGCCCTCTGCCTCTACCCACTCATCTCCATAAAGCTCCTGACCGCCAATCACAAGTCCAGGGCACTTTTGTCTCCATGGCAACGTCATGCTTCCATGACAGTGTGGGTTAAAAGTACTAAGTGAAGTCACTAAAGCTAAAGGGGAGATGTGTGCGTGTGAGTACATGCTGTGTGTCACCACCCACAGTTTGTGTGACATTTCTGTGGACCAGAGTCATTAAAATAGAATCCTACACATAAACCATATTGCACCTGCAAGCGCCATTCAGCACATTCAGAGAGCACTCACATCCACTCCATTCTATCTTAATTTTACTTTTTGTCTCAATTTGACTCGTGATGTTAGTGTTTGAGCTTCTGTGCTTTCATTTAAAACAATAAGTCTGTGGCCCGTCCTCACTGAATGAATAAGACTTACAGCACAAAGAGTGAATTCTGTAATGACTTTGACAAAGAAGCTGCATCTGCCGCGGCTCAGTCAAGTCTGGTCGATACCCAATTCACTAAATGAGGTCAGTATAGGTGGTAGAACTGACTGGATTGATTGTCAAGGAAGTGATCTCCAACACAATCCATATAATTACACAAGATCATCTGCAGGTCAGCAAAAGCATGTTTGCGCATAACCTGCTGTCACCAGAGTGTGATTCCCTGCATGGGTCCATGTAGTTCTGATGATGCAAGATGACATTACTACTCCACCCTCCATCAGTGAGTTACATGTCACTCCATACGACTAAATGCAGTATAGTAAGTCAGTGTGAACATGACACAGACCCATGATGATTTAAACCAGGGGCTCTCAAACTTTTTAGAGCCAAGGATTATTAATTATTTTCAACTTTTCAGCCTAAATATTTCAGACCCACTTCATAGAAATGAACTTGAACAAATTATTTGAATGCTTTGAATGCAGGGTCATTTTTATTCAAACTGCATTTGGAAAATGATGATTCACAGACGTAAGCGGTAGGAAAGGGGAGCAATATTTGCACGGCCTCAGCAGTGACTTCAGGATTCTCATTCAAGAGGGACAGGCAAGAGTTTGCATGATTAACCTGTTGGAATCAGGCCTTCAGTGTCCTGTCTATAATTCTAACAGCTGCTCTTCTGCCTTACCTGTCAGGACATTTGCTGTTGCAGCTGGTGCAAGGGGATCGCAAACCCAGTCCCACGCATCAGTGTTCACATCGGAGAAGTATGAGCTGAGGTACGAGGTGGCGACCTCCCTCACTGTAGCCACAGACACATTTTGGTTGTCGTTTTCTCAGTTTAGCTGGTTTGGGCTTAGCATCACTCGATGGACGGATTTAAATGTGTATCCATCGTCGCTAGCTAGATATGCTAAGCAGCAGTAGGAGCAAGTGCGTCCTGAGCTGGGATGGGTCCCAGCATGCTTCAAAGTAGCCACAATAGTCCCTGCACCCAAACTGTCAAATGTCACATGTCTGAATGATTATAGGCCTGTGGCACTCACCCCCATACCAGCCAAATGTCTGGAGAGGCTGGCCATCAAGCACATTAAGCATGCATTACCACGGACACTTGACCCATACCAGTTTGCATACAAGGAGAACAGGTCAAGAGAGGACGCTATTGCTATCGTGCTGCACATTCTATTAGAACATTTAGAACACAAAAACACCTATGCAAGCCTACTCTTCCTTGACTTCAGTTCGGCTTTTAACACAATTTGGCTGGAACAGACTCCAGTCCAAGCTACACAACCTTGGACTAAACACCACATTATGCAACTGGATTTTAAACTAACTAACCGCACAGTGTGTCAGAGTCGGCAGGCACACTTCATCCTCCCTTACTATCAACACCGGGGCCCCACAAGGATGTGTGCTTAGTCCGCTGCTTTATACACTTTACGTATTATGAGTGCTGTGCCCTCTTCCCATCCAATCTCATCGTAAAATTTGCTGATGACACCACGGTGCTTGGGCTCATCAAAAACAGTGATGAGTCAGCTTACAGGAGCAAAGTGCAACATCTGGCACCATGGTGTGGAGACCACAGCCTGGTCCTGAACATCAAAAAGACCAAAGAAATTATTGTGGACTTCCGCAGAAACACAAAATCCACTCCTACTTCACTCTTCATTGGGAGAGAGGAGGTGGAGAGAGTTAAGAACTTTAAGTTTCTGCTTTAAGTTTCTGGGTGTGTCTGTCGAAGAGGACCTGTCCTGGGGCAGGAACATCGCCTCAGTTGTAGGGAAGGCCCAACAGCGCCTTTTCTACCTGAGAAAACTGAAAAGTGCCAAAATCCCTGGCCCACAGCTTCTATCAACAGGCAGTGAGGGTCCTAAATGAATGAATTAATGAACAGTCCCCCCCCCCAATCATCACATTCCACCACTGCAATAATTGTGAACTGAATTTGCATTGCTGCAGCTCCTACACAATCATTTACATATCTGATCTGTCTGATGCTATGACTGTGCCTTTTTAGAACTGTTGTCTTACTGTGTACCAATATATACACTGTATATACACTGCTCACAAAAATAAAGGGAACACTTAAACAACACAATGTAACTCCAAGTCAATCGACTTGAAATCAACCTGTCCAGTTAGGAAGCAACACTGATTGTGAATCAATTTCACCTGCTGTTGTGCAAGTGGAACAGACAACAGGTGGAAATGAGAGTCAATTAGCAAGACAACCCCTATAAAGGAGTGGTTCTGCAGGTGGTGACCACAGACCATTTCTCTGTTCTCATCTTTTCTGGCTGATGTTTTGGTCACTTTTGCATTTTGTCAGTGCTCTCAACCCTAGAGGTAGCGTGAGGCAGTGTCTACAACCCACAGAAGTTGTTCAGGTAGTGCAGCTCATCCAGGATGGCACATCAATGCGAGCTGTGGCAAGAAGGTTTGCTGAGTCTCTCAGCACAGTGTCCAGAGCATGGAGGAGATACCAGGAGACAGGTCAGTACACCAGGAGACGTGGAGGGGGCTGTAGGAGGGCAACAACCCAGCAGCAGGACCGCTACCTCCTCCTTTGTGCAAGGAGGAACAGGAGGAGCACTGCCAGAGCCCTGCAAAATGACCTCCAGCAGGCCACTAATATGCATGTTTCTACTCAAACTGTCGAAACAGACGCCATGAGGGTGGTATGAGGGCCCGACGTCCACAAGTGGGGCTTGTGCTTACAGCCCAACACCGTGCAGGGCGTTTGGCATTTGCCAGAGAACATCAAGATTGGCAGATTTGCCATTGGCGCCCTGTGCTCTTCACGGATGAGAGCAGGTTCACACAGAGCACATGTGACAGACGTGACAGAGTCTGGAGATGCCGTGGAGAACGTTCTGCTGCCTGCAGCATCCTCCAGTATGACCGGTTTGGCGGTGGGTCAGTAATGGTGTGGGGAGGCATTTCTTTGGAGGGCCGCACAGCCCTCCATGTGCTAGCCAGAGGTACCCTGACTGCAATTAGGTACTGGGATGAGATCCTCAGACCCATTGTGAGACCATATGCTGGTGCAGTGGGCCCTGGGTTCCTTCTGATGCATGACAATGCTAGGCCTCATGTGGCTGCAGTGAGTCAGCAGTTCCTGCTTGATGAAGGCATTGATGCTATGGACTGGCCTGCCCGTTCCCCAGACCTGAATCCAATCGAGCACATCTGGGACATCATGTCTCGTTCCATCCACCAACGCCACGTTGCACCACAGACTGTCCAGGAGTTGACTGACGCTTTAATCCAGGTCTGGGAGGAGATCCCTCAGGAGAACATCCGCCGCCTCATCAGGAGCATGCCCAGGCATTGTAGGGAGGTCATACAGGCACGTGGAGGCCACACACACTACTGAGCCTCATTTTGACTTGTCTTGAGGAATTTCCACTAAAGTTGGATCAGCCTGTAATGTGATTTTCCACTTTTATTTTGAGTATGATTCCAAATCCAGACCTCCATGGAATAATAATTTTGATTTACATTGATCATTTTTATGTTATATTGTCCTCAACACATTCCACTATGTAAAGAAGAAAGATTTTCAACTGGCATATTTCATTCATTGAGATCTAGGATGTGTTATTTTAGTGTTCCCTTTATTTTTTTTTAGCAGTATTTACACATATGCACTTTTTGCGCTTTTTTAACTTAATTTTGCTATGTCACTTTTGAGATGCTCAACAGAATCTCGTTGTTACTGACAATGACAATAAAGAATTGAATTGAATTGAAGCAGTGTAGTTAAAAACCCTAACCTTGACCAAACACTGTGCAATGTTTGTCCTGACTGGGGGCTGGAGGACAAATCTGTCCTGTCAATATAATTTTCAGTTGACTTAATCCTGCCTATAAAGCTCTTGTGGGCCTAGTTAACTGAGGATCAGTTCCCATGGAACATTTCATGGTGATTTGGCCAGTAATCGTAAAGATATGGGTAAACAGTTTTTCCTTTTTTTTCTATTTCATTTGATTATAGTGACAACACAATGTTATCGTACTAATTTAAGCTCAGTTTATACATTTTGTTCAGTTTGAACAGACCTGCTCTTAAGTTTTTAGGTTTGAGTCGAAGCTTCATCCTCCAGCAGCATCCCTCTCTTGTATGTGTGTGTGTATCATATGCATGCACATTGTGTGTCAGGAGGGTGTATTAGAGGAAGTGCATTGAGTGCATCATTTATTATTTATATTGGATAAATCAAGCTTTTTATATATGTGTAATGTGTGTGGCGTGTACACTATACCCATCTAAGTAGGTATTGTGTGTTTTGTGTATGTGCTTAAGTGTGCACATGCATCAGCCATAAATGGTGTCTGCCCCGAGGCTGCACATGTTCAGTGCAGAGCTGTGTGCGCGTCTGTGCTGCGATGGCTGGTCTGTGGGAGAGAGTGTGAGGTCATCAAACATTGATGTTGGCTGTGTGGCTGTGGGGAAACAAACCACATCATGCGTCTTCCTCCTCATCTCTCTCTTTCTCTGTGACTCTCCATCCACTCTGCCTGTGGTTACAGGAGTCAGACTGACTTCATGATGAGTAAGTCTCCCAGCAAAGCAGAGCTGCTCTCTGGCTCTGGCCTTTTCAAACAGACACACAGTAAAGTCTAAACAGGAATCAGATTTACCCACTGCATATCAAGCTGCTGTCATCACATGCATGTTACGTTCATTTTCATTTGAAAGGCACAAGATTTGACTTTCTCATTTTACCAAATGGCCATAACATACTTAATGTACTCTGCCTTCGTACAACAAAACTGAAAGGCAACAAATGATGACACCATGCAAAGTAGTTTAAACTGAATGAAGACCATACTGATGATTTTAGCCACCTTCAGATTTCTCCATTCTTAGAGCCATTATTAAACAGCCAGTGGAACCACACCGTCAGGGGTTTCCTGCCATTTAAAATTATCACTTCAACTGAATATACTATTCTTTTCATGCAATTTTTGGAATTTCTCACATAAATGAAATTTGATTTTAACCCCAGAACTGTAGATGACTAATTTTGACAGCAGACATTCCCCACCAGGGCTGTCCCCTTTTATTTGAAATTTAAACATGTATTCAAAAATAGGTGTAAAGGTTAATATTTGAACTGTGCAAACTTGCATTTTATTCCTTTAGGATTCATTCTGTGCTCAGTAGGTTTTTACTGGCCAAGGTCTCCTCCTCTCCAAGACAAATGGACACAATAATTAAAACTGGCAAAGCATTTCACGTTAAAAATCAGTGTTTCTCTGTGACACTCTTGGGCAGACACAGGACGTCAGGAGGGGCTGTTTGCTCAGCTTGTATTCTGATTACTTAAGATCCAGATGCCTGATGACAAAAATCCTTCGTCCAGTTAAAGATGATGGTTATATGGTTATAAAAAGTGACTTGAAACAGTAAGGGAAAAGTCGATTTTAATGTTCGGCCAACTGGCAGAGAGAAAATCCAGGTGAGAGTTTTGCGAGCAGAGGATCAGTGATAGTAGTTGTGTGCTTGGGGATGACCATCACACGCTCCTCTTGGTTCTGTGCGTGCATGGTTTTCTCCTCGCAGGCTACGAGCAAAAATATTCTGCACTCTGTTGTGAAACCTCTTGCAAAAATTAACATGCATGCTCAACTGTCTGAGCTGCATACACGTCTCCCCTACATCCCTGTGTGTGGATCTCATTTGCATTTGTGGATTCTGGCAGAATAATGTCATCATACTGTAGCTTTAGTCACTGTAAGTTACTGTAACGCAAGATCAGATAATTTGGCAGAAAATAATTCCACAACGTCTGTGAACATTTTACTGATACGTCCAGTATTAACATTGCTAAATATGTAAATTAACAACATATCCTCATTATGTAACATAATACAGTCGCAATTATTTTCTCCTCAAAATATCTTCATTGTTGCATTAGTTGATGTAATACACAGACAGATATAAAAATAAAATAAAAATGACCTTCTCAGAAGAGAAAAACCCAACATAGAGCTCAGCAGAGTTAGCCTGTTGGCTCATTACTGACTACACATCTATGAGGAGTTAGCATGTCCTCCAATGACTGCATATCATATAAGAGTGGAAAACGCGCAGGCCATTAGCTTGCAGGAATACATTATGCTAACGCTTTGTAAGACATAATGATAACACTGAAAATACAGAGTGAACCAAAATCTCCATCTGATCTTGTAACACTAATTATATATTAAAGACTTGAGAATAACTTAGAGACATATAAAATGAGATCAGAGTAATCCCGACCTGAAGTCCTGCCTGAAGCTTACAGTGAATTTCTTTTGTCCAGTTTTACTACAGCAGTTGATCAGGACGTAGAAGAATGTCATAAGTTACCCAAACTGCTCCTGATGCCTGAGTATGGAGCATGATGATATAAAATAGTTACATAATAGTCAAATTAAGAGAAAAATTTAATCAAATTGCATTTCATTGATAGTCAAGTGCTCTTACACAACAACCTACAGATATCCTGATGCATTTTGAAAAATGTGATATATTTTCAGACATATTTGGGTGGATGGCATCATTGAACCCTTGTGAAAATACAGTCAGATTGCATGTGTTTCATTAGTGTCGGGGTGTAAATGGCTGCAGCAGCAGCAGCTAACAGGCTCTCAGTCAGTCTCCTCGGCTGGGCTGCAGACTGCGGGGGCACTAATGAGCAAAGAGTGCTGCCATATGTGTCTGAATAATTTAAATGTTTCCAGGAAGACGAGAGAACCCATGTGTCTGCTGCTGTGTCCACCACAAACTACCTTACACGTAAATAACCTCATTGTTATATCTCTGCTTTAAAGCAACCTGGCTGCAGAGTCCACTGTTTTACAGGACAGAGTCTCTCACAACACAAACATGCTCTATGTACACCAACAGAGTTATGGGTCATTGTAATCATCGCTCTTCTCCGCTCTGGCTGTGAGGTGATACTTTTATAGAGCAACTATACTATAAGAGATGCATGACATAATCCACAGTCCTTGCTCTATACTGAAAAGGCATTCTAAAGCTCAGCAAGATATATATATATGAGGCTTCAGGTGTTGTTGTTGTCCTAACCTACATGCACAGCAAAGAGGAGTTCCCGAAACACTGGAAATTAGCAACACAACGTGTTTTTCTGTCATCTGTTTCTTGAACAACTGATGCAACAGATTTTCTTCAATCTTGATCAATATGGCAACATATTGACAACAACATTTGTGTAACGGCTCATGATGTATTCACATAACTGCAGCTCAGTGTCCTCAGTCTAAACCAAGTCTGAATTGATTAAATGATTCAAATCACTTCTGTCTAACTCCACACACCCAGATCTAGTCTTTAGCTCCAGCTGACACCTGTACTTGCTGTATTTGTGATGTCTGAAATCCCAAGTTAGGTTTTATGAGCATAAACCTGTAGGATACAATAACACCACTGTAGCCTATGAACTAATTGCTAATTGTCTATATGAACTTACATAACAATATAGACAATTAGCAAACAGGTTGAAAAAAAGTCACTTTTAATTTCACTGTAACTATAATTAAACCTTTCAGCTAACGACCACTTATAATCATGCAGTAGCAGCAAGTCACTAGAGGTGAAAGCAACTGCCCCACCCACCCTCCACCTTTTCATGTGCCTATTAGATGAGTTGCTTTGCCAGCAGGCTCATTGGCAGGGAACCTATGAGGCCTTTAGCCTCCTGTGCTGTCTAATTTAGCCCTACCCATGATACAGGACCCCTGGGGAGCAAGGTAATCCAATCCGGGGCCTCTCCCTGTTCTTTCTGCTTGGACAGGACTGTAAATGTCTTGATCAGGACCCGCAAGGCTACAACAGATGGCGCAAGCTGAGGAGGCTTCAACCCCCCCAACCCCCTCTCCTCTCTGTAATCCTCTCCTCTCGACATCCTCCACAGCACACCCTTAGCTTTTTCACTTTCTTCTCATCCTCTGTCTCAAACCACTTTTTATCCCGGTGTCTGTCAGCTGCTGTTTTATCTTTTCTTTTCTCTCTCGAGGAGGTATTTCCTTGTGACAGACAGAATGAGACAGTGAGCTGCTTCTACAGCAGGAGGTCACACATAGAGCCCAGTCACAGCACCAGAACCCATACTTACAAATGCCACCGGATCGACATGAGTTGTGGTGAATGAACACTAATAATTAGATGCTGGTATGGCAGGAACCTATTTAGAGAAGATGCACAAAACTCCATAGCACCTAAGAGTCATCTCAATATACAGTCCGTCCTGATCCTGCCCTGTGTAACCATGTTCCTTTGGATTGATTTTCACAAGAATCTAGTTACAGTTAATCAGGACTACTACTGAATCATCTCACATGGCAGATCCCTAAACAGTGCACATATACTTATTTATAGATTGGGTTACTATTACTAAATTCAATGAAATGGTCTAAAGTTCAAACAGATCAATACACACAGAAGCGATACTACATATGATGTATATAAATAGGTTTATAAACTTTATAGCCTTTTCTCCTTCTAGTAGTAGTTCTTTGTATTTTATCCTTTGCTTCTATAGTTTCTCTATCATCCAGTCAGAGCTGCTAACTATATTATTATCCATCTTCTTGTAATGATCAATGTTGGAAGAATGATTAATGTTCTTTGCTCAAGCAAAAGAAGCAATGCAACAATGTAAAAGTACAAGTGATAAAGTTATTTATATTTAAAATCTTAATCAGCAAAGTCTGTGCTTATAGCTGCAATACAGTCTAAATAAAATGCTGTGAAATATACAATATTTGTTTCTGAGATTTAGTGGAGCAGAAGTTATGTATGAATTTAGTCGTATTTAACAGTGGTAATGAGTGAGATACAGGCCCATTTGTCCATTTAGGCCTCACTTTTAAATTGCTTCATTAAGTTGGATTATTGAGATATGAACATTTTGGGGACACAGGACTATGCCAAGTTTCATGTGTGTCCTACATAATCTGATGTATCATCACCCGATGGTATGATGAGGTTGTTACAAGTTGTTTTTCATAAATGTGTGACTTTACTCTCACAGAGTTTATTCCAACAAATTTATGACCTTATAATCTATAGAATATTCCGTTTTTTTCCCTTTCCCTGTAAATTTACCATTTCAATCATCCCCCCTTTCCTTCTTTGCTATTGAGCATTTAGGCCAGCAGGATGGTGTATGTGAGTTTGAGTCAAAATAAACTACAGTGTGTTCATGGTGATGAAGGAACATGTCACCCACCTCAACAGAGTGACTCACTGATGTGTTTTTAATAGTTTTTGGAGAATTAAGCTCTATGGCTCAGAGGACTAAGATACATCAGGCTTTGGACACACACAGTACCTGTTAGTAGGATACATTCATTGTTAGTTTTAGTCTCCCTGTTCATCCTCTGATAACCCAACACACGTGTTATGCTCATACTGTAACTGCCAAACTCATTCCAATGGAAAGTATAGTGTTTTGTGTTGACCTGTTGACACTGCCTTTCTGCCTAACTCTCTGTCTTCCATAAATCTACATAATGATGCAGCTTGCAGTTACACAAGACGCCTCTGATGAGAAGATGAATGGATGTTGCTGATCTGGCCAAATACTAACAGCTGAAGCATCATTAGTGCACATGCCAGAGAGATGGATGAGCATGACCACATTAGAATTTTGTTTTTTGAGAACTGTTGTTAAATATGAAGTTAGATTTGCAGGTGAGTCAGGACTGATCTGTGTACAGAGATATGATAACCACTTTTAGATTATGATTCATTCCACACAATAAAAAACAGCATTATCTTATTCAAATGGACAGGAAATGACTCATCAGGGTTTAGATATGTGGCTATTAACTGCATGAGAGGATCCTGTCATTTCACTTGTGAATGCAGAGAATGTGGAGTCTTTGTGAAACAGCAGGCCACAATCATCCTGTATGTGTGCCTGTGATTTGATTTTAGATTAAAATGGAAGAAATGTGAAACAGCATGTTGGAGAGACGGGGCTTTGTGGTACTTTTCTCTGACCTTTTACCTCCAAAAATCCCTGAAAGTAAAAATTAGGCTACACAAACAGAGGCACTGGCAGTAGTAGTTGTAGAAGAAGTAGCAGTGGATTAAGCAATACCAGTAGTAGTGGCAGCAGTAGAAGTAGTACCAGTAGCAATAGTAACAGAGCCAGTGGTAACAGCATTAGTTTCAGCAGTAGCAGTAGTAGTACAGGTAAGAGGGGCAGAGGTAGTGGTGGCAGTAGTTGTGGGAGTATCAGGAGCAGTAATGGTAACTATAGGAGAGTGAAGGTGTTGTTGTTTGCTGCTGGATGAACCAGTAGCTGAATGTGAGCTATATGTTCTGATGGTGGATCACACTACTGTACATGTGGACATAAAAAAGTGTTCATCTGTACAACTTGGTCCTTATCAACGTGAAGTTATTGTGAGATGTATCATGATGACAAACCACGCTCTTCTTTTTCATGCTGTTGGAGCTGAGAGCTGGAACAGATCAGGCCTCTCTATGGAGGCATTCATCTTATCACTGAACACTCTGACTGTGGGCTGCCCATTACTGCAGATGGTAGGCCATCAAGGCCATTGAGGCATCCTCAAAGGAAGGCACAGCTGCAACACACACACACACACATTCAGAGGGTATACACACCCTCTCCTCTCCCAGCCCGGACTGAGACCAGTAACATCCATCCATCAGATAACTCAGCCTCCCTGTCGTTTTAACACACAACCTGCCTGTGTGCTACCATCTACTACAAGGGCAGAAATGGAGACCCTTATAAGAGTTTTGTCTGAAGCAGATTTTATGACTAATTTAGACTTTTTAAGCCATTAGAAACAATTCAACACACACATTAAATTGCAATGTTTCATAATGTGACTGATGCTCACATCAAAACTCAGCTTAATAACATCTCATCATGTTTCATATTGACCACATATCTACTGATAAAACTTCTTGTTTCATGTTTGATTAACTGATTAAATCAATGGTTTTCAACCAGAAATCTGGGGAGAAATCTGAGAATGGTCACAAAATAGTTCAAAGAATCTGAAACTGCACAAAATCATTGTTTTGTTTTTTTGAAAACTTTTCTCTCATTTTGTTTTTGTCTTGTATAATCGTGGATGTTTTCACCTCTGTTCTTCTTTAAAAAATAATGTGAATGAAGCAGAGGGGAAAAATCACCCTTTAACTATATTCCTTTTAACTCACTTCCAGATTGAGGTCAACATTTCTGATATTTCTTCATTTTGAGGGGTCAAGAGCCAAAAATGTTAAGAACCAATAGATTAAACTTTCTAGATACTGTATTAGATACTATATTATATAGATACTATATTCTAGAAACTGTAAAATACATAGTTTTATCATCTAATTGCTCCAAAATAAATCAGTCAGGCCAGTATCTCTTAAAAGAATGACTATTGGCTGCTTTATTGTTAGCAGATTCTGTGAACTCCTAAATATCAATAGGCTATTGGTATCCAGTATCAGTCTGACATACAAAGAACTCAAAGATACTCAGAGTACATTCATATGAGAGACCAAAAAGCATCAAGCAAACCTGCTACCCATCTGATAAATGACTTGACTACACGCCGCTTCTCGGAGTCAGCCCCCCTTAAACAGACCTGACAGTCACTGAGATCCTGTCCTAAACAGGCCTCTGTCAGAATCTAGTTTTAAAACTGATACTGTGCTGAAACTGTGGTTATAGCTAAATCAATCTGTGGGCCATGTTTCATTCCTGGATACAATATATTGTATATATCTCCATACTGTGGGTTTGAATGGATGGTTAATAGCCCCCTCACCCCTCAGATACCCATACTCCCCGAAATGATTATGTCATGATTATTTGCAGTAGCAGGGTGAGGTAGGTCCCACTTAAACTACAACATGCACGCACTGTTATTCAGCCTCATCACTAACACGCACCCCTCCTCTGGAAAATAGCATGACAACAAGCAGTGTGCAGCCACAGGCCGTTCAGACCCTCACACACACACACACACACACACACACACACACACACACACACACACACACACACACACACACACACACACACATGCCTTTGGACAAACATTTGCTTCCTAGCATAGCGAGTAAATAGCTCGATGCCCTTGTTCGCCCTTTGGTCAAATGAACAATCAACACAGAGCAGCCTCGCTGATGTCCTGATGATAAATGTCACAGCATGTTTGGTGTCTATAACGCATATGTTCTGCTGTCTCTGCAGCCACCTCAGCCTCTCTGGATCTCTGCCTTCATTCTGTCATTCTTACCTTTCCGGATGAGATCCTCGATTTCTTGGTCGAAGCCGAGCCGATGACATTTCCTCCACAGCCCCATGTTGGTCGAGTTATACTGCCTGCTGCACTCATCCGCGGCGCTCATGGCAAACAGCTGCCGCCGGTTCCGGGCCAGCAGCAGCTTCTCCTCCCAGCGGGGCAGGCTGCTCCGGCTGGCCCGCAGAGGCAGGCTGTTGTTGGGGATGTAGATGAAGCCCGGGTCCTTGCGGCGGCTGGAAAAGCTTCGGCACCGCTCCCTGTACCTCCTGGCGTCGGTCTCGTACCAGTGGTCGGAGCACATCGCCACGGCCAGCATGCCCAGGGCGCAAAGAGAAAGAGAGAGCCCGGCGTAGAGCAGTAACTTCCCGGCAGCCATGCTCGCTTGTCACAGCCGCATCAGCACCTCAACAGACGGACTGCTCCTCTGCGGCTTCCGCGCTGCTTCAGCTCACATCACCTCTGGACATCAGCGTCGGGACCATTTTTTGAGGAAGGCGATTACGTTCAAACAGAAGCGTTCACAGTCACAGTAACACAGCGCACTGGCCGAGTAAAACGCCAAATCCCTGTATTCCTGTCTTTCCGACACCATGTGCCCACGTCTTTAGTGCGTGCGCGGCGCTGCAGCAGCTCGGCGGAGACAGAGGAGGCTTATCTCATCTCAGCCCCGGATCCTCAGCATCCATCTGTCTGAGCAGGGGCGACACCGACACCACCACACACACCAGCACAGGATTCAGGTCGTTAGTCAAGCACAGCACATTTTACACTGAATAACACCCTCACTGCATAACCCACCCTCTAAGATATATATATATATATATATAAAAACTGGGCAGTTAAACTGTACAAACAGCTGCGGCTGCATTTAGCTGAAGCCTATTTACAAATCCAACGTCATCCTGAACAGCAGCCTACCGAAGCAACACTATGCGACTCAAATGAGGTGAGCCGCTTCATTTAGACAGAGCAAATGTACCTGAAGAATCCGGACGGAGTCCAGTCAGACCGCAGTCCAGCAGCAGGAGGAGAGGCAGGGTTCAGCCCGCACAGTCAGCATCCACACCTCGTCTGACCGGATGACGGCAGCTGCTTCAGACCCAAGGCCTGTCCGTGGACCAATCACCAGCAACCTGTCTGTAGGAGCACCGTGTTAGCTTACAGGCTACATGATATCGAGTAGCCTGATGATGATTTGATGAATAAAATGAATGTCAGATACCAAAGTTTTTGTGGGTGTTACACATGTCACCACACTCCCTTTAAAGACATAAGCGTTTAAGCTGTTAACACACCCTTACCTCCTGAACTGACTGTTGTCTGACTGTTTCAGATCAGAGAGTGAAGAGCTGATTACGTTCAAATAAACATTAAAAAGCAAACTGATCAGATGTATCTTGGTGGGTGGGTCCTGTGTCATAGTAACAATCACCTGTCATCTCCTAGCTGTGTGACTCCCACGTTGCCGTCTGTTTTTTTGTTTTTTTATTGTTGTTGTTGCTCACAAGATTCTTTCCCCCTAAAAGTGATAATCTGCAGCATCATCTTTTGTCTGTCTCCTGCTCTGATCTGATAAACACACCCTTACCTCCTGAACTGACTGTTGTCTGACTGTTTCAGAGCAGAGAGTGAAGAGCTGATTAGCAGCACTTTTCTATGACATCATTTTGTATCTCCCAGGCTTGGGGAGGATATCAGGTCATTCCAGGTCAAATGGATGAAGTTTAACTGAAACTCAGATTCATTTTCTTTTCTGAGATGTACTTTGACTTGGTCAGACAACAACAGAGATTATGGAACTTTATTTGCTGTTTAACATGGTTTGGCTGTCAGACCATCAGATTTACTCACCATATTTAGGCTCCAAACAACATGGACCTATCCATTCTGAATTCTTCACAACCATTTCTCTGGTACCGTCACACAGGATAGTCCATAATTCAGCAGATTGACTTCAGAAAACTTGTCACCAACTTTGCAGTTTCCCCCAAGTTCTTTAGAACAGTTTAGCCTCCTTTAGCTCATTGTTTTGTTTTTCCACCCTGCAAACTGAATTCTCTCAACTCCAGTCCAGCAGCAGCAGGCAGCTGTGAAAAAGCTCTAATAAACACACTATACAATGGAGGAGGAGTTGGTGGAGACCAAACCAGAGTTAAAAGAGAGAGAATTATTATCATTAGAGGTACACGAAACGTACCGTGTTTGTTGTTGTTGTTGCTGTTGCTTTTGTATATTTAGAAGAGAAAGACAATTATTAGATTACATTAATTAGCTCACAGATAAATAATATATGATACTGGTGAGTATAGCTGTGAAGTGGCTGCACAAGAATGAAATGCAACATTTTGTTTACAAATGAAATGACATATGGAGGCTTGTTCACTCAGCAGTTGGTCTGCTGCAGAAATGAACTGGTGCACACTTACTCATTTTTACCTGTCCCTGCCGGTATCTGTGCTGTGAGTCTGTGCTCATGGCCCAGTTATTTCCAGTGGTTGCTATCAGGCAGTGTCTCTCTGCTGTAGAGGTGAAGCTTTGAAAATGTCAGTGACTGCTGTTTCTTCATATCTGGCGCCCTCTTGTGTTAAAACATTGTAAAGACAATATAGAGATAAACTGACAGCTCCAGCCTTCATCAGTCCATGAAAATATAGTAAAAATAATGAATCAAATGAAAATACTGAACTAAATAAAAACAATAATATGGCATACAAAACAATACAGTCAAAATAGGGAATAGGTTTACCACTGTAAATGCAAATAATGTCACTAAAATGCATTTAACATTTATGCCAGTCTTTTATTTTACTTGTTTACACTGAGTTTTCTGTACTTTTTGCCCACATACTTGTTTCATTCATTTCATTCCCAGGATTCTCGGAGGCAATGGGTTTATGGACATACAGTAAGTTTAAGTCAAAACTGTGTTCTACATTATCACAGATGTTGCTTGGTGCACGGTCATGTTACTGTTCTTCACTGTTTCTACGATGACTCTGGTACTTGGACATCCAGGGGGAGCTTGGAGTACAGCTGTTCCTCCTTCACGTCAAAAGGAGTCAGTTGAGGTGGTTCGAGCATGTGATCAGGATGTCTCCTGGGAACCTTCCTTTGGAGGTTTTCTGGGCATGTCCAACTGGGAGGAGACCCCAGGGTAGACTCAGAATATGCTGGAGGGATTACATATCCCATCTGGCCTTGGAAGGCCTGGGGATCCCTCAGGAAGAGCTGGAAAGCTCTGCTGGAGAGGGATGTTTGGAATACCTTGCTTAGCCTGCTGCCACCATGAAGAAAATAAATGGATGGACTTTTTTTCCTTTGACATTATAAATAAAGTTCATGCGACCTTATTTCAGTAGGTTTACTACAATACAAAGAGCTGTGTGGCTGATAAAGCCCTACCACAGGTGACTTGACCTTACATCAAGTCTTGCCACAGATTAGCTTTGTTTTGCTTGCTGTGGATGTTGCTCTGATGCTTCCACCTAGTGCTGCTCTCTAGGAGTCCTCGCCAGCTGTTCACTCACTCCTCTTATTTAGTTATTTATTGCAGTCAATCACCAGGTAGTGATCCGCCGCAGGTGCAGCCACTCATGCTAATCAGCCTCCATGGCCCCATATTTTCAGCTAACAGATCATCCCATTACAATACTATAGACATCATGGCTGTGTCCAAAATCACTCACTCATTCACTACTACACTAATGCCAGGAAATAATCTCCAGAAAATAAACACTAGGGAACAGAATACCAAAAAGGGCTGAAAGCACAAAAGACATACCAGAAGGATAATAACAGGAGCAAAGGTCACTGGAAACCCCAAAAAAAAAACCCAAAAAAACAAAAAAAAAACAGAGTCACCAAGGGGGTGAGTCATGACATGATGTCCAACACAGGTATCCTACAGAGCCTCTCATGTGACATTCAAAGGAAAAACAAATGTGTGGCCAAGAGTTAGTGACACTTAGGAATGAGATCCTTTTCTGTGGCCATGAGGTGTCTCTTGCTAATACTCCATGGCTAATTGCGGGTGATTCAAGTTTTTCATTGTAATTCATTCCAAGGTTAAAATAAAATGAAATCAAGTAAAATTTGTCCATGGTTGCAAGTGGCTACTACCTGCCATTAAGTTAATAAACAACCGACTAATCATAATTTTACTGTGGTCACAAGTCATTGATCTCATTCTTTCAACTTTAAAAACATTAAATCATTCTCATGTGTTATTAAAGTGTGGCCAGGGAATAGGATCTCATTTCCAGGTATTACTAACTTCTGACAAATGAGAAAAATGTATAGAAAGAGAAACAAATGAAAACGAACCCCATGTGTTTTTTGTATCTTTATTGAACCAATGTTCTTTACAATTTGTTATTTTATTGAAACACTGTAATGTATACATAGCTAAAAACAACCTATTAGACCCTTACAGATAAACTTACAGCATTAAAGTTATACAGATGTAATGTACATCAGGCATTATAAGCATCTTACAAAAATGAACTATAACAAGAGTATGCTTGAGTTATCTAAATGAGCATCACAGGCAGACAGAATTGGTCAGGTACAGTGCTAGAGTTAAATTAGAGTTAAAAAGGATAATTCTGCTGCTCCAGAACCTGAGCATATACTGAGCATATATACTATTCTAGCATAGTGATTTTAAAATTTGTTCTCCAAGTCTAAGGTTAAGTTATCTAACTTAGTGAGTGTTAACAATGAGAGTGAAATGCTAAATGGGGTTTGTCAATGTTGTTAATTAACATTTGCTAACTGTTAGTCATAACAAAGTTTCCTGTACATTATATCTGATTAACCATAATGGAGGGATAACATCATTAAAATCATTATCTAACTTTTGGCTCGTCAACATGCTGTTTGTTCAGACTGTGGAAGAGGACCCACTCCCTATGAAGATATAAATTGCTCATTTTCAGCAGCATTCTCATTCTCTGTTGTAACACTACTAAGCCAGCAGTGGAAGTAGTCACAGGGCTGAATCAGCGTCTGTGTATAAGGGAGAGTCTGCATGGCGGAACAGACAGTGGCCAATGCCAATGTGGAGATTGACCAGAAGTAAACAGATGTTACTTACTGATAACACAATAAATTTATACACAAAAAGCAAATGCACAATTTATACACAAAAAGCAAATACAAACAATATGTATTGTATTTCATTTTGTATTTTATTTTTTGACTTGTTCTCATTTAGCCATTTAGATTTTCCATACTTGGGAAGTAGAGGAAAAGTCACCAGGGTCATTAGGATTCATCCTCTTGGAATCATGGACTGAATCTCATGACGTTTTCTGATGTTTGTTGAGATATTTCAATCTGGAATAAAGAGATGGACCATTTGACCAAGCTATGACAGACTGTTTATTAGTATAAATGGTTGTCAGGAATGATATTAAAGATATAAAGATATTTCTGACTTGACTAAATAAATTTTGACTTGCCAAAATTCCAGTTAAGATATCTGCCATTACATTTTGACTGCAAAAATTACTCATTGAGATGTATGGGGAACTGATTAAACCTCAACCATCTCATTCACACCATGTTTACAGTTTTACTACCGTAAGTTAATACCTCCCCTGGCCTAACTTTATCTTCATATAGAGTTTTCCCAGTTCTTTATTTATGTGCAATAATTTTATTATTTCTGTACAATTTTACTATTTCTTTATTGTTAAATTCAATATGTATATAGTATGTGTATTTGTTTGTTTGTTTGTTTTAACAAAGTTGACTCTGAGAGACATGCACAAGAACTGCAGTGCACCTGTTCTGCCCTCTATCTGTTGCTGAGAGTATATTGGAAGAAGTCAGGTTTGCTCTATCAGTGGACTAACAGCCGAGAGGCTTTATTAAAACTTGTACTTGTATATTAACAGTACTGTTGTTGCCAGGGGTATAAAACAGAGTATACAAATGAGAAAGAGAGAGAAACAAAGAAAAAAAAACTATATATATATACATATATATAAATGGAAATTTATATTACATTTTATATCCGCCTATAGAATTTTTACCAAAGTACAATATGTTTTCAGTGCCTTCTTATTCTCTAGTCTTTTAATTGTCCGAGAGGCGGAACTTCACTCAAAGCTTGTCGAACTCACGACGCTCTAAGTGCGACGGACTTCCTGTCAGCGCTTGCTTGCATGACAGATACTTTAGACTACATAAGTAATAATGGCCTCTCTGTGTTAATTTACATTTTAATGAGGGCTTATTGAGATATTTATGAAAAAAATATATATAAAACGTGTATATTAGAAAACAAAATACCGGAGTACAGGAAGTGAAAGCAATCAGCCAATCAGCTCTACGGAAATGTGCCATGCGCGATAGATCCTGTAATGGCAGTGTGGTCTCTGAAGGTTAACGTTAGCTTAAACATCAGTACAATATATTGAACCACTGTTGTCGTTTGGTTAGGATTAGATCCGGTTTGCTGTCGCTGTTGCACAGTGTTTAAGTGTCTCCTCAGTGACCACAGACTCAGGTAAGACATGTCCTGTTATTGAACAGGGTGATGCTGTCATCCATCATGTTGTTACAGAGGGGTCTTCATCGTGGTTTTAAGGGAAGTTAAAACCTTACAGTCTGCAAACAGCCAGCTTTAATAAGACGACTGAAACACTAAGAGCATATCCAGTAACATGAGCTCACAGTGTTCAGACAGTGTGGTAACTGACAGATGTGTGGACAGACAGACATGCTTCAGACTGACAACATGGTGGCTTGTGTTCTGTTGCGTCTGCTGTAGCACGACTGCAGACATTGCTCTTTTTGAATGTATGATAATCTTCCCATAAGACTGCAAGAATGTATAAAAACAAAACTGCTGTCATGTGCTCATTGTACATAATACATGATCTGTCCAGATCACCCTGGGAAATGTTTTTACAAACTGGGGGTAGTAATCATTGTCATGAAAATACACTTTTCCTAAAGCATTTCCTAAAGAGAATAACCATGGATGTATTACTGAATGTGCTCTCAAGGGCCCAAAACAGAGGGTTTATTTGAAGTGACTAGAAGAAACATTTCTTGTTAGAAAGTCACAGAGCTCAGTTATGAGTTATCTTTTAATAAGTGCCTGCCAACAAAATCCATTTTTAACTTCATATTGCAGCTGTACAACATGCTGAGGCTACAGTAACATTTCATTCAAATATTAGTTAAAAACGTTAAGCAGCTGAATAGCTCTGCTTTAGGAAAATAGAACCTACATCTCAGGTTTCATTTGAAGGTTTCTGGTTTCTGGTTTCTCAGTATACTGAACTATAATATTTTGTATGTTTAGCATAATATGTGTGCAGAGAATCAGTATGGATGTGCTCTGGCAGTAAAGTTTGGGCAGGAGTATGTCTGTGAACACAACACTAACGCTCTATGGCAAAGGCCAGTCACATATAAGAGGTTGACAGGATTTTCTTTAAAGATATCCACAGTACATTTTTGATCAGTCAAATTCAAGATATCTTTAATTAAATTTTGACTAGTTAAAATTCCATTAAAGGTGTATTTTATTTGAGTTTTAGTTTTTAAATATGCCTTGAAGGAATTCACCATACAACTCAATGGCTAATCTTTACTGGTCAGAAATAATTAGAGATATCGTAAATTCCAGATTTGACACAAATGCATTGTGGTTATCTGTAATTAGAATCTGGGTGGTCTAATAAATAATAAAACGGTGCAATGATGTTTGTGATGTCATAGTAGAGATCCAAAATGTAATTACAAATATTCTATTATTTCTACCATTAGCAGGGCCTGCCACAGACATTCAGGTGTAGGTCAGAACTACTAGCATCACTTAAAAGTTCTGTTTCAACTGCAAAATATTGGTTTTGGGAAACCGCTGATCTTTAGAAGATGCAAAACTACCACAAACGAAGCACACCATGACCACCCTAACATATTCAGTTTACTGTTATGTATGACAAAGACAAGCAGCATATTCTCACATTTGAGATTGTGAAACAGAGAATGTTTCTGCTTGAAAAATGACTGAAATGATAAACAAAATAGATTTATTAATTGACTAATTGTTTTAGGTTCAGTGGCAAGCATATGTATTACAGCAGGGCCAATATTATCAGCTTATTTTATCTTTTGATAAATATATTGTATGGACATACTGTGTTGACAGCTTGAGGTCATTCAGTCAACAGCGCCTCCATTACATAGTTTGTCCATCAGAGAGCACAGACAACTGCATTATTACACTGTCTGTTCCCTACACACGTATCATTCATATGTATCACTGAAACAGTGATTGTGATGATTATATAGTAGCGGTAATATTCACTGTGTTCTATGCTCGCCCAATGTCCCATATGTGTGTTATGGAATTGATGTTCTACTTGTTGTCTCTGTGTATCATCTCTCTGCTCAGTTCAGCTGTCATGGCTGGTCTGTCAAACTACGCCATGCGCATGGCCAGACTGAGTGCACAGATCTTCGGGGAGGTTGTGCGTCCGACAGACTCCAAATCTATGAAGGTGGTCCGGCTGTTCCAGGAGCCCCCCCTGGCTAAGAGAAAGGAGGTGTATGACTGGTACCCACAGCACAAGATTTATTATGCCATGACCCAGAAGCTCAGGTTTATGGGACTGTTCAGGTACTGTTGAAATGTGATACAGATTGTGACTTGAAGTATAGGCTTGATCTATAACTATAGGCGTGATAAATGAGGGTATATCTCCTCTTCAAATTTAATTAAATGGTACTTTATGTGTTTTCCACTCAGTGAAGCTGCAGAGCACCAAAATCACTTATATTGGTACCTTTAAGGATAACACTTAGGGAAGTTCATGGCTGACAAAGTTTAAAATGAAATCATTCAATCAAAATGATATAAGTCAAATTGAAAATATATATTTAACATCAAAACAAACCTGGTAAATTCAATAAATTATATATCTGCATACTTTGCCAGGTTTTCTTGATCATTGTTTAAGCATCTGCCAGTGACACTCAATACTTTCTGCAAATATTTTGATTTAAATGCGCTCCAGGACAGGGAGGGATTATGCTGTTGGAGCTGCTGGAAGGATTTTAACATGAAACATGTACACAGGAAGTGTTGAATTTCATTGGGGCAAAGTTGATTTAATCAGTGAGTGAAAATGTTATTTTAAAAGATAAAATCAGAATATCAGTGTGGATGGTAACCCTCAATAAGCATGGTGAAAGTTTTAATAAAATGTTTTCTCTTCCTTCTCAGGGATGAGCATGAAGACTTCAAAGAGGAAATGTATCGCCTAAGGAAACTAAGAGGAAAAGGGACACCACGGAAAGGAGAGGGGAAGAGAGCGCTCAAGAAAAAATGAGCTGTATCATTCCTGCTGCCTCATGTTTTCACAGGACTTGATATATATTTTTTCTTTTTATGGAGGCAGACAGCAGTGGACTGTGTGCACTATCACTGTGGGGGGCCTGCTAATCCTGAACAAATTCCATTGGTCTGGTCATGACTGTCCAGTTGTCTGAACCTTCACTGTGTTGGCATGAATAATACCTGAGGTCAGCATTACACATGGAACATCTTCATCTATATCTGTGGTACTGGAGTGAATCCCATCCTTTATTGTTGAACATGTATGATCTCTTGCATTTGCAGGGGGTGAAACAGTTTGGAAAATGATATAGCTAATCAAATGCTAATATGTCTTTAAGTTGAAACTTTGAAAATGAGATGATCACTATGATCATCATGAGAGGCCTATTAAGTATTTGGTCATGTCTTTCTAAGATGAATAAAAAGTTTGGGTGTACTGCAGCTGTACTGTACCTCATGACAACTCAGGAGTTTCTTTACTGTCAATGGAATAGCCAGAAAATGATTTTTCATGTTTTCAAAATAAAATCATGTAGTAATGTACACCGATCAGCCATAACATTATGACCACTGGTGGATGAAGTGAATAACGTCGATCATCTCGTTATAACACAATGTTCTGCTGAGGAACCTTTGGTCCTGACATTCATTTGGACGTTACTTTGTCACGTACCACCCACTAATTATTGTCACAAACCAAGCACACACCCCTCCAATGGCAACAACACTCTCCAATGTCAGGGGCCTCCCCCAGCAGGATAATGTTCCCACCACACCACAAAAACTGGTCAGAAATGTCTCCAGGAACACAACAAAGAGCCAAAGCTGTTGACCTGGTCTCCAAATTCCCCAGCTCCCAATCTGTTTCAGTACCCGTGGGACCTGTCTAATACTGCCTAGGTCCTCCTCATACTGTCAAAACAGCTCTGACCTGTTGGGCCTTGGACATGGAGTCTCTGAGGGTGTCCTGTAGTGTCTGGCACTGGGACATTGGCAGCAGATCCTTTGGGTCCTGTGGGTTGCGAGATGGGCCTCCTTGGATCGGACTTGTTCTGGATCATCCCACAGATGCTGGGTCAGATTGGGATCTGGGGAGTTTGGAGGCCAGGTCAACAGCTTGGGCTCTTTGTCGTGTTCCTAGAGACATTTCTGAGCAGGTTATGTGGTGTGGTGGGAGCATCATACTGCTGGGGGAGGCCCCTGACATTGGGATTGCTGTTGCCATTGGGGGGGTGTGCTTGGTCTAAAACAATGTTTAGGTGGGTGGTATGTGACAAAGTAACATCCAGATGAATGAAGGACCCATGTTACCTCAGCAGAACATTGTATTATAACAAGATGATGTATGTTATTCAGTGGTTTTAATGTTATGGCTGAATGGTGTATAGTGTTACAACGCTCTCTCAGCCTGCTGTTCAAAAATTCTGCAATAAAACCACAACACAGTACACAGATGTTGGAAATGAGATATATATTTCATACGGTATCACCAGTTTCAGTAAATCTGTGGGTGTATCCAACACTTGACCAGATATCTTAGTGTTTATTAAGCTATAAAATGATTAACAGTGACGCACACTCAACTGACAACAGTTGAGTGTACAGTGTCTCAGCTGTGGAACCAGGGAGCTCTCAGGAATATTCTGACCTACACCGAGTCAGACCTTACAGATACAGGACAGAAAAATAAATACACATGGACTAAAGCTAGGCTTTCAGCGGTCCAAACTGACATCTACAGGTGTGGCCTCAAGCCAGGATGACCAACTGCCCTGGGACCCCAGACCTATGCGAACTTAGACAGATCCTACACTACACCTACACACTCCTATCACTTTTTCTGGAGGCCTTGTCTTTTGCAGGGATGGTCCAGAATAATTATTTTGGTAATATCTGCTAGATGAGGCAGGATGACAATGTAGTGAATGACCAAGTGGATCTCGCGCCACCTACAGGAAGGTTGCAGTGGTTCTCTAGTCTCTAGAAAGTTGTGTGGTTATAAATACCACTAACAGATTTCCCCAACCTTACATTAGTGATGTTCAGTGTGACAGATATTTATTTCATTCCAGTTAAATAATATTATTATCTAAAGATTGTCCGTAGTTCTTTATTTTACTGGTGTATGTGGACAGAAGCGTGCTGAGGTAGGTCAGGGGGAACACTCCAGCCAAGGATGGGAAGTTGATGTCGGGGGGGGGGGGCAGACCATTGAGTTTACTGGGATCATTTTCATAATCTGCATCAGCTGTATTTTGCATTGGAAACACGTTTGAATGAACATATGAGGGACCAGAATTCAAGATAAAGTTGTTGTCATATTCAAGCTCCGTTTTAAGAGGTACAGTTAAAATGTTCAACCCAATGTTACAGCATCACGTGGTCCATTTAAAAACAAAGTATTTTAACCCGGACGACCGTTTCCCTCATCCACTGGAGAAGAAGGGGAGCACTTCTAAACCTACAGTTATCATAATAATAACAATAGTTATAATAATGGTGATGATGGCATATTTCTGTGCCAGGTTAACAGTAGTAGTTGTGTGCCATCCATCCAGTCCAGATTAGTCCTGTCGTCCTGCGTCTCTGTCTCCCCCTCCTGTCCTCAGCACCAGCCTGCGTTTCCCTCTATTATTTTTCACTCAGTTTCTCGCAGTTTAAAATGGCGGCGTTGAGCAGCGCCGAGTCTCCACCGCCCGTCTTTAACGGAGACACCGCGGAGCGGGAGCCGGGCAGGGAGAGGGGCCTGGAGGAGCTGGGCGCCGGGCTGGACTCCTCCTGCTCGTCGGGGATCCCCGGGGGTCCGCAGGATGAGGAGGTAAGCGCCACGGCGGCGGGGTAGCGGGTGTAGGCTAGGCAGGGGACACGGGCTCCGAGCGGAGGTAATTGGATGTAAATCTTCAGGAAACACCGGCTGTAACATGGATCGTGGGGGCTGCAGTGCAGGGGGCAAGACGATGGGCTAAATGCGAACGATCCATTTGAGCGCTAGGCTCCCACATCCCTCGGCTTCCACTGAACAGAAAAATGCGACAGACTGGTGTGAGCGGGAGGGGAAGGTTTTATTCGGCGGAGCCTGTGTTTATTTCGGGCCTGCTTTATTCCATTCGCTCCTGGCTTCATTTTCCAGGCTCGCTGCAGCTGCAGCCTGGTGCGCCAACAGAGCGCACACACACACACACACACCGCTGTTGACACAACAAAGACGCGCAATTACGCCGCTCTAATGCATTCTTGTGCATCCTAATGTGGCCAAAGTTTCATTTTCAGCAGTCCACTGAGGTTCTTCACCTCAAAGGGCTGACGATGATGATGGAGGTGGAGGCTAAATCAAGTCGTGCTTGTATTTTTGAGGTGCAAACTGAGATACACAGGCTACTTTTATTTATATTACAGGCTTTACAATCACCGCCCCCACCTCCACACACACACACACACACACACAGGCGGAACCATCAGCCAGGCTGTGTCCTCATCATTTAATGCACAGTGACCATGTAGCTTAGCCTGGAAATGTGTCTTCAGTCTGCAGATCAGAGGCCTCACTGCTGGACCATGACAGCAGGATAAACCTCACTCTCAGGACACTTAGAGTCAGAATCAACAGCATTTTTAAAAGTTTAGAAAAATGACTGTTACCTCTAAAATCAGATGTTTTACCTCAACATTAAAACAGACAGATGTGTTTTCTGTTCCATACCTAAAATGACAAGTGTGTCATTCTGTGAACTGTCCCTCTCAGACTTAAACAGCCTCTGGTCCCATTTTTAAATTCAGAAATTCTCATTACCTCTCTAGTTAAGAATTTACTTATCAACATGTCCGTTTGACTGTGGCACCAGAGGTCTGGGTGATCGTCTATCATCATTACCAGCGATCACCTCTACCTTCTGATTGCCTCTGGGCTTTCACTGTTATCACTCATTCAAAACGTCAATAGAGCCAATCTCACCGCTGCTACTGTCATTAAGCTGTATTTTGGTTTATTTCATCAGACAATGTAGTGATGATAAAAAACAATAAATGTGTCTTCAGCAACAGCTTGCTTCTCCTGAGTGGAGATCTCCCTCCTCTCCATTTGTGTGCGTGCGCGTGTGTATCTTTTTACACATATGAAAAACTGCATGTGTTGAAACAAAGTCATTAATAGATGAAGTGCATTATTAAAAATAATTTGAAGTCAACTGTCAATATTAACAGATATTTACTGTACATATATTCAAGTAAATTTCATGCCTCAGAGCAGAGGAAAGAGTCAGGGTCATGCGTGGCTCATGGACCTGCTGGATGCACACAATGGAAGCACAGAGTTTGTCAGATTGTTCAGTGCATGTGTCAGAATTGGAAGATGGAAAAGGGAGTGCAAAGGGGATGCTTTAGATTAAAGAAAAACTTGTGCTGATTAATGGTTATTGATCCTTAATATCTGCAGGGGAAAAAGAACTGTAAGTGTTTGTGTCTTCAATTGGCCAGAGTCGATCTGAGTCAATCTGATCACCAATTGCCACAACCTATGGCATAATTTTATAGTCTATCTTCAGGAGCATGAGAGAGCTCCAGTGGGCTGGTTATAGAAGTGCTGATGTACTTCGAGCACATTTAAAAGGCACTCCAGTGAGTTTGGTAATGCACTTCCATAAAGTTAGGGGACTCACAACAGACAGATTAAGAAATGGTCCAGATCTATTCTGCAGAGGCAGAGTTATCCTGACTTTTAGCTTCTAGTATGGACTAAGCTCCAAAAAACACTGGATCCTACTTTTCCCATAATGCAACAAATTTCTCAGACCTGACAAAGCTCCACCAGAGCCACAGAAGATCTTATACAAGTGTTTTCACAGGCTGAGGTGTGCCAGTCAGGATTAGTAAACTCATGTTTATGCAGTTGGTTTTCCCTTAAATCTAATATGTCAACTAAATACGATCATGTCAGTCTTGGAACTCTGTTATGACCATTGTCTACATGTCCAGCAACCTCATAAAATCATTGTTATATATTTGAGTTTTGATTTCAGAGGGGTCCTGTGTGCCATGCCTTCTCTCTCATCTTCCTTGGTTAAACATTAAGCCAGAACTCCAGCTGTTTTCAGCCTTTTATCCATAGGGCTTTTTTTAATCAGCTGTTGCCTGGATGGAAGGGGAAACAGTTTCTAAACTGGAGGTGGTATTGCACAATAGGAAAACAGGATTTATTGACATACAGTGGCTTCAGAAAGTATTCAGACCCTTCACTTTTTGCATACATTGTATGTATAAAACTTTTTTTTTTCTGATCATTCTACCCAAATAACAACATCAAAACATGTTTTTAGAAATGTTTAGAGAGAGAGATGTCCCAAACCCACATAGATGAAAATCTGATCCTTTCATTACTGTACTCTGCTGTGTTTTGTCCACTTCAACCTGATCGTGTCGCAGCTCCTCTCCTTTAAATTAGCCGGCTCGACAGTGCAGCATCCCACTGCATAAGCTAGTCAAAATTAGCATTTGAAAGTGAAATATTAATTGGGCACAGCGGTGAGTGACTTTGAGTTCAAACTGACACAGAGGTTTGGAAGAGCAGGTTCACTAAGCTCTGACGCTAATCATCATTAGCAAAGCAGTGTAGAAAACATTCAGCTGTGGTTTCTCCTTTTAGCTGGTGCTAAGTGTAAAAGTGGTTAAAACAAATGTTGCCTGGAATAGGGCAGGACCTATATTTTGACTTTGGTTCACAGTTGAGATTCAGGTAAAGTTTCTGATTTCCTAAAAACATTTCTGGAAGAGTGCCTGCAGTAGAAACAGGCTAATAGTCACCACAGCTGAGAGCAAGTGGCATTTTTAATGATACCTGTAGGATTGTGTTCTAGGTTGAATGGTGAATGGTGTAAGTTGAATGTCAGCTGTCAAAAGTGTCAGAGTTATTTGAGTTATATGGTCAATAAATCAAAGACACTGAAAAAGTTTAATGTGACTGAAAAGCAGTAAACATCAATTGTTCGGAGCCTCTTTGTTATTGCATCAACAGGGAGAGTTACGGGTACTGTTCACAGCAGTTCACCATGGTGGATTATCTGTTGACTGATTTTAAAACAATGGTTGCTAGTGGTAGGGAATTAACTTAAAAACATATGGTTTGCTTTAGAAATATTTTACAGAAAGTTAAAAAATCCTAACCTTTTCTTTGTGATAATGTGAGTAGCCAGTTACGTTAATTTACTTATTTAATCATTCAACTAATGGACCAGATTTCTATTTTGGATACACAAAGCCAAAAGTCTAATGAAGACAGCCCTTCACTTAAAAAGTAACTAAAACCTCAAAGAGTTTTTGTGTTTTTGAGAGATATTCATAGAAAAACAGCCCACACAGACAAAAAAGCAAAAGAAGCATTAAAGATGCAACAAGAGTCAATGTACTTGGGACACAGTGAAAAAAGGTGAATAAAAAGTGAATGTTCTGGTCAAAGGGCCATTGTCAGAACAACATACAAACCATGTAATCCTAGAGACATAAAGAGGCTGCCAGGCTATCAACAAAGACCAGTCAGAACGAGAGAGGTCAGGAGCACAAGGTGTTCCACATGAACCCATCCTCCGCCTCGATGTGGACACACAACCTGCATCAAGAGCATTATTATTATTTACACAGACAGTGCATTTGCTGTGTGTAACACCCATACATCCAGGTGTTCTAGGTCGGCAGGTAATGATTATTTTCATTATGGATGAATCTGCTGTTTAATCGTTAAGTCTAGAAAATATAAGTATAAAAAAGTGGGAAAAAAGCCATATGCAGTTACTTCGAGTCAGCAGGGATGTTTCAGTTAGCTTGTTTCATTATCACCAGTTGAAAACCAAAAAAAATGCATTTTGCCATTTTTACTTGAAAAATGACTTAAACAGTCAATTGCTTATCAGACTATTTCAAATTAACTTTCTGTGAGTGGACTAATCAATGAATCAGTTGTTGCAGTTTTTTTTTTTTCATGCACAAACCTGGATTAGATGAGAATCACAAGCTTCTGTCTGTACGTCCCATTCTCATGAACGTGATATTTCAGTAAGGCCTCAAGAGAATTTCTTCACATTTAGCACAAATGTTCACTTTGACTCAAAGATGAACTGATTCGATTTTGGTGGTCAAAGGTCAAGGTCACTGTGACTTGATGTTCTTGTGAACGCAATATATCAGGAATGCCCAACGGGAAAAGAAAAACTGAATGACTGGTGAGTGACAGGCACATGAAGACAGACAGACAGACATATAGACAGTGCTGATAAAAACTTCTGGGATTTGGGATTGGTCCCAGTTGAGTGAAGATCAATAGTTAGTACAAATCTAACTTGATGTGAGCCGGTTACATCTACCTTTCTCTCTTATCTTTCTTCCTCTGTTCTTTCTCTCTCCCTCTTGCCTCAGCTGGGTGCCCTCACTGTCTCCACTTCGTGTAACTGTTGTTTCAATTGAAAAGCCCTCCGCAGAGATGCGTTATTGCAACTTCATTGTCGACTGACATTTTGTGAGTCGAATCAGGGTTTTCCCAACTAATTTCATCTGAATAAAAGCTCCAACAAATGGTATAAATCCCTCTAAAATCAAAAATAGGCAGACGTCGACCCCAAACTTCTGAAGGTCAGGCCAAAAATATCTGCATTTCTTTAAACACACCCAGTCTGGTGACAGTGGTGAGGATGCTAGCAGCTCTGCTGATGACAGGGAAGGTAGTCCTGGCCAGAGCATGTGACACTCTCCTGCAAGTTTGTTAATCATTATTTATTGTTTATTGTTATTAACAAATAATCAGATTTTCAGCCATTGAGAACAGCATGATAAAAAAAAACAACAAAACAAAACAAAAAAACCCAGCACTTAATAGAAGCCATGTAGTAACTGAAATCAGCTATTGGCTCACCATTGTTGTTAGGTGATGTACCACCATGTTGCCTAGTGTTGTATTAACTTAATAGGAGCCACTTTTAAAGGGTAACTACATCCTTCAGCTGTAAGCCTGTCTTCCAGCATATTTAAAAAGGAGGGGGAGGCATGGCCTGTAATAGGAAAGAGAAGAGGGAGAGCTAGTCGTCAGCTAACCAGACATGAGGAGCTGCTGTCCGACTCTGTCTTTTCTTGAAAACGGGAAACTGATGGAGCTTTGATAGTTACTTTGAGAGAGTCACTGTGTTGTAGCTGAGCTAGCAGCCTCTCCTCTGAGAGGCCCTGGTGTGTATGTCTGTGTGGGAGTGTCAGTACGTAGCAATAACCCTTATTTTGTTAAGCTCTGAATAGAGCTCAGTTATCGGTGGGCCCTTGTGTTGTTTTACTGCCACTGCAGAGGAATACATCTTGTTCATTAACGTTGTTTTTTGACTCTTATCTGACTTGCTAGTGCTGATGTCACCAGCAGGACAAACTGAGGCTACAGTTAGTCAGTGTTGTGCTTCTTACATTTAGCATAGCAGCTGCTAATACAGACAACAGAGTCAATGTACAAAATAGGGTCACCATTAGGGAGGAGCCAGAGGATTTGGTTGAACCAAACCTTTAAATCCATACAGAAAGAAATGAGCTAAATGTGACTGGAAAAAAACATACTTGTAGTTGTTGGTCTTCATTACATACTATCTACAAATAAGAGAAATGTATCATTCACTCCCCATGTGGTGTTCAGTGGTACCTCATACTGTACTCCTGTACATGGCTCTCATGTTTTACCCAACAACTCACATTTTAATGCCTTTTTTTATCATGTGGGAGAACATCAGATTTCCACCCAGAAAGTAAACACTGGCTTCTTGGTCAGCTCGGTTATGAAATCCTGCAGTCTCTCCTGTGGGGCTGCTGACCGTCCTGTCAGCCGGGCACCACAGCTGAGAGTACCTGAGCGGCCAACAGAAAACAGTCAGGCTGCCCTGCCTGGTCCTGTCCAGTGTTGTGCTGCCCCTGTTTCATCACCTGTCTGAACTTTGATCACAGTTTTGTTCTTTGTCATTTCAACACAAGACCCAGTTTGTTAAGTTTATAGCCTTCCACACTGTTGGTCATGTGTTGTTCCGTGTGCTGGCAACTTAAAAAAAAACTGACTAAGGGTGCTCTTAGCTGATGCTTTTGTTGGGACAGCCCTACAAAGTAGTGCTGATTGGAATTGAGACTTTCTACAGTGAGCCCTCAAACAGTTACACTGACCAGCCATAACATTATGACCACCGGTGGAAGTGAATAACATCGATCATCTCGTTATAACACACTTTTGGACGTTACTTTAGTGATGTATCCAGCCTCTGATTTTCAGCTGTGAGATGCTGTAGCTGATGCAGCTGTGATTCCACTGTCAGGCCAGGCAAAGGGAAATACATGCCCACTGATTGTAGTTTGGAAAGTCCAAGCAGAAGCTTCCTGTAGAGACTCTTTGATCTACATTGACCTGGAGAATGATGTGGCACACTTCTACCTTGTTACTGAAGTCAGAATCCAACTACATGATATCAGACCTGTAATGGACAGTTGTGTGTAGGAAACACTGGGAGTGACCAGTGCTTGTTTTATCCTGTGTACTATGTCATAGTGGAAGACAACCAATGCAGCATCTATTACATCTCACAACATCCCAATAGAGGGACCAGCTGGTCAGTATCACTCCTCAGCCGCCTTCTGCTGAGTTTGGCAACTTGTACAATGTGTTCTGTGACCTTGACCAATAGGAGTACAGAGTACTTTTCGCCACATATCTGTGAACATGAGAGGAGAGGAAGGATGTTGTTGGTGCTGTCAGGTGGAATAGTAGGCTATTTTCTCCTTAAAACGTTTGCCTAAATTTAGTTTTAACATGCTGTGCCTATTATTATTTTAATGTAACCAATTGGGGGAAAAAAAAAAAAGAAAATGGTGAGCCAGAAATTCACTACCAGCTGAGGAACTTCATAATATATAATCACTGTAAACAATTCAAACAAACAAAACAAAACAAACAAAAAATTGGCATTGGAAAATTTGTATTGGAAAATGTTTTTATTGGCACTGAAAAGTTTTGCTGAAAAATTAAACATCAAAGCATAGAATATTCTTATCTTTCTTTATTTTAATGTTTTTTGTATCATGAAGTGTTTTTCAGTGACGATCTGCAGATTTTGTTGTCTGTCAGTGTCTGTCTACTTTCACTGACTGAATGTCAGTATTTTTTCGATGACTGATTTTCCGTTTCAGCTTCTCACTTTTTCACTGTTTTGGTGTGGAGGGGAGGGGTTTAAGGGGAGGGGCAAGGAGTATGTGATCTACATATAGAGAGACGCACACACACGCAGAAAGAGAGACGTGCACCTGAGAACCACCTTCAAAAAGTTGAATGTTTCTGGTCTGGTGTCAGTATGACTATCAACGTCTTTTCCTGGGAACGACGTACATCACAAGTGAAAAATAGGTGAGACCTGGAACTGTAGCCATAAGGTTTGAGCTGAGCATGACATGCGTGTCACTCTGGTAACAAGAGCTCTGAAATGAAAACCAAGTCGTTCCCACAGACAGTATACTGTATAAATATGCAGTCTATGGCTGTTTCATGACTGCCACACACATACAAAATGCAACTCAGGCAGTGTGTCCCAGGCAGTGGTATGCAAATGTTGTGCAGCTTGTATGTAGATCGCAAAACAAGACTCAAACGCAAATATCTCCACACAAGTCTAGGCAAGATTTTTTTCCACCAGTCATGGCTCACCTGTTGCTGCACCTGTTGCTGCACCTGCACTTGCTGCGAGTATTCCACGTGGTGGTGTTATAGTTCATTGTGTCTGCCTTCCTTCTTCTTCCCTTTCAGTTTGATGTCAGTCTAGAACAGGTTTAATATATTTAAGTTCACAGAAATGGTTTCAGCATAAATTTTTATTGTGTGTGCACAAATGTGCACAAACAAATTGAGATTAAATTAAATCCCTATTCTGATCACATGCTGCCGCAGCGTCAGGGAGGTGCACTGTTTGCACAAGGTTTGCTAGCATTCTCCTTAGACATCAGTGATTTTGTACACCGTTGTTGTTTAATGAGACGCCCAACCTGAGTAATTAATGCTAAATGTGCAGGTATTATTAAATACATAGCCTAACAGGACTACTTAGTAACCATTTAGCTTGGCTTGTATAATTACTTGGCTATGAACATGTGGAAATGTTGCCTTGCCGAAGACGTTAGCTCAGTTAAAAACTTTCAGTTTGTAGAGATAGGTAGGTCTTGTTGCCGTATACCCCTAGCTGGGGGAATGGTGGGCTGTTTAACGGTGGCATCGCTGTGCATCCAAGAGTTTGTGGGTGTGTGGTAGGGTCATCTGTGATTCTTCCTGTCTCCAATGAGCTGCGTAGAAAGCAAGTTGTTGCACTTGTTACGTAACAACTTGTTCTTGTTACATTTTGTTACATTTTTGTCATGAATATTAATTAACCTTGTCAAATATCAGCTGTGCTCATATTTTGGCTGCTGAATACATAGTGGAAACACTGAACTGGATTCTATGTTCAAAGGTGACGCCCTCTTTATCACCTCTTCTATAAAAGCTGATCACTGGGCACGTATAGCAGAAAAGCCTTACAGACTTCCTCACACCCGTAGAGCATGCTCAGTAGAGTCCTTCTCTGGCAGGGCTGAGTGACTTCCTGTTGGCTCTCTGCACACATGAATCAGATAAAATGATGTCACAAATGTCATTCAGTAAATTCTGATAATAATTAAGAGTCGTTTGAGGTTTGTGATGCTCAGAAAAATTTATTCATATTTCCAGTGATTGTGTGTAGGGTCTTTTTGGTCACGCGTGTGTGTGTGTGTGTGTGTGTGTGTGTGTGTGAGAGAGAGAGAGAGAGAACCCGGAAGTTGCAATATTCTTCATGATGACATGATGTATGTTCACAAGTTGTGAAAGACAACGTCCAGCATGTAGTCTGCCATGTCACTTGGCTAAGTTATGGCAAGAATTTGTTTGCCTGATGTGACCATTTCAAAAGGCCAAAATACAGTGTGATCAAATCAACAGTGCCCTGTTACACTGAGGGAAGATTCATTCTATAGACCTCAGACTCTGGTTGTTTTTTCATATACTGATGTTGTTTGGTGTTTCTCCGCAGATCTGGAATATCAAACAGATGATAAAGTTGACACAAGAACACTTAGAGGCTCTTCTGGACAAGTTTGGAGGAGAACACAATCCTCCCTCCATATATCTAGAGGTAAGTGTGCTTTAGCTTTAGTAGATATAACTTTGGAGCAAACACATATGTGAACGTCAGTTTTGAGTCTGAGGGCTCTCTGGTGTGTTGTCCCTGTCAGGCCTATGAGGAGTACACCAGTAAACTAGATGCCCTGCAGCAGAGGGAGCAGCAGCTGCTGGAGGCCATGGGGAACGGTACAGACTTCTCCTGCTCCCCTTCTCCCACGCCAGCCCTACTGGAGGTCAAGATAGGAGGTTGCGGAGTTGGAGGCGGGGCTCAGGCCTTTCCCTCAGCCCCGAACACCTTGGCTGTCCTGCAGACCCCCACCGATGCCAGCCGAGCCAACCCTCGCTCCCCGCAGAAACCCATCGTTAGGGTCTTCCTGCCCAACAAACAGAGAACAGTGGTATGTCTGACATCCTCTCATGAAGTGAAGATGATTGTAAGGTTTGAGGTTTTGATCGTCAAAGATGATAAGAAACCATAACCACATTTATTTTAATTTGCAATAGATATAATCAAACTGTTTCTCTTTAAGATAGATAAATGCTGTGAAGTTTCATTAGAAATTGGACAGGCTACAGAAATGTTTACCTCAGGGTATGATGGCATCAGGTGGGTGAGACCAATGTGTTTCATACTCTCTATATAAATAAGTACATTGACAAACTGAACATTTGTTACAAATCATTTCCAAAATGCCTGATTTGAAGTCAAATCAGTAGATGACTATACTGTATGTGCATGAGGACTACAGCCTGACTGATGCTGGGTTTTCTCAGTCCCTCCATTAATAACATCTGTTGTGATTTGACCAGCATTTGAACTGAGCAGCATTTAGAAGCTGTTTCTGAATGACCTCAAACATCTCTTTGACATTTCTGTGTTGACATTTTACTACATCCAGGTTACAGTTTATCTTGTTCGTCATATAACATCGATTTATTTTTGGTTCCTTATGTCTGTGAAAGCAGAGAGCACAGGAGGCGGATTATGAAAGAAAGCAGACATGTCTAACACGGCTCTTTACACTGACTTAACAATCATGAGAGAAAATGTGGTGAAATCTCTGGTCATCAATCAATCATCAATCAAAAACAGATCTCACTGTGAGACACACTCACTGGCAGCCTGCATAAAGAGCCTCACCATGTGACTGGCTGCTACAACCCATGTTCACAAACCAACCAATCAGATTATGGCATGAGATGACTCAATACACTGGGAAGTGTAACATGCAAGGTTTGCCCTGACATACATCATTTTGCATGAGTCTTTGCTTTCCTGAATGTCTACAGCACAGATGTCCAGTGCAAACTTAGTCTAACTCCCAGAGTCACAAAGGCCACATTTATGGGAAAACCAGGTTGAAAAATACCAGAATTTCCTAATCTTTTCTTGCACATTTGCAACTTGGAGAGTCAACGTTTCATTCCAATCAGAATCATTGCCAACAGAGCCCAGGTGTGATGGGAACTGAACTATCTAGACTTGCTGTGGTCGTCTCAGCTGACTTCATCTCTGTTGTTAGCCCCCTCTTCTGGACCATTTCAGTTCAGTGAGTGTTGTGCTGTGTTCAGGTCCCAGCCCGCTGCGGGATGATTGTGAGAGACTCACTGAAGAAAGCTCTGATGATGCGAGGTCTCATTCCAGAGTGCTGTGCAGTGTACAGGATACAGGATGGGTAAGTCCGTCACGTACCGCAGAGGAGACTAACTAATAATACATACACTGATACATTACACATCCCATAGCTGTACATTGTCCAAACACAAATAACACGGTCTTTGTTTTATAACATATTTGCACTTGCATGATAAATATGTTTATTTATGTGATAATATTATTTATATATATATATATATATATAGTGAACTTAATTTGCATAAACCTACCAGTTCAGACACCTCTGCTTGTCTGTTTCTATGTTTTAATGATTGTGCTTGTGTGCATGCTGTGGCTATATCACGACTATATCAAGTATGTCTCTTAATCATAATGCTAATCATACTATATAAATTAGCGGAACGTTAACTTCTTGTTTCAGAGAGAAGAAGCCTATTGGCTGGGACACAGACATCTCCTGGCTGACAGGAGAGGAGTTACATGTAGAAGTGTTGGAGAATGTGCCACTGACCACACACAACTTTGTAAGTAAATCTCATACTGTATATGACTAACTAACGCAGGTTGATTGTATTGCCTAGCCATACCTGTTTCTGACCTGTATGTTTGTGTGTTTGATTGACAGGTGAGGAAGACCTTCTTCACACTGGCCTTCTGTGACTTCTGCAGAAAGCTGCTGTTCCAGGGTTTCCGCTGTCAGACCTGTGGATACAAGTTCCATCAGCGCTGCAGCACTGAGGTTCCTCTCATGTGTGTCAACTATGACCAGCTAGAGTAAGTCACACGCACACCACAGGGACCGTGAAGCTTCAAGCAGTCTGGGATTGAACCCACTGTAAAATGTAGTATATAGGTTGACTTTATTATTTTTGTCCAGTGTTTGCTGTGTTTCCTAAATAAGATTCAGCGCAAAGTCAAGGTGAGAACGACTGAATAATCAATAAGTAACCATGATGATGTTTGTTCTGCAGCTTGTTGTTAGTGTCCAAGTTCTTTGAGCATCACCCGTTCACCCAGGAGGAGGTGTCCTCAGAGGGAACCACTCCCGTGTCTGAGGTCTGTCCATCACTCCCCCCATCTGACTCCACTGGGTGAGTCCTCCACCTTCACACTCAGTGGAACAAGTGGAAGAGTAATTTTTCTCCTGAAGTGCTGCTCCAATGTTTTTTTTAGCTACACAGCATGGAGGGTGTCAGGAGCTGGTTACAGTCGCTGATGTTTTTTTCTGTCTGTCATTAAGCTAACAGTAAACATGCACAAATATATCTTGTGCAAGTCTTAAACTACTTTTAACTAACAAATGTCATCTTTCCAGGTCTATATGCCACACCACTGTGTCACCGTCCAAGTCCATACCCATCCCGCCCAGTTTCCGGCCCAACGAGGAGGACCACCGCAACCAGTTTGGCCAACGGGACCGTTCGTCCTCCGCCCCTAACGTCCATATTAACACCATTGAGCCTGTCAACATTGATGTGAGTCTGCTCTCCCTCTGCTGAATGACCGATTAGCTATGATTGGCCACCGTAACTCTGCAGGTTTCAGCCAAACAGCAGATGATTTCACTGATTACCACTCTTTAACCAGAGAGGAAGAACCAATGTAAAGCTACTGTCATGTTTGGCTGATTCCTGAACCTCCAGCTTGCTTTCATAGAGTATGATAGAGAACTGAGTGTCATATAATTAGGGGAGGAGTTCGTGGTGGTAATCTGTTTGTATTCCAACAAGACACCAGCCTAGGCTGATATCTCCAGAAAGAGGGCTAGCTAGCATTAGCCAGGGACAGACCAAACAGAATCTGCAGTTTGTTGAGCTGGTTGTCATGGCTTCACCTCTTGTAACCAGATATGATAACTTGCCTGCTGACTCCATCTAAAAGTTCAGATCAGTGTACAGAGTGTCTTTTCAGTGTAGATGTGACTGAGGTAGCCAGAACACCTGCCACCTGGAGCCAGGAAACCCATAAACTGCTGGAGGTTCCCATGTAGTCTAACTATTGACATCATAAGTGTCCCACCTCAAGGCAGCTAATGTAGCAGCTATCATCTACAGTAGCTGTTTATTAATTCAATATATTAGCTATAGTTTAGAATTAGATTACTGTGCTGTGTTCAAATAAATGAGAACGTGTTAGTCGATTGAAAAAGTGATAGTTCAGACTCAACTTAGACAGAGCTCAACTTCAGATTTGTCTGGTACTTTCCTGCAGAGCTTTTGTTCCTTTTGTCTCTGGATGTTATGGAGTCATAAAAGTGTTTTTCTTGTGAACACGTCAGTTTGTGCCACCTAGAGCAGATTTGCATCTATTCGTGTCCACTCACATTTTTTAATGTGGTGCCTCTAAACGTGACATCACATTCATTGTGAACACAACACAACCTCAGTACTTGTTTTGGTTCTGCTCTTCCAGTTGCTTTACTCTCTGTAACATGACTTCTTAAGAATGGGTCCACACTAGATTGTACAGTACGTATGTGTAGATTATGAGTGTTCTCATTACTTATTTTTTCTTCCTTCATTTCAGGACCTGATCCGAGATCAGAGTTTACCAAGGTCAGATGGAGGTAAGGATCAAAGTAGCAGACTTCAGGCTCATTCTGTGGCTTTTTTCCCACCATCCTGCGTCTGCGTGCTCTTGGTCTTTTGTGTGTGTGTGTGGAGTTCAGACCCGAGGAGTTGAGTCAGTTATGTTAAATTCTGCGACCTGTCACTGAGAGCAGTAGTTGAGGACACATATTCTTTCAGATCTGTGGGTCAGGGTCTTTAGAAGAACAGAACTTCCACCTCAGTAGACCTCTTTTCCTTCCTCCAGTCGTATGTAGAATTGCTCTGCCAGGTCAGGAGGAACACACACAGCTAATGAATCTTTCCATTTCATCACAATAGTTTAGGGGAAATAAAATCACCCAGAATTTTGGTAGTAAATCATGATGTAAAGAGGCAGCTGTTTCCTCTGCTTCCAGTCTTCTTGCTAAGCTTAACCTACTGTTACCACCAACTGCTAACTGTAACACACAGGCACCAGACTGATATGATTATTTATTATGAATAAATATAAATTTGGCTGTGAAACCTGTAGATCCACTGACAAACAGAGCTGAGCTAACATGCTAACAGTGTAGTGTACTAGGAGGGCTCTGTTTAGGAGCTCAGCTTTATCCATGGACAGTAGTTAGAGCTGAGAGGGGCAGGGTGAGTAGCAGTGATGGTCTGTCTGTCTCTCTTTGCCCTGCAGCCCCCCCGACCCACCCCGCCCGCTGCTTGAGGAAGCACCGAACACGGACCTCAAGCCCCCTCCTATACTCCTACCCCAATGACATAGTGTTTGATTTTGAGCCCGAGCCTGTTTTCCGAGGTAGTTAGGCCTCTGTGTGTTTCTGTGTCCTTCAACTTGCTCCCCCCCCCCACACACACACCCCCACCACCTCCACCCACCAGCCCCTCCCCACACACCAACCCCAGCCCTGTGTTACATCCATGACATCCACTGTGTGTACCCCTCTCTTTCTCTTTCCCCTTTATGTCCTCACATGCTCTCTCTACCACACCTGACAGGTGCACAAAGGTTACACAAAGATCTCAACACGACTCTGATGAGACACTTGTGATTGTACGCAGAGCTCGACATTAACTCTCCGAGGCAGGAAGTAAATTTACCTTTTACTTATCTAGACTCAAAAGTGATTTGTCTGGCTAAAACCGACAACAATTTACTTTTGTTTGTGAAAGCAGAATTCAGACAAACAAACAGTTGAAAGCATCCAAACAATAGGTGATCCAGAATCAATGTTCAGATCAGCCTACATACAGAGGCTTTAAACAGGTTAGACTCCCTCAGAGTGAAACCTCCAGGGCATCTGCAGCTCACATTTCAAGCTAACTTTATTGTTACAGTCTATAGTGTTAGTGAATTACACAGTTACTAATGCTAATTAGCTAATGTCACTTACTTGTCAGCCAAGTTGGGTTCTCCCCAGCAGGCGCTGCAGAGCACCTTTCGTCATAATGCACACAGTATTTATTTAGTTTGTTTGTTTCTGATTATTAATTTGTCCAGTAAGACAAGTAAGTTTCTCTTCTATTCCCCTTACAAAAATACCTTAATGTCGAGCGCTGCTATGGATGGTGGTTTGATTGTTAAAAATAATCCTCTGCAGTTATTTATTAATTATTTGAAGAATCAGTCAGTTGTTAAGATCTGTTTCATGATAGCACAATAGTGAAAATTCAAATAATCCAAGAGGCAGCACCTCACATGATTCCAGGATTTAGTCAAATGCATTAAAATGAAATGCGCATTGTCGTGTGAAAGCACATGCAGAACTGCAGCTGTTTGGATGGCTGCTTAAATTTACATAAACAGATCAGGTCATAATCAGCATATAATTAAGTATTTAAAGGGTAAGTCCAGTGTTCTATCGACAGGATTTGCTATCAGACTGACAACCTGTAATGATACATTTGATAGCTTTGCACTGCAGCTGCATAAGCTAATATTAACATTTGGCCAGATTCTGGGTTTAAAAACAACAGTGTGATGTGTTAGAAGTTTACTGGGAGATTCCAACAACTCTTTTCAATAGCTTGACAACTACCAAGCTACCCGCCATCTATTAGTCTGAAATGGACTCAAAGCCATCATCTAGATTATTTGTCTACTCACCACTCTGTAGGTGTTTTTGAGCAACAGTCACAGCCCACTGTCTGTCTGTTCAAACATCAGATGTGTAGTTAAGAGTTTGGATTTTCTTAGCCAACTACAGAATCAGGTGTTGTTGGTGTTAACAGCTATCTGCTTAAAGCTTTCACCTCTGAAGTTACAGTTGGAATTGCAACTCTTATAATTTGTAATTAGATTTTGGATAGCCTGTAAAGTTCAGTCCTAATTCAGATACATTTGTAATATTTACTTCAGTTCATTTTATATAGTATTTCCCTGTTTCTGGTTAAATGTTGCATGAACTGAATTTGACCATTTAATTTGAAATTATAAATGATTGACATGGACTTCCAGTCAACAGTGCTGCTAGTTTAAAATCGGCTGACGTCCCCTCAGACATCATGATGCCCTTTGTAATTCTGACAGAAGTAGTCAGTAACAGTGATGCATATGTGAAGTCTAGATTAATAAACCATTACTGCCATCCAACCAAGCACCCCCCCCCCTCTCAGTTCTCCTCTGTGCATGTGACCACACACACACACACAACTGATACAGACACCTCAGTCCCTTTCCTTGCCCAAACCTCCTCTCTCTTTTTACTCTTCTGCTTTATCTGCTCTTCCTCTGACCTGTGTTTGTCAATCACTCTTCTGCTCTGTTTCTCTTCTTTTCACCCGTGATCCCCCTCCAGGCTCCACCACAGGGCTGTCAGCCACACCACCTGCCTCTCTACCCGGCTCTCTGACCAACGTCAAGGTCCCACAGAAGTCACCATGCCAAACGAGGGAGCGCAAGTCGTCTTCCTCATCTGAGGATCGCAATAAGATGGTGAGAGAGTGTTTCAGTGTTTTTCTGCCATTGACTGTGTTTGTGTGTGTGTGTGTGTTGACTGTATGCTCTGTGAAACAGAAAACCCTGGGGAGAAGGGACTCCAGCGATGACTGGGAAATCCCAGAGGGCCAGATCACTCTGGGTCAGAGGATAGGCTCTGGGTCCTTTGGAACTGTCTTCAAGGGAAAGTGGCATGGTAAGAACAACAGCACACCCTACCTTCAGACCACCAGCAGCTAGTAAGGAAGCTGTCGACATCCTTTGGATATCAAATCACCGTTCTATAAATAAGCCAGTGAATTTAGTGATGTGAGTTTTCTTTTGTAATAAAAAACACATCAGTGAGTCACACATTGAACAGGGGACATGTTCCTTCATCCCTATGAACACACACACACACACACTTTATTTTGACTCAATCCCATACACGCTGTCCTGCTGCCAGAAATAGCCATTATAGCACCAAATGTGGATTAATCCACTGCTGAAAATAGATCCTAACAGATGCACTATGTCCTCCTATTAGAGTAACATTTAGTAAAAACCACAGTGACCAGCTGTTTTAGGAAATTACTGAGCCTTTGAAAAAATGAAACTGTGTGTTTGTGAGTAGGAAGAGGCTGGCTTGGAGCTGAGAGTGAGAGATGGACTAACATTGTTGGTGTTGCTGTCTTATGGGATTTATTGATGAAATCAATCAATTAATTAATTAATCAAAAATGATTAATGAAAACAATAACTCCTGTTAAATCTATCAGAATAAACTACCACCTCTATAAATGTAGTTTTCTGTCAGACAGCAGTATCTTTCAGAATAAACTCTTCTCTTTGCTGGCCTCACAACACTGTTAGAAAACCATAACTTATCAGCTGTGTTACGTTTTTGTGATTTGATTCCACTGGTCAGCAGGTATCGATGGTTACCATGGATAACTTTTTAGGCCTAGAATAAGTCTTTATTTTTGGGAAACTGTCTAATTTGGAGTAGACTAATCTAAGAGTAGAATTAAGAATGGCCTGAGACTTCAGACAAATCTAATACACCTGCCCCAGTATACAGTGTGTGCAACTTTACAGTGATGAAACACAAAGTATCTCATGGATCCTAAAAAGCCTTTCCTCTCCTCTCAGGCGATGTGGCAGTGAAGATGCTGAACGTCACTGCTCCCACGCCACAACAGCTTCAGGCCTTCAAGAATGAAGTGGGAGTCCTCAGGTAACCTCTGCCCCCTACTCTTTAATCAGGAGAATCCTTGTACACATCATATTACTGAAGTGTCAAAAAAAAAAGTTCTGTAGTTTGATCAACCTGTGTGTATGTGTTTCCACCAAGGAAAACGCGTCATGTGAACATCCTGCTGTTCATGGGCTACACCACCAAGCCTCAGCTGGCTATAGTGACCCAGTGGTGTGAAGGCTCCAGTCTGTATCACCACCTACACATCATCGAAACCAAGTTTGAGATGATCAAGCTGATCGACATTGCCCGTCAGACTGCTCAGGGCATGGAGTGAGTTCCCCCTCATATGCAACAGCAGTGACATTTCACAGTGTGTGTAATCGCTCTAATAACTTGTTTTTTCCTCCTCAGTTACCTGCATGCCAAATCAATCATCCACAGAGATCTGAAGAGCAACAGTATCCTTCTGAAACATTTCACTAAGTCAGTTGATCTTCAGGCCAAAGTCTCTCTGTTCTCAATAATAGATTCAGATCTGTTACTGATGCTGCTGATATATTCTGCTAACAGTCAAGCAGGAATGAAAATATAACCATACTCCTACATGGCAAAGTACGTAGAGGTGGAAGAAGAGAGTGTTTCCTTGACCACCTCTCCTCCCAGATATTTTCCTCCATGAGGATCTGACAGTGAAGATCGGTGACTTTGGCCTGGCCACAGTCAAGTCCCGCTGGAGTGGCTCCCACCAGTTTGAGCAGCTGTCTGGCTCTATACTGTGGATGGTCAGTGACACTTCCATAAGTTTTCATTTTACCCGTTGCTTCTGTTTTTTGTTTTTTTTTTGGCAGTGACCAGGATCTCTAAAAAATCTTTTCATCTGAGATAAGATTAATGTAACCCTCTAAATTCTGAGACCTTTCCTTCGAATGTGGTCATTTCTGACGTGACAGTTGTTGCCTCAGTAATTAACATGTCATTAATATGTAATGTAATTAATAATGATGAATTTATAATTAAATCACAAAAATTGTAAAAATAATTGTAATAATCTTAGCCTACATTTGGAAACAACCCCACTTTTTTGACAGTTGAGAGATACAGATACAGAGATATATGACCTATATAAAATAGATGTGTTATGACTGCACTGAGGCCAGCAGCCAGAAGTGTGTAGTTTTCTTTGGGTCATGTGACACTTTGTGTGACTTATGCTCTCTCAGGCTCCAGAGGTGATCCGGCTGCAGGACAAGAATCCCTACAGCTTCCAGTCAGATGTCTACGCCTTCGGCATCGTGCTGTACGAGCTCATGTCAGGAGCACTGCCCTACTCCAACATCAACAACAGAGACCAGGTGAGAGGAAGCAGGAAATCACACATCCTCAAACACAGTGACAGATTTGTCGTGTTGAGAAAGCATCTTGGAGTCAGGATGTGGTTAGCCTAGCTTAGCATGAAGGCTGGAAGCAGGAGGAAACAGCTTGTTCTGTCCAGAGTTCAAAAAAATCCATGTATCTGAAGTAGTTTGATTTATCTGTACATAAACAGCATACCATGAGAGTTAAAGGATTTTCTTCAAATTTGAATAAGGACATTTTGTGAAATAGTTGTTAATAAGTACCTGTTCATTAACAACCCTAATAATCATTCAATCATTGCTATCTTAGATTATTTTTTGAGTAATGGAATAACAAAAATTATGATTAAAGCCTTTTCCGAATAGATTTTCCAATTCCATTTTAAAACATAATTGTTAGTTCACTGTAAGGAAACCAAATGATTACATTTAGCCATGCATCATTTAACAGCACTTAATTATAAATGGAATGTGTTTTCAGTTTTCAGTGTTTCCCACAGGTTGAGAGTTTACTCGTGGTGGTGCAGTGTATGACCTATGTGCATACAGAGACTCATGCAGTTTAGAGGGGGACAGTGTAACCCAGTCTGTTTTCTGTAGCTGCAATTTACCAGTGTTCCCTAAATGCCTCACAAACAGACTGTGGGTAGACACTAGCGAGGTGGCTGTGCACAGAGAAGCCACTCAGACAGGTGTGTGGCCAAAAATTATATAAAAGAGTGAAATGCAGCTTTCTGATGTCAGATTTACCTAAGTTGTAAATCTGTGTGCAGCTGTACAGTGTAAAAATGTATTTTATCTACCTGGACAGGTGTTAATCTACCTGGGTGAGCCAAGTAGAACCTATGTATGGGAAATGCTGACTTTATAATAAGCAACACAGAAAACAGTGTAGAGGTGTAAGCACTGTAGTGACACAGTCTGGTCACATTTCCCAGCTTTAACATGTCAGCTCTGCTGGAAGCTACAGCCCGTTTATCTCTGCTAACAAATGACTCATATCTTCTCTTTCTATAGATCATATTCATGGTCGGTCGAGGTTACTTGTCTCCTGACCTCAGTAAGGTGCGCAGCAACTGTCCGAAGGCCATGAAGAGACTGATGGCCGACTGCCTGAAGAAGAAGAGAGAGGAGCGGCCTCTCTTCCCTCAGGTGAGAAATAAACATTAATGATTTTCTGTGTCATTGGGGAAACAACAGATGCATATGATTTGCTTGCTTAAGGACAGCAGGGCATCACAGCTAAATGAATATTGTGCATTTTTCGCAGCTGCAGAAAGGAAAGAGCTAGATATTTCTAAACAAATCAATGCTAGATACAACAAATGCTAGATAGAAACACATGTTGCTTTTAATGCAAACACATTTCCTCCATGTTTACCTTTTCTCCTGATAAAGTCAGTATAATACAAATGTCCACAGCACTAATGTCACTCAGTAGAGTCATGTCATTGTCACCATGTTGCTGTTTTGACGTTCTCTTTTTAACATGAACCTTTGTCATTTATTATAATCATTCCAACCACTTGTTCTTTGCTGTTGCTGGTTAAGCTACTTTCAGTGAAACACCTGCACAGATGTTTCATATTAAAAGCCATGCACTAAATTCAAAGGGCTTACTCCCTCCCTCTGCTGGAGACTGTCAGGATAGAAACACAGAAAGTGGTGAAGATGCCAGCAACAGCTCATCTCACACCCACAGATTTACTGAGCCGTCATTCCACATGAAGTTCACCATCTTACTCTAATCAGTGAGGATGTTAATAGGCTTTGATTCTGACTGTGACCGATGTGTCTGTGGCTGTACTGTGTGTTCTCAGATCTTGGCGTCCATCGAGCTGTTGGCTCGCTCATTACCCAAAATCCACCGCAGCGCCTCTGAGCCTTCGTTAAACCGAGCCGGCTTTCAGACGGAGGACTTCAGCTTGTACGCCTGCGCCTCACCCAAAACCCCCATCCAGGCCGGTGGCTATGGTGAGCTCATACGCAAACACACACTAACATCTGTCTCAACAGCACTGGTGAGGAACTCTTTGTTCCAGTAAACCAGCCCTAATTGTAAAGTTGATTGTTAGTATAAAATCAGTTTTGATTCATTAAATTGGTGTTAACCTACTGTCAATGAAAGCCTGCCAGTGAAGGGAGGGATTGTACCCTTTGAGCTACTGGAAGGCTTTTATTCTGAAACATCTGTACAGGAAGTCTTTCACTGACAGTAAATGAACACTGGACAAAATGAACGCCAAAGTTGAAAGGATTAGAGTGGATGGATGAGTGAATTCCTCTTTGACACTAGACTGCGTTACATTCACAGAGGGAGTATGAATGTGAAGTGTTGTGAAGGTGAAGGTTTCAGACAGCTGTATGTAAGCCCACAACAACCACAGAAAGTCTTAAGAGAAAGCTGGCCAAACAGGGTTATATGTTCTACTAACAGAGACTTTAACAGAGAAATAGTTGTAAAGTACGTACTGAATGTTGGACACAACACAATTCCAAATAAAGGCTAATGTTGCCCTGTCCGCTTCGATATGGATCCAGGCAACTGTTTCGCCATCTCAACTTCATAATATGTCTGTGTTGTGTTTTAAAGGATAATTCCAGTTTATTTTCATCAGTGTGGCTGTGGTGAATGTAGTCAGCATAATGACTTTTCCAAGCAGCTAATTTAAAGTGCTTTCCTTCAGACTCAAGACAAACATTTGAAATGATTTTCATAAAAATCATGTTTAACTGGAAAGCTGTAGGATTCTTTGGTTGCCCTGATACACTCTGATCTGCACAAGTTATTGTTTCCCTGAATCTGGTAGAGTGCAAAGATAGCACAACTCATAGGACCACAGTAGCCACATTTATGAGAAAATATTCCAAGTTGAAATAATATATTATTATATTATGTATAAGGAAACCCAGACTTTTGTCAGTTTCCATGAAGGCAGAGATGGAGACAGCTGTATGGTAAAGATACACAACCCAACATGCAGGGCTGCCTGAGAAGTGACATCAGTTCAAAAGAAATTTCCGCTGATCATAATGAAAAGACATCAACGGCTAAACATGATAGCTGACATTGTTATGGCTGCTGTAACAGTGCTTTCACACTCATTTTTCTCCACATCTTTATTATCTTTCAGGGGAGTTTTCGGCATTTAAGTAAGTGCTGCAGATCCCACCAGTCCATCCCTCGTCACTTCTCAAAAGTCTCATGTCCCTGCGGTGGATTCATTCATTACTGAAAAAAATGAAAAATTAGTCACAAAGAATGGGCTGTTTTCTTCCTCCATCAACCTGAAGAAGGCAGCCTCACCAGAGGCAACAAAAGCTGTCTAGCAGGCAAAACAGCCACAGCAACAGACAAAACTGAATTAGGGAAAAAAAAGCAACTTGAATGACACAGAAACAAAAAAAAATATCTATACCAAAACAGTTTTCTTGCCTGCTGGAGGAAAAAAAGATGAAAGCAAACAGAAGGGGAGACGGAGGTGAAACGTCAGGAGAGATCGAAGCTTTGGGTGCCACTCCTTTCGTCATGTCCTGTGCGGGTAAGGAGGGAGGCTGGTTTATGAGCTGGGCCATTGAACTGCACTTTGAGCGACGGCAGATTGGGGCCTGTGGAAGGAGAAGCAGCCTCCCATCTGACGGTTGAGATGGAAGGCCAGGTGTTAGCCTGTCCCCCAAGAAGAGCTGGAGGCCACTCAGCAAGAGTTAACCCTGAAGGAAGATGACTTGAAAGATAGATCTATTTTTACTTTTTCATTTGTTTCTCATGTTTCAGATTTTAGCTAGCAGTTGCTAGGAATGATGAGCTTTTTTTTGTCCTTTCTTTTGAAGAGATGGTAGCTATTTTAGAAGACAGCTTTCCTTCTGGTCATGCAGCACAGCTTTTGCTCTTTTTTGTTTTTATGAGCTTAATGCTGCAAATTACTGTATTTTGCCTTCTTGTTTGCCTCCAACGAATTTGACACCAGTGATGAAACAGCAGCAGCTCATCATCTATGGAAAGATTTTGCATGTGAAAGCAGGAGAAGCCGTACTTCTCAGATTTTCAGTAGAAAAGTCCAGAGCCTGCACTGTTTCAACGGTAGCTGTTGTTTGGGAGGAAAATGTTAATTTGGTTGGTGATGGAAGCTACATGAGAGGGATTCCTTATTCCCTTTAAAGAACCTGGTCTAAGCCAACTAATAAGATATGTGTTGATTAGAGCTTTAGAGGTGTTGGATATTTTTCTGCCGAGACGCTCTATCTTTTCAGAGGATTTCATGTGAAAGCAGGAGATGTGGTGCTTTCTGTAGGATTCTGGTAGAAAAGTGAGCCTGACGTGTTTGGCTAACCACAGGAGCTGTTCAGTGATGATGGAATCTGTTTAAAGAGCCTGGTTTAAGCCAAACTGCTGCCCAGGGTTAATGCTGAGTGTGTACAGTACTTGTGGCTTCTCTAAGCTTTGAAGTTGTTACACAGCGTCTTTGCAACAAAGCTTCTCATTTGCTTCTGACGCTTTTCCACAAAACCCAACCTCAGAATTTCTTCTTTTTTTTTTGTGATGCCAAGTGCATGTTGTGTCATTTTTTTGTTTGTTTTGTTTGTTTTTATTTTTCGTTTGTTTTGATCATGTGGCTTTAATATTGCACTCAGCTTCAAATGGGGACCTTACTTGTTGCAGCTGCTGACTGATAGGCTGCAGCGTAATCTGCTGAAAGGACCAGTGATGTTCTGGAGAGTTCTGTTAGTCTTGAAGAAGTCTGAAAATGTTCTTTCACCTTTACCTTTTTTACACACATGCACCTGTACTTTTTTCATTCCAGCGTGTGTTAAGGGTTGTAGGTGTAACAGGTTCTTTTTATTTTGTTATTGTCATTGTTTGCCTTTTTCTGTACAGGCAGGCCTGCAGATATTTACTTATTTATGTGAATCTTTTTGTTTTATGGATTAATTTTCAGAACCGCTTTATTTGATGCTATCCGTTCTTCTTTTGACGCTTGTTTTAGTCTTTGTGACTCGTGTACTTGCACTTTGTAGAGATGGATTGAAGCAAATGAGCGACTTGCCTTGACTTTTTTTTAAAATGAAGAATAAATTGTGACATGCAGAGCTGATGACCCAAAATCCATCTAATGCATGAGTCATCTGCAGGGGCTGAAGTGTGAATATTTTGCTGGGAAGGCTCAGTTGTCATCCAAGGACTGTCTGATAAAGCCTCCAGGAGCTGAGTATGTCACCATACCTAGTGTGATGCGAGCTGAGAAAATGAGTCTGCTGGCTTGATAAATGGATGTGTTTGGAGGTAGAGCACACAGTTGAAGCATCCACCCAAACACCAACAAACTGCTTCTTCACATTCATCATGGATCATGTATGTCTTTACATCAGAAACATCATGAACTAACCTCCCAGGCATCCCCCTCCCACAGCAATGCTATTACACATTGTTCTGCATACCTTTTTATGGAACAGTCCAGTATGTTAGGAAATATACTGTCATATTAACCATCAGTCCCACTCTTGCAAGTCTATGATAAAAGACCAAGCTGTAGCCTAGCTTAGCACAAAGACTGGAAATGGGGGTGGGCTGCTAGCCCTGACCAGGACAGTCTTAGTGCTTGTCTTGGTCCTGGATCACCACCTCCTGTAATTTGGACCTTTTAGACACTGAGCAGCATGAAGCATATTGAAAAGATGAACTGATAGGAAATCTTTGTAGACACTTACAAGGTGGGTAAACCCACACAAGGTAGGTGCAACACATTTCCCAGGCTTAGACAGCAGACAAATGTGTTTGCCAAAGTGTGATCAAAATTTGAAGAGTAACCAAGTCCAAATGTATGTGAAGCCTCCTGTTTACTGGTGTAGGCAGATGTTGGGTGGTCTATAATCCCAGGTGATGGCACTCTGTTGGTGCACTTGATTTACGTAGCAGTAGGTGGGGCAAAGCTTTTGATGGATAATCCCAGGTTTATTTCAACTGGGATCGTATTTTGGTAGGTCTGATCAACATTCCTGACAATGGGCCAGGCTTTCAGTTTTTATTTTGAAAGTTTACTGTTCCATCGTAGAAAAGAGATATTCAATCTGAAATGATCTGTTCCAATGTAAAATTCACAGTGGATAAGCACAATAGGCTGTGTCTTGTACTCCAGCAGGTGGCATTAATAAAATGTCCTGTCCATCAGGCCACTGGCGGAAGTAGAGTGTGATGGAGCAGAAATACTCACAGTTAGATGATGAGACAGGTTAAAGATCAACCTCCAGGTTACTTAGACTTATTTAGAAGAAGAAAGGTAAATGGTAAAATGAAATCATCTACAGAACAACCGACGGTCCAGACAAAGTCGCAGACTAGCTAGGAAACATAATGACGTATTTAGCTGCTAAAGAGTTAGATGTTTTTCTCAGGACTTGGTGGAGACCAAACCAGAACAAAAGGAGAATTAATATTTATCTTAACATCCATTTGGTGACCAGAGACACAGCTTTAAATGAACACTGATGTTGCTGTGCGTTTGATGCATTAGCCAGTAAAACTTTGTCAAATGTTTTCAGCTTGTAGAGTTCCTCTGCCCCCAAGTGGTCAATAAAGTTAATGCAACTTTAAAGCTGTACTAACTGATTTTTTTTTTGGTCACTTGAGGGAAGAAGAACTCTACTAGCTGTGAACACAACACTGACATATCATCACCTTTTACAGAGCAACATTAATATAATTTGGAGCTGTCACAGTCTCAGCGGTGATGTTTGCCAGTGTCGGCCATGTTACTGGTTCACACGATTCTCTGTTTGATTGTGTAGCCGTTGAGTCAGGGTGGTCGAAGCAGCATGCCTTGTGTGATAAATGCTGTTACGCTTAAATGCACAAACTGGTGTTAGTTGGGTTTTTGAGTGCATCTAAAAAGAAACAGCTGGTATCTCCTGGCACTAAAGACCAGCCAATAGCAGACAGCCAGCTCAGTATGTGGTTTCACCAGTAGACTTTAAGTGAGAAAGGGTTCCACAGTTCTGTCTGTCCATTACCTATACTTGACTCACGCATAGTATGCAGTTGAGGGTAAGGCTCATGAATGGAGACGACGAAGGCCTTTTATTAAATATTACATATCCTCCAATCATGTGACATCACTGTTGTGAGTGAAGTCCCTCTCTGTCCACAGCTTCATTAAACACCTGAAGAAAAATGAGCTGGCAGGTTATTTACCTTTTCAGAAGATGATAACCAGCTTAGTGCTTTGAACTTGTTTGGGCTGTGAAGGAGACTTTGAGTTATGAGAGATATTACTACCATGGACTTTGTAAAGATAACAAAGATGCTCTGACATCAGTATAAAAATAGTAGCACAATAATACTGGTTCCAGTGGAAGAGGAGGGTAAGGTCATGTGGGAAGAAAATGGCTCTGAGTTGAATCATTAAATTCCACAAACTAAAAATGACTAGATTATTAGAATTCAGGGGACTGATTCCACCACAGTTCAGTGTAACACATCTGAAACCAGTGGACCACCGGGGAGCTCAGAATTATGTTCACTCGCAGAATCTTCAGAATAAGAATTATAATCTAAATTGTAAAGACTTCAGACTTGACTTTAAATTCTAACTTCCATCAGTTGATGTCTTGTTCTTGTGTCCCAACATGAACATCACAAACAGCGGGCTTCAGCTTGAAGGATAGCTGCCCTGACACCCAGTCACACAGAGGGCAGCTCAGAGTCTGTGGAGTTTGGCAGGAATCTGCAGAGAACATGGATACTTCACAGAGGGAGGCTGCAGCTGGCTACTAATCACAGTCTGACTTTATTCTCACAAGAATATAGGTTCTTAGTTTTTCTGAATTCTGAGCTTTAAGGGCCAGTTCACCCAAATTTCCAACTCAGTTTTCTCATTCCTCTTCAGTGGAATCTGAAGTCAGAGTGTGTTGATTTTCAGATGGAGGTAGAAAGAATTTTATTTTTGTAGTGCTCACAACACTGAACGTGTCACATGTTCCTCTGGATGATCTACACATTCCATAGTCAACAGTTATAACTGAAACCATTAAATTACCCAGTAAATGTTCCCCATGAAAATGCTCTTGTTGTGTTCTGTGGCTTATACAGACTAAGGCTGGATGATAAACTGAATTTAGCCATTTAATGGTCACTGACTGCATGGAAAAACACCAACAGTCTCAGCTCAAAGCCCACTTACATGCCCGTAGTAGATTTTTTGACTGTATCTCATGGTCTTCTTCAGCACGTTGACGGTACAGATGTTTGAACTTTTGATGATTCTGAACATTCCCAGTTCTTGTTCATGTTGGCTTAAATGTTGAGAAAGAGCAGCTAAGAAAACAATCTCAGCCCAAGGTTTACTTACTTGCTTGTTCTAGAGCTTTGGATTGGTGGAGAATGAATTCTTGAGGTCAACTTTGAAGCCCCTGCAGATTCAGAATCTTAGAGGTGCTCGGATCACTGGAAGTTTAAACATCAAGACATCTGCTGATGAAGACCATGTGCCATGGTCCACAAGAAGTGAATCAGTGAACCTTCAGTTTAGATTGTAGTGAAGCACTGTTTCCCAGGTTGAGATAGAAGTGCCAGCCTCATTAGAAGAAGCCCATGGCCTCAGTCCTCTTCCACAGGCATCAGTATCATCCTTCAGATCTGTATTTGCAGATGGTGGCAGTTGTCTTCTGCACTGGGATCTGCTGTTTCACATTTTCAGATTGCTCTTTGTTAACATGAAAGAGCCCAAGGAAGCAAACAGCATTGTCTTTAAGAGTGCTGTCTATTTTCCAGAGATCTATGTTTTCTGTGAGAGTATGATCACAGATGTGTATCTGTTAAACCTTCACAGAGCTGTGTCACTGAGGCTCTCCTCTCCACCTCCCTCCTCTGATCTCACCATACACCCTCTGCTCCTCCTCTTAACTTTCCGTTCAAACTTTCTCTATTTTCATTTCCATTTGTCTTCTGATACATTCCCCCTCTGTCCTCCTTGCCTGCACCTTAAACCCAACAATTCCTTTCAACTGAGAACTATCATGAAAAACTTTATGGAGATTTGTTTTGTTTAGTTTTATTTAGTTTCACCTGTAAATAGTTGTACAAAGGAAATACTGTCAGTTTGCTAGGAGGCATGGAGACTACAAATGTAACAAATTATAAAATGTTCAAAATAAAGAGACAAAGATTAAATGACATTTTGATAGGCAGACTTCTGAGAAAAACGGTTGAGTGTAAAAATATTTAAGGCTGTATCATAAGAAGAAAAAGCTTAATGTATTTGTTGTGAATATGAAAAACTGATATATTAAAGAAGTGCATGAAAACTGTAGTAGCTTGGTTTATGTGTCATATCTATGGTAATGTATCAGAGTCATGTTCCTTTTACGTCCACATGGTGGCAGCATCTACTGCAGTAATTTGCTCATAAACAACTGGTGCTGTTAGATATGCAGCACACATAGTTTAATGATGCTTCTGTCCAACTCTGTTTAATGACAAATTGGTCGCATTGTTTGGGTTCCACACATGCATGATCTGTATGTCAAGGTAGAATTTAGGGCTGCAAGTGTTGACAACACTTAATAAGAAAAAACTAAGCACAGGTTTTGTGGCAGAGAGCACACACTCACCCTGTAACATTATGATCAAGGGTCTTTTATTAACACTAACAAGAGCAGCACATTTCAGTCTACACAGGCTCACAGCAGTGGATATGCAGCTCTTGCAGTAATTAGTGATGGAAAACAGGCTCAACCATAATGAGACAATATACATGGCTGCAAATGTTAAATATATATATGTAGTAAAATTCCATTAAGAAATACATGATGGAAATAATAAAAATAACCAAATAAAAATGTAATGCAAGTAATTAATGTAAATGTGTCCTAAAAAAATAAAATCTAATTTAAATAGAAATAGATTTTCTCTTCAGGAGACTCTCAAGGAAATAATTAGGAATTAAGAATTTGAAGATTCAGATTCAAAGTTTATTGTCATATGCACAGTAAGGAAACATGTTTCCCTGTAGAAATCCATAAAACAACATGATCAAGAACATGGAATGAAATGATTGCAAGTTCAACTTCCCTCACTGACAGATTTCTCAGTCTCTCCTTCAGTGTTAAAGTTACTAAAAGTAAGATTTTTAACATTTTTACATGTATGTGTGTTAAAGCTTTTTATTGCCCATGTATGAATGGACTAAAATGCCTGTAGAGTGATTTCTGTGTAAAGGACGAGGGACTCATTTTCCAGGAAAATCCAAAGGATGTGAAGTTTGCACTTGCTAATGAGGGCCCTGCCTCAGTGCTCTCTTCTGCTCCCCTACACTGCCATCAATATGCAACACTAGCTAATGTTAGCTTCAAGTCACTAATGTCAACAAACAACTGGCTCCCAGCAAAAAACAGATTCCAACATAAGCTCCATCCATTAATCCATTATCTTATCCTTTTGAGGGTCTCGTGGGGCTAGAGCCAGTCCCAGCTGTCACTGGGTGAGAGGCGGAGTACACCTGGACAGACTGCCAGTCCTCTGTGGGAGCACAAAAAACTAAAAAAAACTTTTGTTTATTTTATGAAGCCCATCTGGCCAAATGCGAATATAACCCTCCTACAGAGGGTGAGCAAACGCAAGCAACAGGATGCTGACTGCAGTTCACTTATTGGCCACTGGTGTCATTAACAGCAGGGATTTTCTGACTGTAAAAGCTGAAGAGCAGGATAGATTTTTTCATAGTTTGATTTGATTGAGAATCACTATTTTTTTTCTCAGTCTAAAATCTCTCTCTGGATAAATGTTGGATCATAATAGCCTTGCAGCTCCAGCAAGCATTTTTATGGTTCCCAAACAAATCAGATTTATTTACCTTTTTAATAGCAGACATCTTAACTTGCCATCCCAGGAAAGGCACTGATAATAGCTTAAGACATTTTAACACTGAGGCACAATATCAATGGAGCTTAATGACATCATCTCAACAACACTGTTAATATTGTTGTAACATGATGTAAAAATGCTGTTACATTTTATTTTTTTTATTTCCCTGAGGCCTGCTAACATAATCCAGAGCCTAAAGCCTTTTTAAACTTTCTTGTCTCCAACTCAAAGAGTTCAGTGAGAGGTAAGGTTGTCTCAGTAATGGTCAATTTTGCTCCTGAAAAGAAAGTAGTAAAGCAACCTGTGTCTGTCGGACAGCAGAACAGCTCTGCTTTAATGTGGGTTTTATTTTGTAGCTCTGCCCATCTGTTCTGTCTGTGATAACACTGTAAGTACCAAAGTAGCTGCTGAGATCTCAGAAACAGGTCCAGTGGGGCAGTTAGACGACCACATGCCTCACGTGAATGTGACATCTCTGCTGCCAGTCAATTGATTGACTGAAAAATGATTCATTCATTCACCGCCATTATCCCCTGGATCAATCCACATTCACTAACAGGATAAACAGTTTGAGAAAGTTAAAACATGAAGGTTTTCTCCACTGTGTTTCTGGACCTGCATTTATTCTCATCAGAAAGCTTCATGTGTAAATGCTGTTCCAGAGCCAGAAAACATATTATCTGAAAGCAGTTCTTCACCAATGCTGCAGGAGTCACCAAGGAGCTGCAATACAACTCTCTCTCTCTCTCTCTCTCTCTTTCTCTCTCTCTCTCTCTCTCTCTCACACACACACAGACACAAAGATACACTCACATAATACTTATCAGATGACTAGGAATGTTGGCTTATGACTGAAAATGTGTTTCAGGAGAACTAAATTTCACATCATGTCAAATTCATTCATCTGTATTAAATATGTGTTGAACAGAAGTTATTATTCAGGAAAGAGAGTAAGTGAGTTAATCAGTGGCTGTGCTGGGATCACTTTGCACACACACACACACACACACACACACACACATACCACTGCACACCCCGACTTCTAGAAATGACTTTGAAATGACTAAATTACAAAGGTAAACATATTTAGTATTACTTACTAAAATGTATTTAGTCCAAGGGTGTAGAAGCTAATAAATCGATGGCTAAATTACATTCAGAGGCAGTGTTTTTAACAAATGAATGAAGTGTTTACATGTATTAAAAGAAGCAGAGTCACCAGGAAGTAGTTAGGGATGATGAACATGGCAGTACATAGTGCACAACTGTCACACCAGAGACTGGGTTTACTGGGTCTCATCTTGGTTGAATGAGTTGAATATAACAAAACAGGTTGTGTCTGATGTCACTATGAACTTTTCTGTATTAAACCAGACCAGTGGATGCTGTGCTGCAAGATCAGATATTTGTCCACATCAGTAATAACATATCTGCCTCTCAAGTTAGACAAGAGAAAATTAAATATATTTGTTCATTCTGTTAACTTTTGTAGTCTTTATTGTGTTGTTGTTTATTTCATTTCAAAGGGATAAAATTACAATTTTTCCATTCATAACAATTATTTTACTAAAGCATTCAGATGTTTAATCAGGACTTTAGAGGTCTCTTTTGCAACAGTTACAGCTTCAGTCTTCGTGGATAAGTCTGTCCAATCAGTTCAGTTTGCCAGGTTGACTCCAGTCAAATTCAGTTCTGACACATCTGAGGAATAATTTAAAGCAAACAGGACACACCTGACCACAGTTTGAGCCACAGGAAAGGGTCTGAATACTTCTGTTAAAACGAGATTTTAGTTTTAAATTTGTAATAAATTAGCAAAAAAATTTTTCACTTTGTTATTGAGGGTTACTGTGTGTAGATTAATGGTCAAAAATGGCAACTTTATCTATAAATTAAATCTACATGATACTTTTGAAAAGGAATCATATGTATGTAGACAGATGGAGGTGTAACATGTTTGTTCATATGGAGGTGCAGAGCATCATTTGTTCTGACTTTATCTTCTAACTTTCCAGTGCAGTATCTGGGACTCGTCATGAGCACTCTGGAAGCGCGATAATGCACACCATTAAACTTATTTACAACCTTCATAAAATCCCAGACCGCTCACCCTCATATCATATTTCCATCATCACCACTGTGGTTACAATATGATACCTTTATTTATATGACAGTATGTAATAGCTTATAAGATCCTAATTCTCCGCACAGTGCAGCAGTATGAAACATCTGTCAGGAAAATATGGAAGGGGAAGGCATGGAATCTCTCACCCTCTCTCTCCATCTACAGTGGAGGTGCCTCAGGCAACAGAGTAGCCACCCCAGCTGTCTATGTGAGCGCCCACAATCCAGCAGTACAAGGCTGAAAGGAGTGGACAGTTCTCAGTGTAACAGAACTGAAATGAACGTGAGGCAGGATTAATGAAAAGAGCCCACTTGGCTTCCTTTTGGAAAAATAATGGTTCAACAATTAGGGTATAAGAGCATCTTTCTGTCCAGGTGCTCAGTCCAAGTAGGTGTAGCTAATAAATCGATGACAAATGAACAGCACTAGAAAATCTTGAAAACAAAATCAAAGAGTGGTTTGGTTAGAAAATTTCTTGCTTATATATTGATCTATTCAGACTCCTTTAAAGAAATTGTCCTGTTGTGTTTTATTTGTAGTTTAACCCTAACACTAACATTCACTTTTGTAACAATACCAATGCTAGTATATTTTACCTGATGTAATATACCTGAAAAAAATATGTCCCATCAAATATACAGTACAACAATATATGGCAAATTGAAAATTTTCCTTCATTTCCATCTATAATGCCTTATAAAATGGCAAAAGCAGTCATGGGACCCATAAAAAGGCTCTAAATTAGTGAAAATTAGGAGTAGTTAAAAATCCTAAAATAAAATAAATAATGTGAGCTGGGAACTTGTTCTTGTCCAACTGTTCTTGGGACACATGTGAGCCTTTGTCCTGTGAAGTTACAGTCTCCCCTGCATCACTGATAACTCTGGGAAAAGATTAACAAAAATGGGAAATGACCAGCTGACAAAGAAATTTGTAACCAAGGAATTCCCTTGAAAAATTATCAATACCAAGTGATATTTTTCATACCCATAACTAAAGCTGGCTGTTGCTGTTGATATCATCACAACTCTGCTTTAGCAAAAGATTGCCACAACAAACTTTTTTAGCTTGCTTTTACTCATTTGTTGGCATGCCCGTGAGGTACGATACGTTGGAGTATGGAGCAATAAATATGGCAGGCCTGGAACGTTGTTACCCTTGATTTAATACACAAAACACTCGGCAAAATCCACCAAAATATTCCACTAATCATTAACGCTGGGGTGAAAATCACCCAAACACGTGCCTGTTGAAAAACCAGGATGGGAGCAAGGAAACACACCTACCTTCGATGACGCTAGTGAGCAATCTTAGTTACCTAATATGACCCATGCAACTCAGACATCAGCAACACAATGAAAATCATGTGACCACAACCTGGTGAAAATCATAGTAACTCCAGGGATAATTCATAACATTTGTCTTTTGTTTAATATTTTTCAAATATATCTTAAATTAAAAGATGTAATTTAAACAAATGACCAGTGTTGTACAAATTGTAAATTCTGCATTGTAGTCTTTTGAGTACTATGCAAGTCTTCTGTGGCTGCCATTTACCATTCATCGACAAATGGGTGATTTGTGGATGAGCTAGACATGTCGTTGTCTTCATTCCTGAACATGGCTGTCTACACTATCTTAGGTGATATGAATAACTGCTTAGAGAATCCAAGCTCTGCAGACTTCCTGTCCTTGATTCACTCAGCGACTTAAACAGGTTTGCAGCCCTTTGCCCAATTAGGGCAAGACCATGACCACGCCTTTGCAAATTGTCTGTTGATTATTCACTATCTCACTGCATGCCTCCCTCAGACTTGCCCTCTGTTACAGCTTTTTAAACAGGTCTCAGAATTCCTCTCATGCAAACACCATCCAAATCAGTTCATTAAGAGCGTCACTATACCGGGAATGGCTCTGTTATGTCTGTGCCAACCGGCAGCTACCGGTTTTGAGATGTGGAAGACCATCATGTTTGTGTTGCATATGTTTACTTTTACTGGAAATTTGTTCTATTTCATAGCGTTATATACACAGCTAAGGAACTGGCAACATTAAAAACCAATGTGAGGGGTGAAGCAATGAACATTGACTTTATTATTATTGTATGGCCCTTGCCTAAGGGCTGGATATGAGGCAGCAAGGAACAGTCGTCTTGATGTGTTGGAAGTACAGCATGGACAAGGGTAAGGATCTGGAGGATTGACAAGGGTCAAATCAGGATGGCTACATGACTGGGTCTCCAAACGGTCCAAAAGGTCTTGTGGGTGGTCCTGTATGGTGGTTTGTAAATACCAAAAGTGGCCCAAAGAAGGACACCTGATGAACCAGTGAGTTAGGTCATGGGTACCAAGGCTTACTGACCTACATTTGGGGAGTGAGGCTGGCATGTGTGGTCTGATCCCACAGAAGAGCTACTGTAGCACAAATAGCTGGAAACCTGATGGCCATGATAGAAGCTGCTCAGACACCTTAGTGCATCACAGTCTGCATAGCCACAGACTAGTTGAGGTCCATGCTGACCCCTCGTCCATCATTGAAAACAACTACAATGGGCATGTGAGCATCTGGAAAGAAGGCAGCCTAGTCTGATGAATCACTTTATTGGTTTAGATCATGATGGTTGGGAGTGTACAGCATAGACTGAGAAGAAGGAGAGAATGATCAATGTTCTTGCTGAGAAAGCTTGGGTCCTGGCATTCATGTGGATGTCACTTTAACACTTACCACTTACCTGACCACATACACCCCTTCATGACAAAGGTACTCCCTGATGACAGTGGCCTCTTTCAGCAGAATGGAATAACAAGCCTGATCCATCGAGATCCAGCTTCACAACTTACAGGACTTGGATCTGCTAACGCCTTAAGTTTCGATATCACAGAAACCTTCAGGTCTTTCAGGTTTTGGGGACTCATTTTAATGTTGTAGCTGATCAGTATCATTGTAGTGCTCCTTCTCATTTTACTAATTCCTTCAAAGTTACAGTAAAACCACATGAAACCCTGCTAACTGAACTGAAAACAGTGAGAAAATCATCATCTGTGATTTCCCTCTGAGGACTGTCTATATACCTCTGTACTCACCCTCTGTCTCTACTGTAAACACATTCTTTTCTGTTTTCTTAAGTCTTTCTCCCCACTCAATGTCACTGTACTGTTCATCCTGTTGAGGATCCATAAATTCACTGTACAGTGATTGTGTGCTCTCACCAGCAAAAACGTCTGACAGGTGTGGGGTTTTTGAAGATTGATACAAGGCACAAAAGGTACAAAGATTTGTTTCTTCTGACCACAGGGCTGTTTCGGGTAGAGGTAAGCTTTTTAGTCTATCAGTGATGCTACAATTTCGTTTGACAAACTTATGGATTTTGTGTCTGCCTTTTGAAAGAAAAAACTAGTCAGAAGCTAATTATTTCATATGCCATGTCTATCCTGGTAAGCTGGTCTGGTCTTGAACTCTTAAGTGAGACCTGTATTCTCCAGGCAGATCAAACACTCTAGCACAGATTAGATAATACATGATTTTTAACAATTCTTCATCTCTACAGCTACTTTGTTGTACTGACCAAAATAAAAAGGATATGAATACATACTATTCTATAGTGTTATGCTATTCGGAAGGCTCCGTGTTAAGAAATTTAATTTGTCTTTTGGAAAAATATCTTACCAAACTGCAGAAGTCTTAAGGGGGATGACATGGGTCACTAGATTTTGCAGGAAGGGTTTCACACCAGTTAGCCCTCCCACGCTAGAAATTTAATTAACTGTGGGAAAATTACATGTATGCCACACTTACTGTACAAAACCATACCCTGTACACTGTATGAGTATATGCATTTCATGTTATTTTAATGACCAGATTTATTTGTATATTTTAATTGATTTTACATTAAAAGATTTTTATATTTTGAAATATAGTAATTATTAAAGATTAAAACCAGTGCTTTCCCAAACATATTTCCCCGTGACCTGCTTCTAGAGCCAGTGTCTGGTTCCCTTGTCGTGTTTCAGATGTTTATGAGCTGCTCTGTAGTTCCATCACAAGTAGAGTTTGCAGAATGAAAACATGTTATGAACCTTTGTTTTTCTTTATTCTCCCATGAATGATCTCATGATTTATCTTAGAACCTTTGAGGCTAAACCCCCTGCTGGTCACCACCGCGAGACCAACCCTCACTGCATATAAACCTGAGCAGTTGCAATAGCAAAATGTTGCATGACACTGCTGATTGAAGTATTCTATTCATCCTCATTATGTCGTGACACAATAACATACCAGCTTAATTGCAATTTCTACACATTTATCCAATACATCCATTTATTTATTTTATGTATTGTTACTTTTTATTCAAGTGAAATATGTAATTATTTCTTCCACTATTTGGAAACATTGGTGGAACAGGTCTTTAGTGGCAACCAGGCAGGAATTTACCTGTAGAGAGACAGACATATTCCACATGTTCCATGTTACACTATAGTTCAAACTGTTGTACTGACTTCACTTAAAATCTGCTTAGATTTTCCACAACCCACGCGCTCCAGAGGATCCCCATAGTGCTGAGGAAAATTTGTTCCTCTACATGTTAATTCACATATTCCCACAGCAGTGTTACTGCTCTTGATATAAATTCTTGTTATATAAACTTGATGTAACTTATCATATTTTTCCTTGTCACACGGTGAAAGAAAGGACAAAGAAAAGTAATTAGGAAGGTCAAAGCAGAGAGCTCAGGATCAATGAACATGTTTAGTCTCCTAGTGGAATATATACTGTGTCTACTGATCAGAATTTCACTTAAGAAGGTATTATTACAATAAATCAGGTGATGGCTGTCAACTGCAGAAGGCAACAGCGGAACAAGTTAAAGGGAACATTTCGCATTTTGAGAAATATCTTTTTTGAGGAGTGAGATGAGAAGACCAGTCCTGTCTGCTGAGTCTCATAAAACTAAAGTGGTGTGAAATCTGCTAATAGTGTAGTCAAGCTGAGACTTATCAGGCACTAGGAAGAAGGAAAATTCAAACTGCTGTTTTAACCCTGGAGGACCTGTATCTCCTCGCCCCAGAAGGCAGAAGAGCAATTGTTCAAGGGTGGGTGATCAAGGCCGGGCCACATCAACTGCATCTTCCGTAGACTTGGTCTGTCATAGATATTACCAAAGCTGCCATGCCAATTACTTTAATAATGTTAGACAGGCGATTTTTGTTCTGCAATCATGAGGTTTCCATACCAAGAAATGATACAGCAAGTTAAAAAAATTCCATAAAAGATTTATAAAATAAAATCATCAGTGTGTTGTCTACATTAAAAGTATTCAGTCTGTACAGGTGCAAAAGTCTTTTACAGATTGAAGACGTGTTGAGGTCATGATGAGTACTAGTATCAGCACTCCACTGTCTCAACAAGTGAGCCTTAATTATGAGTTAGGAGGTTGAGGGAGGTTTTTCTAAAGCTAATGGCCATATCTTTTAGTTTTGGACATTTTGAATCTCTAGAAAGTACAATTACACTATTCTACAAAGTCATTCAGACAGGTTTTATGATTGACCTCTATCCTGGAGCAGAATTAGATTAAGACTGTATTGTTGCTTAACTTCAGACGCCTTATCATTGTAATTGTTTCATAGTCATTTTATAAAGAACATAATAGGGGAGAGACAAGACTGGTGAGCCTGTGATGACAATGCTTCTGTGATAAAGTGTTCATTAGCCCTGACTACCTGGGCCTACAGGTAAAAATCCAACACCCATTTCTAATGCCAGCATCAAGATTAAAAGTGGACAGTAGTTTTAACTAAATGTGGCTGACTTGTATTAAAAAGGAGAAATCTACAAATAAAAAGTATAGCATGTGTCTGTACCCTTGAGATGCTTGTACAAATAATTAAATAGGTATTAGTAGCATCATCTACCTTCTGTTCGCCTTGGTATGCACATGCATTGGGCCAAGTTGGTTTGAACCTTATCAATCAGAATTTGTTTGACCAGCCACTCAGAGGGTTCACAGTGGTCAGAGCCACAGGCCCCAGGTCATTGAGCTCTTTTGGAAATTTGCTTTTGCCGCCAGGTACACACAATCAAAGCCAAGTCTGGCTTTATTGTCAACTTTGCAATAGGGTTTCATTATCCAGAGGATTGAAATTTTGTTGCTCTTAGACCTAATGCAAGAAGTAAGGTAAATGTAAAATAGTATACATATTATACTTTCATAATGTAGTTTTGTCTTCTTAATTTCATATCTCTTCAGCTCCCAATCTCTCACCATGAAGAAAAAGCAATCCAATTTTCAATTCAATTCAATTTATTTATATAGTGCCGAATCACATCAAAAGTTATCTCAAGGCACTTTTCATATAGAGTCTAGACCATACTCTTAAAATAGGTATTTACAGAGAGACCCAACAATCCCACCATGAGCAAGCACTAGGCAACAGGCAAGGAAAAACTTCCTTTAAGAGGTGAAACCCCGAGCAGAACCGGACTAATTGGTTGGGCTGAGAGAAAGAGAGAGGGGGTGGGAGGGTAGAGAATAGCGGGAGAAGAAACATGAGTACAACATGGATTCCATGAAAAAATGTAAGGCGACACCAATAATACATAATAGTAAATACAGTAGTGATAATTGAAAGTATTAACTGCCAACACAGCAATACAACCACAGCAGGTAAGCAATTTCAATTATAGCAGCAGGTGTTGAGTGTGGAGCTGCAGGAGCAGCAGGAGACCTGTTGTCATCACAGATCAGACTCTTACAGCTCCAGAGGCAGAAATACCTGCAGAAAGAGACAGAAGAGGAGAGAGACGGAAGAGCATAAATACTGGAAAGCAAGATGATACTGGAGTTAGTAAATATGTTTGCAGGATATGAATCCATACCTGTGGAGAGAGAGAAAGAGAGAGAGAGAGAGAGAGAAAGAGAAAGAGAAAAGAGAGAGAGAAAAGAGAAAGAGAGAGAGAGAGAGAGAAGCCTGTGCATCATGGGAGATCTCCTGGCAGTCTAGGGCCTTAGGTGTTAACCATGGATGGTTCAAGCCTGAGCCAACCCTAACTATAGTTTAATCAAAAAGGAAAGTTTTAAGCCGACTTTAAAGGTACAGAGGGTGTCTGCTTCCCGGATTGAAGGCGTTGGAAAAGGTCTACAGAAGAGGAGCATGATAGCTGAAGGCCTGCTCCTATTCTACTTTTAGAACTCTGGGAACCACCAGTGTTCAGCATTCTGGGAGCGCAGAGTCCTAGTGGGACTGTAGACTATGAGATCTTAAGGTAAGATGGTGCCTGACCATGCTTTTGTAGGTGAGGAGGATTTTGAATTTATTCTGGATTAGCATTATGTTTCTTTAACTTTATTTAACCAGGGTTTGTTATTTGAAACACTTTTCTGATTAGTTGTGATGATTGAGTCTTTCAACAGTTATAAGATGATAATCACTGTCCTCCCTTATCAAGATCAGAGGAGGATTAAAACACTCCAGTCTGTGCATTCAAGGGCCCTTTAGTTCTCAACAGCATTCCTAGTCCAGATTCTCACTTTCTAGAGGCTACTAAGGAGTGGTTTGTAGTTTGGGGATAAGGGAGGATAGTGCTGTGATCTGAAGAGCCCAAAGGGGAGAGCTACAGACTTATAAGCACCTTTGCCTGAACCATAACAGAAGTCAATGGTTTTGTTCTGGTAGGGCAAGTACTCATGATAAATATTGTGTTATTCCAACTTTTAATTCTATCTAAAGAAAGAGACTGATAAGACATTCTAATGAAGACATCTAGTCCTCATTGTACAGTTATGCAACATCTGACTTCCTACATCACATGTGATTTACACTACCTCAACTGATACTCCATCTACAGGTGACAGATGTTTAATTGTGTTTCTTCCATCTCTGTGAAGATATGAATTAAGCCACTGGAGTGGAATGAGATCTCTTGAAGTGAAGGAATGGCGGTTCCTACTGTGGCATGTACACGCATGTTTGCATCACCTCCATCCTATCATTTTTCTCTCTGCAGTATACAAGATGACTTGTACTGTTCTGCTGCACAATTTCAGTAAGTTTTTTGACTTTTGAAAAATAATGACCAAACTGCAATTGTTATCTTTTGTGTCTGCACACAGATAATATGAAAAGGGATTAATATACCTATTTAAAGAAATTTGATATTCTTAAAGTACCTTAAGATTGTATTAGCATGAGTAATTTATGTAGTTGTTACCGCTGGTGTTGGACTCATTACATTTATGTCTGAATGGGAGCAATCCTTGCATCCAGGTTCCACCTGGGGAATGCAAGAACCAGAAAGTGGACGCTGTCATAGCACCACACTAATACCCATATGGTTTTAGAATGAATATACTTAGTACCATATAGTGGTTCTAAGTTTGAGCGTCCAAGATACTTTTGGCCATGTGCTGTATCTGATGATTGACCAATTATTATGACTTTCAGTCTATTTTTTTTTATCTTAGAAAGGCCGCCAAAACACTCACATAAAAGTAGGACTGAGATGGTACTTATGAATAAGGCTGGAGATGATGCATCATAGGTTTTCAGTGTGTTTGAATCTTGGCTGCCCACAGGCACAATATAAAATTCAAAGTTTCATCCATTTCTTGGTAGACTGCCAAAGATTTATATCAAGTCATGTGCCTATGGGCAGTAATGTTGTGATAAAAATGATAGTTAATGCATGGCCTCGCCTCAGTTAATATCATAAGGCAAAAAGCTAATATTATGAATAATAAAATCCATTACAGTTTCAGAGGACATTATTTCGATGGTATCTGTCCAGACAGCACTGTCCTTATACATAAATTGTTTACTATGATGTATTTCTCCTGTACATTTACATAGTACAGAGATTTAAAAATGGTCAATTTATAATGCAAATTAGAGATAAGAGGCCGCAGAGACTAAGAGATGTTCCCACACACATTTGGTTGATGTATTCTGACTTATTCCTCTCATTTTGGGTCAATACTGATCTCAAAATTGTTTTGTCAATTTTAAAGACGCTCTCAACACTCTTTAACAATAATAGACACTCAAGCACGCCATAGAGACAGTCAGCAGCCTGCCCCTGTCATCTGATGCTGGCCTGATTCTAGTTGCCTGTAGTCAGTGCACACTGACACTGGGATCATTACAGAGATGATGTAGACATCTGTTGCAACAGCAGCACTACTGAATGAGTGGAGTGCTTGTTAAGATGCTTCATATGATATATGCTCACACGAAACACATACAGTATGTTATATGAGAATTCTATGACCCAGTGTATAAAATTATATAATGGATTGATATCTGCTTTCTGTCACCTGATTTCCCAAGGTTCCAATTTTCCTCACCTGTTCCTCATTTCTTCATATTAACTCATTCAGTATTTACACTGGCCCAGTGACTCATTCCTACCAAACTGTCTATTGTGTTGTTCCTGCTGCAGCTTTACACCCAGTCCTGCCTGCCCTTGCCTGTTTTTTGTACTCTGACTTGTACTGTCTCTCCCCTTTGATTTACCTGTGAATCCTGCTCTGCCTGTTGGTGACCTGAGCATCACCAAGATTTTGCCTCTCACTATTCAATCTCTGCTTGCTTTTAATTATGACTTTATGAAGCTTTATTCTGTGAATCGTGCATTTGAGTCCTGTCTGTTTACTAAAGTAGACAGACATGAAAAAACCTGTGCTAATATGTGGCAGGAATATTCGTTTTGTATTAATGCGCTTGTAAGAACATGTATTTCTAATACATACTTGATGTCTTGATGCACATAGCTTATAGCTGCATAGCTAACCTCCACTGGAAACACCTCTACTGGTTGTTTTTTGATGCCAGCTGAGCAGTAGCCTGACTCTCCTGTCTGAGGTCCTTTCTCTGTCTACAAGGTCTACCCAGCCACCTTTTCATGGAGGAAATCTATCAGGTTCTTGTATTTCAATCACATTCTTCATTCACTACCCAAAAACATCATAGGTGAGGTCTGGAAAAATACATCAACTGGTGAATCAAAGCTTGTCTTCTCCGACAGCAACTAGCCCCAACCTGAAGGAGAGCTAAAGCAACCACTCAACCACAGTTTCATACAAACTTAACATTTACACCCTTAGAGGTAATATTATTCAGTTCAGGGATTATTGCAGGACTGCATGAGTTTTAGTTGATGTGCCCAATAAACTGCTGTATGTATATGCATATATGAGGCTGCGGGGACTAATGGTATTTTTACAGGTATGTATGTGTAAAATCCTGGAATCCATTCAGCTGAGACATGCCTCAAAACCCATGCCAACATCATGATGGCACTTGAAAAAGTCAGGGGATCACCAGAGTTATTGGGCTTTTTTTCCTAAGGATCTTAAATGTCTTGGCAAAATGTCATCGCTGTCTGTTCATTCTTCATGAGATTCTCAACTGGAGGGAAAAAAAGAGCCTGACCACTTCAGAGAATATGCTGTCTTAAATAAACACTCAGTCCTGTTCATAATTTGTCTACAGGTATATGTCATTGTGTCTGTTAAAAGTCTGAGTTGGCTGGTGAATAAAATCCACCCATAAGACAGAGTCTTCATTCTACTTATTGATTATGGATGCAATATGTATGTACATTTAATGACCCATCTATCCTAAGAGCACTGTGAAAACCATGAATAAATCTAGGTCCTACACACCATTTATCCTTTATCTCACTGTTAATATATACTCCTCACTGACATTTCACTGTCTTTATTATACTGTGTACATAGACATGACTGTCAACTGAACTTCTTCAGTATACAATATTTTTGTCAGACAATATTCATTTTCACTGTCAACAACTTGTCTGTCTCTCAGATTAATAGATTACTACATATTTGTGCAAAGGTCTGGCAGCAGGACAGGTATGGGATTGAGTAAAAAAAAAAAACAAAAAACAACTATACAGGTGTTCATGGTAATAAAGGAATATGTCACCCAGTGAATCAGTGTTTCCTCACTGTTGTGTTTTTTGTTGGTTTTAAGACAACAGAAGAGTTTGTGGCATAAACAGGGTTTGAATGCACACATAATACTTGTTAGTGGGATACATTCATTGGGTTGGTTTGGTACTACATAGGACTTTTGAGAATAAGATCAGCCCGATACACGTCAGAGAAGCTCAAGGTTTTGTAACAAAACGATCAGTCTGATGGTAGTTAAAGAGGTAAGTAGACTGTATATGTGCCCAGTAATTTAACGGCATAAATTATAAAACTTTACTACGTCATGTTTTACATAAGTAGAAATGTTGAGCAGATTGTTGAGAGACTTTAATTATTAGCTGTACTAGCCAACGTTGTGTTAATTGATTTATCTTTCATACCATTTCACAGTTTGTGTCAATTGTCAAAAACACAGTCACACATGTACTTCAATGTTAAATGTGGCCAAATACGGCTAGATATAGACCGGTCAATATGACGCTGTTCTCCCCTTGCTCCTCCCTGTTCTAAATGAAGTGTTACCAGATTTTGTTAGTCATAAATGCAAGGCCTGTTAATTGCATTGTCCGGCAGTTAGTCCACTCAGGTTCAGACTGAAATATCTCAACAACTGTTGAATGGATTTACATATATCGTCCATAGAGGATGATCCCACTGACTGTAGTGATCCATGAGTTTCATTTCTGCTACATTTTGATTCAACTGAATCCTGACTCCCTGCTGCTCTAAGGAGGAGTCCCTGCTATTTTGTAAAGGAGCCATCAATGGTTTGGTGTTGAATGATGATTGAAAGTTGGCCCAGTTATTTTTTAATATGTCCTGTCAAACTCAGTCCATAAAGTTCAACCAAACTGCCAGCCAAGTTAATTATTAGCTGAAGGAGATGAGACAAGGACACATTGTGCACGCTATAGACTGAAAAAAAAGGGCCTTCAGCCAAACTGATATTTCAGAGACCTTCCCTAAGAGCAGAGGAGATGAAGAAAGATTTGAAAAAAGAAAGGACTCCTTCTACACAGTATGATACAGATTGAAAGAGATTGCCCAATCACAGAAACATGATTGCTCTTAGTGAGCGTGCTGGTGTACCGCTCAATATAAACAAAGCGATTAGTATCATTAAGCTGCATTCATAAGAACTCACATTACTTAACTTCACTGCAGCTAACTGGATGGTTTTTAAATAATGGATCTTGGATGAGCAGCCATAAACAGCTATTTCTTCTTTTTCCACGGTAAACATTGAATGAAGATGCAGAGAAAAATACCAGAGTGAATTTGTGCAGGGTTTAGCTGTACTGCTGTAATTATTTATTCTAATAGGGGCTGTCAGGTTTGTGGGAGGCTGCTACTGCAGTTGATTCTTAGACTTAACCTGCATTGGTTCCAAGAGGAGAGAGATGATGACAACCTTCATACAGGAGAGTCTCTCTGCTGCTTTCCATTACTTATGCAGGAGATGAACCGATATCTAACGTTTGATGGCTGGCCATGACCCCACTCAAAACTGCTCTGGAACACTTAATTCAGAACACTTAACAAGCCCGGTAAGGAAAGCTCCAACTTTTATTTAGCTCAGCTCACTGTGCAACAGGACCAGACGGCCTGCAATATTAATAGGTTGTGCACTGAGTGTCTTATGACAAAATTCCATAAAATCCAAAGTTAGAACTGTATTTAAGAGTCATAGTTCCTCAGTTCTTTGTTCTCTTTGTCTTACTGCCTGTGGCAGAAGGGAGAGGTAGTTTGCATAAGGACTAGACCACATGTCGGCCAGTTCATTCAGTTATTGGGGCATGATGCTGTGTGGCAGGTACTGGTTTCTTTGTTGTGGAAGCTGTAGGTTGCTTTTATGTTGCTGGGAAATCCAATTTGAAATCCCAGATTCAGCTTATCACAGTTAGCTAGCCAGTGTGATATGAGGTGCGAGATATGGACATGAGCTCATGACTCAGTTAGTGCCGCATCAAATAGTCGGTAAAAGACCACAAATGTGTGTTAATTAATAACTCTAGCGCTTAGCTCCTGCTGTGGTTTGTTACTCCTCCAGATGACAATGTCTCAGTCTCCAGACAGTCATCATTTGCTTACATTACATTGCATTATGTACATTACCACATGTCCCTCATCCTGAGTCCATCATTAATTGCTTTTCCAAGCTCTAAAACAGGTAACAGACACAGACAGTACAGAGCACAGGCACAGCCTTAGCCTCTTCACAACGTAAACATAGTCACATATCGCTCCAATCCAGCCCAGCACAACCTCCTGTTTCAGTGTTTGGAAGCTGAATGTTCAGCCACCAAACACCCAGACAGTAACCAGAGCTAATTAAAAGAGGAATCCGTTTTGTAGTAGACTGATGGGTGAGTTTTTGGGGCCATTGAGGAGACTACAGTCTGAGAACAGCTAATTTATTCTCAAACGACCACACATACTATGGGGTGGTGGGTAGTAATGGTTAGAATAGGACACTGATATTTTGACACTGAAAATAAAATTTGACACTGAAATAAAAACCTGAACTGGCATGGGAAAATATTGGCATTGGAAATATTTGTACCTGGAAAAAGCTGTGTTATACCTGAAACAAGTTTCACTGAAAATAAAATGACAACAACAACAACAAAAATCTAGTTTACACCCTATATTCTATTCAGGTTTTTTATTATTATTATTTTTTGTATTAGGGATGTTTTTCAGTGTCAATTGGCAATTTTTTTGTAATACAGACGAAGGCATGGCAATGTGGCTTCTTGTAATGAATGAACTCATTTTCTGAGATTCTGGGTGTTTATTCACAGTCAGTATGACCTTGTGTCCATGCAGTTGGATCTTCTAAACTGGACATTTGATCTTTCTCATACATCATCTCATTTGACGGTTAATTGGTTGATCTGGAGTTAGAAAGAAATTTCCATATCTGTTTCAGTCAGATGATGGGAAAGAAGGACCAGAGGTTGAAGCCATCTAATCCTTTTAGCCTAATGTGGTCTCTGGCATCTGTTTACCTTTTCCCCAGCTCATGAATCCTTTAAGAGCCTGATCACAGATGCCAGGCTTGATGTCACTCCATGTGTGTGAGACAGAGAGAGAGTGAGAATTCAATCTTGAGCCTGTCCAGTTCCACTGATGTCACTTTTCTAACTAAATAATGCAGACATGAAGTCTTACTGTTATAAAATTGAGATTTTGATTTACTCCCACATTGCATTAAATTCATAGGAGATGATCTTCTGGAGCTGGGCTATTGACTTTGAGCTAATCATACATCTCCCGACGTGTGCTGTGTGTCTGGGGTTGAGAGGACCCTCTAGTTCCTGTTTCCTGACCATTTCGGCGGGTTTTGAATTGTGGGAAAGCGGAGGAAGGGTGCTCACTGCAACTTTTGTTGTGGATATTACTGCTGGTCAGTAGTTCAGAGATGTCAATCTTGTATTCAGGCTACTATGTAATTTGTTTATAAAGCAGCAACCAACCATTCATTTGCTTTAATTTGTGTTGTGTATATACTGCCTTTAGTTTGAGTTTATTAAAGACACCTACTTGCAGTAGAACATGGAAGTGCCTGCTAAGAGTAGCCAAACCCAAATGTTGTGTGTGTGTGGTACACCCTAAAGGCAGCTCCTCAAACTGCTGTCTCTCCCCTCAGTAACTAATACAGGCATTTGTTCTCAGATTTCTATCAGGACATGTCTTTGCATGTTAATGAACTTCCTCTGTTCACTGTCCAAGATGTATTGATTCTGTGAATGGCTGGTATTCAGCAGAGATCTCATTCGGTATGGGCAGAGCTGAGAAGAGAGCTCCATAGATCACAGGACAGGACAGAGCTGCTATGCTTCCTTTGAGCTCAACTGTTCAGCTTGCAGCCATCAATATTTATCCACTGTCTTCTGCAGACAACTGTTTAAGAGGTGAAAAGGAAGCACAGTGAATCTTAACTAATTAAATGTAGAAAGTCATGGGAAAGTCTCTATCAGCTATGGACTGTCTTTAAGATCTCTCTGCTGATACCAGTGAATAATGAGCTCCAAGGTCAGCAGTCACAGATGTCCGAGGATTTATTTTTTCTCCACTTTAACTCACTGCACACAAATAATTTTTCCAACATAACACCTTCAGAATACTAAGAGTCAGCACTAGGGTCAGCATTATTAATGATCTTTTGAATAATTATCTGCATCAACTTTATTGGCCAAATATATTGTATATATATATGTTTCTCAGCGGCTCAGTATAACAGTAAGAAAAACAATATACTGTAGGTAGACTCAAATGCAAACATTACATGAAGCAACAAAGATAACTAGAAAAGCATCTCCTGAAGAAAATAATATGATTATGGTAATTGAGACCAATTTTGATGGCTTTATAATCACATGAAACTTATGTATTGGGTTAATTTAGATGTAATGTGAATAAGCAGAGCATTTGAAACATTTCAGCATTGCTTTAGTACTACTGTGTATGTCAATTGTAAACTTATATTCACTGCTACGATCAATGGAACTTGAATGGGCCACCATAGATTATGGACAAAATATAGATTATGGAAACATCCCATATATCTATATCTATATTCATCTATCTATCTATCTATCTATCTATATATATATATATATATATACACACACACACACACACACACACATATATATATATATATATAGCGTTGTTGATTATGGTGAGGTGTCAGTGACCGCTAAATCAAATCTGTGGGACAAGAAGTTTTATGAATAGCAGTGTAGTTTAATTAAATGTTTTTTCTTTCCCAAGAGAGTCTAGCCTGGAATTTTGTACCCATTTTAGTTTTAATTCCATAAAGTTCAAATAATCGTGGTGTTTGACCCTGATAAGAACAAGAATTACTGGTTGGGATTAAGAGCTGAGATCTCGGTGGAATGGTGTAGCTTATGTCCCCAAACTACCGAGATATACTTTTCACAACTCTGCACAGACGTCCTGATAAACACTGGACAACAGACAGTATGATAAGTCAATATGATAAACCAGTATGAAGCAGGAGTACTTTGGAATGATAGATATGAAGAGTAGACTTCATTCCACAAGCTGATATGTCAGCAGCAAATATGCACCTTCAAAGCTCAAAGAGAAGCATGATAATATCTTATAGATTTTGGTTCTTATTACAGTTCACCCACACAGATCTCATCATTGTTATTTTCTAGTAGCAGCAGGAAACAGTTTCTAGTGACAACTCATTTTATATCTAGCTAGAAAGAAACAACTCAAATGAATGCAAATGTTACTTTGTGTGTTCTGGATGGTTAAGAAAGGTCATTTGCATCATTTGCAAACACATTACAAGACGATGTTATTAGCTAAGCCTTTTATGATATTTTAGTTTCAAGTACAAAAGTAAATTAATTCAGCTTGAATGTTTCATTGTTTTAAAAAGTATTTCTAAAAAGCAAGCAGTCAGGTAAACAGAGTAAGAATTTTAACACAGCTTTTTCAAACATCCTAGTATTTTTGGATGTCATTACGAATTTTCTGTGTTGTTGTAAATTATTCTGTTAAAAACTAAAACTACCAGGGTCAAAATTATTAGCCCCTGATGATAATGGTCAACGTGTATCCTTTTCCCGGATAACAGCCTGCAGTCGTTTGTTGTAGTTTTCAACAAGTCTCTGACATGTCTCCTGAGGAATCCCAGTTCATTCTTCTGCAGCAAATCTCTCAAGCCCTCCAGATTTGATGGCCTGGCATGGACCTTCATCTTCAGTTCACCCGTTAGATTTTCAATGGATTCAAGTCAGCTAGTAGCCAGCTCAATAATATTCATTGGTCTTTCAGGTAGCTCTTCACCGAGCGACATATGTTTTGGGTCACATCATATTGAAAGACAGCAACACCCAGGACCCAGTTTTGCTGCTGATCATTAAGGTTTTCAAATCTCCACATACCCTTCTTTCTTCACATTACTCCCACTTTGACGAGATCTCAGTCTAGATACACTGAAGCATCCCATAGCATAATAATTTCACCACTGTGTTTCATCAGGGGACGGTGTTCTTAAACAGGGCCGCCTCTCCTTCTTTTCTCCAAGCATAAACATCAACTTCTATGGCCAAAGAGCTTTAGTTTGTCTCACCTGACCAAAGACATGCTTCCAGTATGCATAATCCTTTCCAGCTGTCCTTAGCATACCAGTCTGGCTTGAAGGTGTTTCTTCTTCCTGTGCAGAGCTCTAGTAATTGTCTACTTTTAAGTCATTCACTGATGATACTTCTCACTCCAGTTCTTGAGATTTGGAAAACGCTGTGATAAATTCGTATATCCTTCTCCTGCTTTGTGAGCATCAATAATTCTTTTTCTTCTTTTGTTTTTGGCAGTCACTTGATGCTTTCTCAAGTGACAGCTCAAACTCTTACTGAAGTTTTTATACTGTGTGTAAATTGGGAGATAACCCTCAGTTGTAACTTGATTGTACAGGCTTTGAGCATTACAAAGTTAAAGCACATCATTGCACAACAGTGGTTTGTGCTATGACTCAATAAAAGGTCAGTTCTTAAGGGGGCTAATAATATTGTCCCAGGTAATTTTTGTTTTTTCTGAAATAGTTCTGTTATTGTGTGCAGATAGAAATAATTTATGCTTTCTAAAGAAAACTAGTATGTTTAGAAATTCTATGTTGAAAATTCCTTGCTCTGTTAAAAAAGCACTATAACAATTTTGAAAACTTTAAATTTCATAGGGGGGCTAATAATTTTGTCCTCAACTGTAACTGTGAATTAAAGTAAAAAGATCAAGCTTTTGTAAAGTGGTGGATGTTACAGCACTGGAATATTATGTTGTTACATGGTAAAGGCTTTCAGAATTGTATTTAGGCACTTTGTAAACATGTCAGCAGTTACAATTTATTCAAACCACTTTAAAATACAGAATAAACCATACTTGAGTGCACCTGAAATATTGTTAACAATCCTTAATTGCACTGGAAAACTGTGAGCATGCACCAGTGATGCTGTGTGCAAGCTAGTTGATACAGTCAACTTGACTCCAACACTAAACTCAGAGGATATACTGTCATACCTGCTACATATATACCAGTGGTGGGCTGTCAAGGCCAGTAAGGCCTTCTCTGCTGGCCTTAACACTGTCACATTCACTGAATTATATTAGTAGACATGTTTTCATTAACACTATATGTATTAAATTGTTCCCAATAGTTTATTCTCTTCATCTCATAGCTTTCCTCTCAGTTACACTGCTTCCAATACAGTCTCTTTATGTTAGAGCTTTTATCCAATCAGATTTCAGCCCTGTGTTGCCAAGTTAAAAGAAATCTGCCTTGAAGCCTTCAGAATCAACAGTGCAGGCCCCGGTAATTTAAAATAAATGGCAATGAAACTGTTGCCTCACAGTTCCTTTAACCAGTCCGATTTCCAGTTGGCAAGACCAGGGGCCATCTAGCTGGCCTATGCTAACATTGACATTTACTGGTGCAAGCTAACATATGTTAGTATAGATTTAACAGCTGTTTTTTCAACCCACAATGGCTGAAGGAGGAGGAAGAGTTCAGTGACTCTGTTGTAGAGGTTATCTGTGCGTCTCAGTGCCAACAATAAGTCCTTTTTCTATCATCATGGAGGCTAATGCTGAAAAAAAAAGTTTTAATTCGCTTTAGGACTGAGAAGCAGTTTTTTTTATTTGTCTGCAAATAACCAGTAATTTTGGTGAGTACCTAAATGTTATTATTGCCAGTAATGGCATTTATTCTGGTTACATGACATGCCTGTCTGTGCAAAGTTCTGTTATACTGCATTTCTGTATATTATTGATGGTTTCTATAGCCGTGACATCATAATGGCTGTATTAAGAGGTGGGTTCATTCAGGTAGGACACCAGTGAAGGCCTAGGTGTGGAATGCACGGCCCACCACCTATGTACTTACGCCATTAGTGATCTGTTCAGTCTTTGTGCTTCACTGCAGACCTGAAGGCAATGCTGTCACTTGCTGCTAATGCTGTTGTTCATGTAATATTTTCAAAAACCTCACCATTACCCAGCATCCACCTGTAGGTTAAGCAGTGTCTAAATTCACATGGGGTGAAGTTTCCATTATCACTCCCTGCTGTCTGCTCCCTGATTGTCTAACTAGAGGTCTTCATTGGTCCACATGGTTGTAACCACGACTTGACCCATGACCTGAGTTGGCCAGGTGTAAATTCTATTCAGCAAGTCTGGTAAGGTCTTGTTGTCTTGCTGCAGGTCTCTGATCTCTATGTTAATTTATTAAATATCACAATGGCTCCAAGGGGGCATGTCATGGTGTGCCATGAATGCATCATCATCATCACATTATTACTTACTTCTTTTTTTTTTCTTTTTTTTGGTGCAGTCATGAATAACTAAAATGTCTTTATTTAGTTTAGTCAGTTTATTATAGTTATTTATTTATTTTTACTTTTCTGTAGGTATGAATGTAAATCTTATAGCTGGCCACATTAATAATCTACAGTATGGCAATCATTGACAATTTATGAAATACAGTTTTCCATAATAAAACCTCAGATAGCTAGCTAAACTTAACAGCTGCCAAACAATGACTTTGTGGAATTTTCACAACTTTAAGCTGCAGTGTAGAACATTTTGACAGTCACACCACACTTTTTTAATTTCATCAATTATTATTTCAAAATTATTACCAGCAGTTAACTGATTACACATAAATCACTGACATCTCTAGCTGGAGCATGCTGCTGCCAGTGTGATGACAGGTTCCTTTATGATGATTCAGATAGATTAATTTATGTAGGTTGGGTTGGAGGAGTTTTCCCACAGATCAGGTTCAAATTTGGGGCCCATGAGGACTTCTGCATCTGACTGCCATGTTGCTTGTCCCATTGGACTTCTTGAAATGTTGCCACCTTCAGTTAACTTGGTGTGCACAATGATATTATTACTGAAACGAAATGACCAAAACTGGAAATAATGCAGAATTTACAATAAACCCTGATGATCCTTTAATAAGATACTGTTTCTCAGTCTGGGTTCATAGACTCATTGTCTTCTTCTCACCACACCCTGGAGGTAGACTGTAGTCACACTGTGTCAATTTAAAGTCCCAGTTCACTGAGTCAAACACATCATTTTCCTTCTGTCTGTTTTCTGTCTGGTGTCTTATTCAGAGTAATTTCGTCACTGCTCTCCAGGCAATTTAAAACATGTCACTGCTGTGAAGCTTAAGACTCAGAATATCAATACAATGTCTGGTCTAGCCCTCTAAAAATAAATGTGTGTGTGTGTGTGTATATGTGTGTTTGTGTGGTGGTGGGGTGGGGGGTATGCTGTCCACAATATGTAGAGAAGCATCCATGGAGGATTTTGATAGGATTTAATATGGTTGCTCATCTTGACTGATCCAAATGCAGGTCATAAGATAATGACTCTACAGATGACAGCTTTTTGAAAATGAGATGTCAAAGAGCAAACAAGAGTAAAGGCCTTGCTGCAGTGTTCATTACACCTCACAATAAGGAAGGATGACAAGCCTGACAACTTTGCTGTTCAAAAGTGTGATGGCACTAGAACAAATTTAAAGTGAACTTTTTACAGAATGAAAAAGCAAAATATGTGGTCTGTAAATTTTTTGACAATCTGCCCATTAGATTTTGGTATGTCTTGCTCACAATTTTGAATGCACATACAAGTCTGCACATTAACTAGGTCTGCTGGTACCATCACTGCTAAATCTCACTGTGAGGATCACCATGGCCGGATAAATCTTGTTATCTTAACACTTCCCATACTTAGCATTCATATTTCAGAAACTATAGGTCATCTTGCAATGGATTCTGGACCAGTCTTCAGAGTGGGAACTTGTAGGGAGTGATGGTGGTGATGTAACATCCATCAGGTGTCTCACTGCTGAATGTGGACTTTGTGCTATGTTTGGCAGTTCATCCCAAGCTGGCAGTGGAATTGTGCTCAGCTTTGCCTTGTTCTCACCAGCTACTCTGTGGATTACCCAGTGCACCGTGGACCTAGGGACCCCAGATGAACAAGAGGTGAAGCTGGAAGTCCTAATTTCTGACTATTGTTTCTAAAACCAACCTAGAGAAACAGGCAGGGGTGATGGGATTGCCCTTTTCTTTAAGATAAATTTAAATGCTCCTTGATTGATCTGGGGTTGTTTAGGTCTTTTGAAGCCCTTTAATTTCCATTTTTGCTGTTCTAATGGCCCCTTGTTTTTAGTTTTCTTTTTTTCAAACTATCACATACCCTGGCTGGCCTCACTCACTCGAGAGGTCACACTCTTCATCTGATTTTATCCTTTGGTATGAAGATTGCAGACACGAAGTGCAGACATGTTTTTTGTTTTTTTTTTACTCTGACCACAAGTGTCTTATTTTTAACATAGCATTGCCTTCCCTGTCTTGTAATCCAAGACCCAAAATTCAGTCCAGATCTTTGAATTCCTCCTCAAATCTGGTTTCCCACACTTGGTCCTTTTGAAAAGATGTTTTAATATGTGCTCCCCCATCCTAAATGAAAATTAATGAACCCAGTCACTGCTCAGTGCCCCAGATAAAGAAAATTTCCAGGTATTAAAGTGAAAATGTTGTTGAATGGAGTGTCTATGGAAATCCTCCAAGACCAAATTTCACTCGGAAAAGAGGTTAAAAATCCCAGGCTGCTGTTCAGTATTGTGACCTGTGTCATTGGCCCTGGTATGGATGCCACTCCAGAAAAGTATAATTTTTCTGTTTCTTGCCTTCTTTATGCACAAGACTTCAACTACAACATGTTGCAATAGCCTTCACTTGAACCCCCTGATTTTAAAAATATTAGGCAAACTTCCAAGTTTCTTGATTTAATGAGATCCTTTTGGACCATCTTGAAACCTGTGTGAATATTAATGGCACTGCTCCACAATGGCTCAACTCCTACTTACAAGATGATTGTATCTTTGTGCATATGCACTGTGGGGTACCTCAAGGCTCAGTTGTCAGTCCAGTCCTTTTATCCATCTACATGCTTCCCTTAGGCCTTTTTATATGACCAGTCCAAGGACTAGACACAAAGGTGACAGAGTCTTTGCATTTGGAGCTCTGAGACTTCCCGGAGGGGATCAAGGCTGCAAACTCTGTTTTACTTTGTTGGTTCATCTTTTAGAAACCCACCTTTTAGAACAGTTTTTGGTGGGTTATTTCTTTTTATAGGTGTTTTATTCAGTGGAATTTTTACTTATGTTATTATTGTATGTTATGTTATTCATTTTTAATCTTATTTGTTCCTTGTTTTTATTGCTTACATTGTAAAGCACCTTGTAATTTTGTTTTGAAAGTTCATTATTATTATTATTGTTGTTGTTGTTGTTGTTGTTGTTAAAAACTCTGGTCACATTTGTTCATGATAAGTCTAACTATTTACAGTGGTCACTGTGCCAGTGGCGCAGTTTTAACTGTTAATGTAAACCAAATATTTCCAGTCACTTCCAATGTCAAACCACTTGGTGGTTATTATTATGAAGCAACACAGCAAGTACAATCTATTTGTCACTGACACTGGTGGTACTATAGTTTGGGGGAAATGCTCCCCAGTTTTGATGATGACAGAGAGGATGGTTAGGCACAGTGAGGCTGTTTTATAGTTTTATGGAAAACTAATTGCACTGCGCGTGTGCAGCAGGAGATCAGATCTCACAGTCATATGAAAAGCCAGTAGCTGTTTTATGCATTCTTGCTTAAACCTGCGAGGTGCATTTAATAAACCTGCCCTTCCCAGATAGACAGGAATAAACCAGACCAGAGTGAAACCAAACCAAGGCAGTTTGAGCATGTTCTGTTGTACAGCAGAATCAAACCTTAACATGTTAAGTAGAAGCTTGTAAAGTCTCTCTCCACATTGAATGATTCAGATGCATCAGATGGCTTTTGGCTTAGATGCCACCTGGTGCATTTAATGGCCTCTTGTCATACTGAGACATGTGGACGACTGGTAATAGAGATGGCAGTACTGCTGACCCATCCCTCTCACGCTCTCCATCTTCACTGTGACCACCCATTCCAATGTTCAGTGTATGTGTGAAGCAAAGCAGTCATTTTGTTTTTGCTGGAAGTGTGCTGGCTACTGATGGAGCAGCACTGAAAATGGTGATTTCTTATTCTGCTGTTTTCCAGGAAAAATGGACCTGGGGAAATTAGGTTTCTCCAATCCCTCTGCCCTGATTACAGGAATGTCTGTGTTGGCAATGTCATATAATCCAACCCTGTCTCCTTAAAATAACATTTTTATACATCTACATTTATGTATTTAGAGATATGCAAATACACTGATACTGAATACTGATCAGTAAAATATCCACTAATGTTATCTGTTTTCAGATTGTTGCAGCCCAATATCCACAGGACTGAAAATGCATCCCCTGGTCTCTGGTGTGACAGCCACTTCCTGGTGACTCTGCTGCTATTAATAAATGTGATGCTTCATTTATTTACAAAAAAATGTTGCCTCTAAACATAATCCAGCCTGCAATTACATTCCCTTCATTATGTATATGCTGTTGCAGTTTAGTTGTATATGCACATAATTTGTAGGAGCTGTCACAGCTGTTAATGGAAAAGTCACATGAGGGATTTACTCAAACATGAGACCGGCATGTAAAACTGCCATCATCCGCATAACAAGGTGCATGTGTGAAATGGGTTCATCAGTATCTGTCTTCTGATCTGTAACATAATGTCAAGAGGCACAAAGCGATGAAAGATTACATGTTAATCCCAATAGAAGCCAATTATACAGAAAGTACTTAATCCTGTTAATAATGCATTTGTTTTTCATTTAATGATCTCAGTCACTTGTCTTAACCTTTGTTTGAGAGTGTGCTCACGGCTGCTTTTCATCATCCAGCAGAGTGGACTGTAACAGCAGCATGAGCCCTGCTAGTTTACCATTCAACTCCACTTTGATTAAAGCCCTCCAGGAATGGTGAAATATGTAACAATTTCTGATGAAGATTCCTACAGCCTAACTGAATGATGCAGTGACTTTTAGATCAGTTATGCAGTGACTGTAGATTGCATTTTAGGGCGGAGTTGTGAAGGTGTCTTCCTCATAAAGGGCAGTGGGCTGGAGCTTTTGGACAATTTAAAACTAGCACAGTGAAACCACATGTTTTTCTGTGGAAGAAAATAACATAACCGGTCAAAATTTCTACTCAGTTTTGGAAATATATCAAAAGAGAGGCTAATAGAGGCACTGACATCACATAAGAGGAACATTAAAACTAGATCCTTACCAGCTGCTGATAAAATGTAAAGTCTATCTTGAGGGCAGCCTGATAATTAGACTAAATTGCCAATTTGTTTCACTTTACTCAGCCTGACATGATGTTCATGTTAGCTTTATGTTGTTCTCTCTGTTTGTGTGGAGGGGTAGGTAGTAGCATATTTATCCCATGGCTGTCCTTCTCCATTGATGTTGAAGATGTGGAGGTTGTGTTAGCCAAGATTGATGTTTAAAAGCTGTTGCATCAGTAAGTCAGCTTACAACCTCCTACGCAGCTGCATCTACACATTCTCATCCACTCATGTTTGTGGCCATTTTTCTGTCGTTATTCTTCACGGATGTAGTTAGGTAGCTATTTAGCTATGTATGAAGATGCTGTCCCCTCTCCTGACTCCTGACCCCTCCTACAAAGACCTAAATAACCAAACTGGGTTAAAGCCTAAACGTCTAAGACCTAAACATATGTTGAGGTCTGTTCCTTTGAAGACATTGCAACAGAATCACAACCGTCAGTAAACATGTCTCCTGGTGAGCTGTGATATGTGTCCTTGTTTTTTTATTTGTCTTCCTCTGAAATGACCTTATGTATGTGGTGGCTGATAATGTTATCAAACATTGATGTGTAATACAGAGCCAAAATGAAACTGAAACTTCCAGGTTCTGTTCCAGAAGTAGGAAATCCTCATTCAGAATCCCATTGATTGGTGTAACTATTCTAATAAGTAAAATACAGCCTTGAAATAGAGCTTCTCTGAACAGTATGTCATGTGGCGTGCTTCACATGTTTATAGGGATGGTAGATTTCTGGAAAATTATCTAAGATCATTGTGTATTCAATATTTTTGCCTTAACAAACATTGCCAATAAGATTTAGACATTCAACTAGCTAACAAAGTTATCGCTTAACTTTGTTAGAGTCATGAAAGGTTGAATATCTAATAAGTGATGCAAATTTATCTTAGAACATAGAAAGTAAACCTCAGCAGCACACTTCATTTTTTCAGAGAGGCTGTTGAAAGAAAGAGACTGGCCCAGGTGTGACATGATGACCTCAGCTCTACATTGAGTTAATACACTGACTTTTTGACGCCTGCCCTACTGTTACTCTGTGCTTCATCATGCCACAGAAAAGCATTTCAATGATTTTATTGCAAAAGTAAAGAAGAAAACGAAGTAAACACTGTGTACCTCTCAAGAAGACATGCTTGTTGGTCACAGTCCACTGACTTCCAGTCAGGTCACTGAATGATGTCTTTAAAACAGCTGACTCAAGAGAGTCTTGGAAAACGAAGGGATTTGTTTCAGTTGTCTGTTGAGGCACCCTGTGTTCCACAGACCTTGGAAGCTTCTCTAGCTGACTGTGCTAAAGACATCAAACCACCAGCAGTTTTAAACTATTATGGTCCAGTAGCCTTGACATCTATTGTTATGAAGACTTGAAACAATAGTGGTAGACCATGCACTCAGTGAGGTGCAAAACAAATTTGATGTACTGGATTTTGCTTGTATATGCTGCATTGAATCAATCAAACCAACATGTTTGTGTTAGAGACTTCTCAAACCACACATTTCACTGGAAAGGCTTCTTCCTATTGTTACCAACATGGGGCCCCACAAGGGAGCACTATCTCCCCAGTTTTATTTACTCCTTATACAGTTATAAACATAGATGTACCCCATCTGATGTTTCCATTCACCCATCCATTTTCTTCTACTTATCCAGGGTCAGGTCATGATGGCAGCAGGCTAAGCAGGGTATTCCAGACGTCCCTCTTCCCAGTAATGTTTTCTGGCTCCTTCTGCGGGATGTTTCCAGGCCAGATGGGATATGTAATCCCCCTAACAAGTTCTGGGTCTATCCTGGAGCTCATGACCATAGGTGAGGGTTGGAGCGTAGATCAACTGGTAAACTGAAAGTCTTCTCTCTTTATCAAAAAGGTCTGGTACTTACTGCTAATGCCGCACCAATCCACCTGCCAATCTCCCGCTCCATCCTACCCTTATTCATGTGCAAGACCCTGAGATATTTCAACAGTACCCCTGACCTGGAGGGAATTGTGGCCTCAGACTTGGAGGTACAAAAAGTACTTGATTAGAAATGATATTATCACTAGAAACAAGTTTAATTGAAAAATGAAACACAGGCATAAAAAAATTACAATCTTTTTTCATTTAGATATTTTTTGCATAATAATGTGTTTTTCAGTGTCGACTTGAAGATTTTTTCTGTCACCTTTCTGGCAAAGAGGGGACAGGCTTTAGGGGAGGGGCAATGACCATTCAAACACACACATGCACGCACACACACACACACAGATAGAAAGAGAAAGCCACAGCGCAACTGAAAACCACTGCCCTTTGAAAGGTGTTATTAGCCGCAAGGCTTGAACCAAGCATTACACACTTGTGGTTGTGTGGCTGCTCTAACCTGGTAACATGAGTGCCAAAATGATAACCTACATGTTCCAATATACTGTATATTTATATACTGTATATTTATATACAGTCAGCATATTTTTATGTGCAGCAAATCAGATCTGTTATCTGATGTTTTCAGTTTATATTTGCTGATGACATTGTTGAAGATGTACAAAAAGCACCTATACAACAATATAAAATTTGAAAATATTTATATTTTTGTGTATTTTGGGTCACTTTAGGAGAAGTCATCAAACTCCATGCTAAAAGAATGAGATTTAGGGTATTTTTACTGCTGTCAAATGTCAAATTTGGCCCAAACAGTATGTAAGACATATCACAGAGCACCCGAGCTTCAGGAAGACACACACACACACACACCACCCCCGGGGGGGTGGGAGGGAGATTTTTTTTTTCCACATAAATAACCCTACATAAACATAGGTAGGCTGTATCATTTCAGACTTGATATGGAATTTAAATGACAATGATACAGTTGGACTGACAACTATGAGGGCTTGAAACCGTATCAGACACCTTGCTGTGTGAACAGTTTAAATGCACAGCCTCCATTGCTCATGTCACCCTGGCTGTAATTTGTGCCATGTGAAAGAGAGTCCCTGTGTGTTCTGCTCACACTCCTCCATCACTGTGTGTGAAATGAACTGAAAATCTAAATGAATTCTTAGGAGGATCACTGCCGCTCACAGTCATTTTCTCTTCATCTTGTCCTGGTCACAGTTGGATTTTCCATTACATGCACTTTATCATTGTACATGTGTTGAGATTCAGAGCACGAGGCTGCCATCCTGCTGCCCCTTTAGAAACTAGACTTTAGTCTTATCTACTGCTCTGTGGAGAGTGAAGTTCTCCATGTCAATTTAAAAAAAAAACAAAAAAAAACACAGCCTCTGTTGCCTCATGGTCTGTTTTCAGCATTTGCAGTCAGTAATATTACTTTCACAAGGTGTTATTCTGTAAAGCATGAAATAATCTGTTTCATAAAGGTAAGCCTCTATAATAACAAATGACTGAATTGTACATACTGTATTTTAACTTTTGTGTATTACATGTTTGTTTGGTTTCCACTCCACTAGCAATCTTCTTACAAGCATTCACAGAATTAACAACCAGATTTTGCCATATTCATCAACCGTTAAACTGCCTCACATGAAAAGTGAAATTGTCTGTGTAATGCAATCAATTAGAAATGTAGTTTGGAAAGTGAAATGGAATGAATGTTCAGATACAGACAGCTTTACTCAGTTTTTTTTCTTTCTCTTTATGTTTACAACAGAATATACTTATACTGTGAGGTATTTCTCTTCAGTGAATGGATTCCCAGCCTTACAGCCACTCGCTGGCTCTGGGTTTTGAAAATTGGTCCTGCTTGTGACTGCTGGACTGATGCCACAACAGATTCATCCAAGACTATTCACAGGACCACTTTTAGCCCACAGAAACTGGCAGTTATATAGTGCTGTATGCAAAGCAAGGTCACAGGCTTTGGAGTGTGTGGAGGATTTAGGCTGGGGTAGAACTGCATGACTCATCTGTAATCATGCAGACAGAGGCTCTGATTTTATCAAACATGGCAAAGTGCCTTTCCATTCCTCAGAATCTGTGAGCTTATCTGATACAGTGGCTGCTACTGGTCAAATTACCTCAGGACTACACTAAATTGAACACCGTGAGTACTTTCACTTTGATAATTCTGTCATTATCATAAAGCTCATAGGATGCCAGAGGAAGGAAACTTATCTTGGAGAATATTTTGCCAAATGAATTCAGTAGATAGACTTTGCATACAGTTCTGGACTGAATAAATGACTGGCGAGACAAATGTCATGTTTACAAGCAGGATGCGTGGCTGTGCTGCCAAATAATTGCCTGCAGAACATATCTTGCCCATTTCTTGCTGCATATTTATGATCCTTGATGCATACTTTGAGCGGCATCGAATATTATGCATTTCATTACTGTGAATTAGTATTCTGTTTTGCATGCTGATGCATGTTTTGTGCAAATGTCAGACTGGCCTCTGGCCACTGTTTTATAATCCCCTTAAACACTGTGTAATGACCTAATTAGTTCAGTTTCAGTTGATCAGTGTTACCCACTCAAGATGAGGGTTGTCCTCCAATACTTGTTACTCTGGGTTTAATAAGAAGGCAAAGTGCCACGGTGATATGTTTGTAAATCTTACTACAGACAGCTGAATGCTTTTCAGGAGCTTTCCAAAGATAGGTGTTCAAATATGAAGTGTGTTTGGTCAGTTTGGTCAATTGTGGCTGGAGTATGTATGTATCTCCTCCAGCTTCTCAGTACAATGATCATTATACGACAGCATCATTGTTCAAAAAAATATTCCTGTCTCCAAGAAATTTGGTTCATATACTACTACACATCTCCCCCAGTTATGATGTGGTGGCAGTGTAATTGTTGGGTTGCGATTACGTTCAGAGAGTTTTCTTTGTTTTGTTGTATAAAGCACTGTGACACCAGAGACCAGGAAGTGCATCCACAGTTCCGTCTGTTGTTAGATTCATACAAAAACACTTCGGTTAAGGTCAGAGAAAGATGGTGGTTTTGGTTAAATATAAATAAACAGGTTGTGTATGAAGTCACTATTAACTTTTTCTGTATTAAACCAGACCGGCCTGAATCAAGATCTGTGAGAGCCGGACTACAAGTGGATACTGTGTGGCAAGATCTGATATTTTGTCAGAAGACATACACTGTCTGTGAACATTTTACTCATATGTTGAGTATCAGTGTAATTGTGGTGTGCCAAATTTGTAAATAAGCAACCTCCTGTATCCTCATTATGATGATAGAAAGAGTAATCTGGTTGCAAGTATGTTTTCTACAAAATGTTAGTTGTATGTAAATGAAGCTTAGAGAAAGTTCAGTCAGTAAGACTCTCTCTCTCCACATGTCATCTGAGTCACAAGCAGTTTCCCGCTATATCTAAGCCCCACCTGCTAATTCCTGTTTTCATCCAATCACATCCTGACACGCTCGCCTTGAGCCAATCACTCATAAGCAGTTAAAGTTTATTATGTTCTCTCTCTGCTGTCATTTAGCTGTCATTTCAGCGCTGTAACGTCTTGTGACCCACCTCCACCCCTTCACTACCTCACCTGCGGATGCCTGTCCATCTTCTATCTACCCCCTGATCAGATGATCCCTCTCATGAAGACATCCACACCTCAGGCTCCATTCCTCGTCACCGCCACCAGTGTCTAGGCTCCAGGGGGAAGTTTCCTGCATATCGGAAGAACCAATTACATTTTCACTGCTTCCCATGGAAATCTACTTTCTGCTGGGTCTAAGCACCAAAACACTACTACCCCTTTGTACAATAGATTTTATTCTACTTCAGATTTTTTCATGCTCTCTGTTCCAAGTCTTACATGATCAAAATGTAATTTCTAGGAGACAGGGTGGCATTATTTTTCCCAGACACCCCCAAACACAACAAGCACTCTTATGCTGGAATATTGCATTTCAACTTAAACACAACTTTATGTTGCAATACACAAAATGTGAGCACAATATGGCCTAAATTTAAATAAATTCTAAGGTTTTAGAACAAGATTTTGACATGATCCCTTTTCAACATTTAACAAACAAATTTAGTATTAATCAATACTACAATTATTCAATGCAACCTTTTGACATAACAATATTGTCTGAAGGTCCACTCACCTGCTTGTTCTGGAGCTTTCAGCCCCAACACGTGTAGTGACATCAAGTCTGGCATCTGTGATCAGGCTATTAAAGAGTTCATAGTGGCAAACAATCAAAATCTCTAGAATGAAAATGAGTTCCGTCTGTCCAACAAGACTTCATCTCAACACTAGACATTTTTACCTCTGGTGAAAGTCTGGGATCTGTATGACATTCTGACCACACTGCCATCTAACAATCATGTCTAAGTGTATCAGGCAGTATTATATATTATTCTTTTATTCTATATTATTGATTATGCAATTTATGAGCAAGAACTCTAAATGAAATAATTTAGACTCTAATAAGAAAATATTTTTTTATTCCTACTGATACAGAGAGGAACGACTCCTGATTGACACAGACCATGCTATCACACCTTCAAATGTGACATCATTCCCAGGGATAAAACGGCAACAAATTAGGCTAGAAGAGCAAAAGTATCTGGTATATTTATATCCATTTATTTATATCCATATTATCATTGATTTCGTAAACAGCAGCTTTGAAATTAGCATGCTAACCAGCTAGCCTGGCCTCTCTCATCTCACTTTTCTCTGTAGCGTGCAGTCTGCTGTTCAACGTGAGGGTGAAGAAGTAGCATTGCCCAGAGGGCGTATTTTGTGACAATGACTGAATTTCTGGGTAAGTAAACAGCTGTTAATGTTAATGCTGGCTATGTAGTAATAGGAAAAACTTACATAGGGCACCTTTAATGTGATTCTAGTCAGTGGATAATTTGTCAGAGACACTGAGGACAGTTTCAGCCACGTTCATACGTAACTTGGTTACCAGCACTCAGCCTGTTGTGAATACAGGCCACATAGAGGAAAATACAACCTGTGTAAGAGAGGCTGAGACCAGATGGCAGGCTGATTGAAAGGATTAGTACAAATTACTGGGAGGCTGTTACCTATAAATGCATGAAAATACATCAAACAAATGGGAAGCAGGTGAAAGAAGCAGGTACTACTGTGTGTGTGTCTGTGTGTGTGTGTAAGGTGAACGCAGATATGGGTCAGGGGAGAGCAGATGATGTATTGACTGAAACAGGAAATGCATCTGCTTCTTCTGCAGCTTTGGGCCAAAAACACACCTTGAAGGCAGAAAGCAGTGAAAACACCATCTGCCAGTCTCATCCTACATAATGGCCAGGAACTGAATGTGCATGCAATCCACCCACAAGGCACAGTAGCATCGTTAAGCTGAGAGCAGTATACTCTGTATTCATAGGAGAACATCTTCAGTGGTATTAACTTATTATCAGTATTGTTTTGTTGCCAGAATCAGCAAAGGCTTTTTTATAGACTAATGGTCAGATGATAAACTGTGAGCTTCAGTATTTACAAACTTATTCCACACAGACACACTTCATTTGAAGGAGGGGAGGCTGATTTATTACTTGAGACTTTGCTGAACAAGGCTCTAAATCACAAGGCAATCATGAGTGTGTATCCTCTTGACATCCATAAGGATGGTGAATAACAATGAGCTCGCCATCTGTTATTAACACTGCATAATTCTAGTTGTGATCCACATGTGGGTGAACAAAGCAAGTGTTTTCTAGGTTCATTTTACTTGGCTAAATTATCTGATTCACTGACCTAAATCACTGATAACATTATAGATATTTTTAGCAATTCTGCTGTTTGATAGTCATTTGTTGTTCAAAGTGTAGAGTTGAAAACAACGCACAGATTCCATGCAGAGTGTCTGATGTTACTGTTTAAGATCCCGAGAATCCTTTGTATGTGAGTGGTCAGGTTGGGATGGCCAAATAAAATAAATTGTCATTTGGTGTCATCAAGTTGAAGGTCATTTTGAGCCATCCAGCATTTTATGTCTAACAAACAGGCCATGACACCTGAGATATCACCATCTTTAAGTGGGACATAAAGCTGAGTGTCATCAGCAAAGCAGTGGAAATTGATATTGTGGTTGAGTAAAGAAATTATGTTCATTTACTTCTAAACTCCAATTACTTTTTTTCTTTACTTTTTTTCCCCAGGAAGTAGTTGGGTAGAGACCAGGGTTTGTATCCGCAGTCTGTCAGTGTTCAGGCAGTGGTGGGCTGTCAGAGCCAGCAAGGCCTTCTCTGCTCCCAATTACTGAATTATATTTTTATATGTTATTTTTTTTCATTAATACTGTATGTATTCAATTGTTCCCAACAATCTATTCTCTTTATCTCATAGCTTTCTGCTTGGTTGCGCTGCTTCCAATACAGTATGTTTATGTTAGAGCTTTTATCCAATCAAATTTCAGCCCCATGTTGCCAGGGTAACAGAAAACAGAAATCTGTCATTTGATTGGATCGTCAGAGAACATACTGATCAGAGCTAGCAAACTGCGTCTATAGCTACTAGTGCAAGCTAAAACATGTTAGCATAGATTTAATAGCTGTTTCCAACCCACAATGGCTTAAGGAGGAGGAAGAGTTCAATGGCTTTTAAATTTGCTTTAGGCAGTTTTTTTTATTTGTCTACAAATAATCAGTACTTTTGGTGAGTAAAATGCATTTTACCTATATTTTATTGTTTATGTCTTGTTAGTCTTGCAGTGTTTGGAGACCTATTGAACTGTGTTAATTGGGTTTTTATAGCATTGATTCAGTGATGGCATTTATTCAGGCTACATGTGATGCAAAATTCTGTTATATTGCATTTCTGTATATTATTGATGGTTTCTATAGCCGTGACATCTAAATGACGGTATTAAGAGGTGGGTTAATTCAGGTATGACACCAGTGTGTTTAGGTAACAAAAACACTTCACTGTGACCTTTTCCTGTATTAAACCAACAACTTACTAACTTCCTCTAACCAAATGCTGTAGGTGAGATAAAAATGATCAAGATATCCCCCTTATATTACTAGAAAAGGTAATCTGCTCACAATTTTTTTTCCTTCAATATGTATTTAAATATGTATTCATGTTGTATATTTAGTCTAGTTTATCTTAGGCAAAGAGAATCAGTGAAACAGATGAAGTCTAATGAAAAACTGATCGCTGATCACAGAATGCTCTACAAAACCAAAAATGTATTTCTCTTTCAGAACATGACCGTTAATTTTGCTATAGACTGTTGTCAGCGTACCTTTCTACCAGACACACAGCCTCTTTCCTGCAGTCATCTGTAAGGTCATTTAATATGGAGCTCCAGCACTCACTATCAGCGTTTCACTTTAAAATCAAAAATGCTTTTCAAGACTTGCTGATTAGAAGCTGCTCGATGTGTTTTGCCACAGAGAGCAAAGGACACTCACTCATTCAATCACAACAGGGTTGCAAAATCAATAACTCATTGAATCATTGTCAATTTTTCTTTTTCTTTTTTGAAGAACTGCTGTGTGTGTGACAACAGGGCACAGGCTCACCCACAAGTCTATAAATGATACACCACAATGCAGTGGGGTATGAATAGAATCAGTCTGGTGGCCATGTTGTGTTCAAGCCACCATTAAGACTGCACAGCTCCTGATTCAGTGGCAAAATATAATAAATCATGTTGAAACTAAGGAGAGTATCCTCAGGTCTCTCTCCCTCCTAATCTTGTTCTAACATCTTGTGTGTCTTTACTTCAAACATGGATCCACCTGATACAACACAGTAACACTTTATATCAAACACTCAAGACTAAAGAAGAAAGACCAATAATAAGCTACTCAGTAAGAACAGTATATGCAGACATGAAAGTAAAACACTGTTAGAGCATACTGTAGTATCCCTGTGTTCATGCCAATGCAAAGACAGAAGCGCTGCTAATGCAGTGAAAATGCAATTTTCACAAGTCCTCCCACACCCTTACTAACCATACGCTGCACATTTTGTTACACTCTTTTAGTGCAGGCTTTAAATTTAAAATTTCTTTTACATTTTTAGTCCACATGCAAGAAGAATTACAGATGTATGAATGCGATTAATGTGTGTTAATTAACCTTGTTGGGTTTCAGTACTACAGTATTCACGTCATAGACCAGTTCAAACTGAGATGGCATTCGTCTCATACTATAAACAGTAACATGGGGAGAGGCATTGTCACAGTATATAAAACTGGGCTGGTCTGAAGAGCAGCTGATTCTCAGAGTTGAGTTGAGTTCTTCCTGTAAAGTTCTTCCCTCCATGTCTTTTTCTTTAACTATAGTTATTTTTGGAGATTGTAAATAAATGGCTACCTGTGCTATGTCTAGCAAAAACAGTTTGTTTGAGAGCCCCTATGTAGACACAGACATGGAAAACCACTTGAGTAAAGGGAAGTGATTTGAATGTTAATTGAGGCAATCTATTATGGGCGAAAGGGGAGGAGAGGGCAAGGCACAGGGAGTCCTGAGTGCCAGATGAAACCAGGGAATTGCAAGGGACAGAGGAGAGGAACCAGGTCCGGTAGGCAGTGGTGGGGGGATGGAATGGCTCAGGAGAGCAGTGGGGACCAGAGGCTCGGAGCAGGTGAGTGGCGTTATAGGTTAATGGTGGCAAAGCAGGTGAGTAGATAGCAGCAACAATCCAGGCGAGAACCATAGATGGAAACAGGTGTAAGTTTTAACTTTATTCTTGATAGATAAAGTGTATATCTTCTCAAAACGAAATTGTTAACTGAGACTCAGTATGTAATCATTGCACCTGGTCAAAGGTGATTACTGTATAAATAGGAACAGAAAGAGGAATGTGTCTGAAGAAATTCTTCCAACTTTATGGGCAACAGTGTATGTATTTTTGAAAGTGAAAATGCCAAGAGCATTCTGGAACTGTGCGGATATAATATATAACCACATATAACCAGTATAACTGTTAAACACTGTCCTCGCTGCTATGTTATAAAAAAAGTCCTCATATCTACCATGTATAATTATCAGTATTAATTCAACAATAAGTAACACATAGAACACAAATTATAAATAATTCAATTCATGATTTATATAGCGCCAAATCACAACAAAAGTCATCTCAAGGCACTTTTCATATAGAGCAGGTCTAGACCATACTCTTTAAAATAGGTATTTACAGAGAGAGACCCAACAAATCCCGTTCACCATGAGCAGCACTAGGCTTATTGGTGGCAAGTGAAAGACTTTAAGAGGCAGAAACCCTCACAGAACCAGGACTAGGATGGGCGGCCATCTGCCTCGACCGGGTTGGTCTTATTGCTTATTACACTAGTCTGTACACATTCACAGTAGTAGAAAACCCTCATGCAGAGGTTCTTCTTGGAGGAGCTTGAAAGGTCCTTAGACTCCCTCATGCAAAAAGCAACACCCACCTTCCTCACAGCAGCTTCAGCAGCACTGGTAAGGACAGGGCACAACTTTGCTTGCAAAAGACCTGCAAAGCAGGGACAACTTGCTGCAGATGTGGAACACATGCAAGTCCCATGCACATGGTTTTACCACTGTCTTGAATTCACAGACTAGTTTGCAATTAGAAGGGAGGATAAGTGGGAAACAGGTGTGTGTGATCAGCCAGCAGGAGAGACAACCACACCCCTGCAACACACCAGCTCTGCAGCAAAACAGAAAAAAAAGGGGAGGGGAACAGAGAAAACACAACACAAAAACAAACTAAACCAAACCATAACAAGTGGCAAGGAAAGACTTCCTTTTAAGAGGCAGAAACCTCAAGCAGAACCAGACTCAGGATGGGCGGCCGGCCATCTGCCTCGACCGGTTGGTCTTATTGCTGATTGCACACTAGTCTGTACATTCACAGCAGTGGTAGAAAACCCTGCGTGTGAGGTTCTTCTTGGAGGAGCTTGGAAAGGTCCTTGTGACTCCCTGCATGCAAAAGCAACACCACCTTCCCCTCACAGCAGCTTCAGCAGCACTGGTAAGGACAGGGCACAACTTTGCTCTGCAAAAAAGACCTGCAAAGCAGGGACAACTTGCTGCAGATGTGGGAAACACATGTGCAAGTCCCATGCACACAAGGTTTCCTACCACTGTCTTGAATTCACAGACTAGTTTGCAATTAGGAACTTTTTGTATTTTGTGTTTTGCATCATCTTGGAAGATCAGATCAGTGCCTCTTGCACAGTAAGTCTTGCTGCCATAACTTCAGGTCAGGTGCAGATCGTGTCTATGTCTCAGCACCCTCTGACCTCTGTATGACCTCTGTTCCTTATGTGCACCATATATGATCATTGCTATGCTGCTTTACTGTTACACTGTTTCAAGATTCCCCCATGACCCTTCAAAGACCAGCAGGTGCCTGTCTCTGTGGGAACCTGGGCAAAAGTGGTGGGAACACAGACAGTTATCCTGACAGTGTCAAGGTCCCCCTTGAACTCTGTCACCACTGTCGCATGGAATATACACACAGACATGGCATGTACAGTATGACAGTGTCAAGATTCCCTAAAACCACCATCTTCCTTGACCGATCTAAAATCCATCTCAATAGATACGGGTCAAATTTGACCTGGAATTGCCTCAATGCACAAGAATGTGTAGCACCTATACATAAATATAAAATGTAAAAATATTTTCAATATTTTTGGTCACTTTAGGAAAAGACAAATTTCAGGCTAAAAGAATGACATTTAGGGTATTTTTTCCTGCTGTGAAATTTCAAGATGGGTGAAATTTGAGCCCAACAGTATGTAAGGGTGAAGCACAACAACTCAGCCACAGTGTTACCACAAAGCAAACAGAACAACCTGCCAAAGACCCAAAGGAAAGCTTGGGTTCATATACTGGAGTTGACTGGCAAATGGGAAGCAGGTGAAACTGAACCAGAGCTGTGACACACCCCTACAAGAAGCACACACCCACACACACATCTGACCAATTAATCTTCCAAATGCCACATTCTTTTAAACTGTGATACATCATCACCCTCATCTTTTTTTTATAAAGACACAAATCCAACCATGCTGTGTCTTTGATGTGTCTGAAAGATGAGTCTTTTATCAACAGACACCATCAGAGTGCATGAATTCAACTATGATAATAGCTTATTCACACAAGTACACACACACACACACAAGCTCGCGGGTCATTGTGTCGGTGTGCTACTGCAACCAAATATCCAGCTTGTTAAAAGAGGTTCTCTTGTTTCCATTATAAACACAAACACACACACAGATCCACAGGTGAGGAGACACCAGGGAAAACAGACAGGAGAGACAAGGGCATACACAGGAAACATTAGGAAGACTGGAGATCACTGACAGTCTGTTTCCTCTAAAGCTTTAATACCATGGAGGGTTATATTTTGTCACCCTCTCCCATTTTGTTACAAGGCTATTTGTCCTTTTCTTCCAACACAACCAATGTGAGTGTTTTCTGCTTTGTTGAGCAAAAGTGATTCATGTGTTTCCTGACCTTCCTTTTGTGAAGTTTGGTAAGGTTAAGGCAATGATGTGGAGGTAGTGAAAGACTGTGGGACTGTGGTTAAAAGAAACCAACATTGACTTTGCTCCTGAGGAGAATAGGCATGTAATCCACAAGAGGTTATGAAAACTCTAAGACATCATTTTAAGTGTTTGAACAAAATGCCATATAATTTGTCCAGCAGTCTCCATTTTTGTCCTCTGTGGGTGATTTTTTTTCCTGGATGCAGGTGGTGGAGCAGCTGGACTCTCCTGGCCCATTCAGCTGTCTTGTTGTTTTTAAGTGAGATGTGAGGAGGTGATGTCATTGGCCATCTCTGATGCGCACTCCAATAATGCCAGTATTGTAAAGGGGCACGCTGATTGGAGTCGATTTACCAATTATCATAGTAACTAGAATAGGAGTAAATATAGATATAGATTATTAAAAAGATGCATTTTCAAAGATGCAATATTCTAATCTTAAAGCTTAGCTACAATAACATTATTTCAACTGAGCACAAGTTATTACACAGTAGAGAGATCTTGAGGAATTGTGCACACCACATTACTTGCAGTCTAACCTCATTCACTTGTAATAAGTAACTGTATGCCAAGAAATGAAGTGTGGAAATAAAGAAAACTTAGTAAAGCACAAAGTAACATAAAATAACATGTAACAGAGCTGGAACATATATAAAATGATACTAATGTCTGTAAGTCTGTTGCCCCAGTGCATCTTGGGAGTCTTTTCCACACACCAGCTCCTACAGTAACTGGATCACTCTGTGATGTTTTCTCTTTATATTTCTGTTACTTTTGTCCATAAATAAGTAGGAAGAAGAAACTTTCAAGTGTTGACCATATCTAGCATTTTGGGGGCTTGTCTGTATGTAAATGAGCCTGTAGTACACAAGCAGATGGATGTAGAACAGGTGATTTATCATTTGTTTGAGTGTGTGCATGTTTGATGAATACCAGTCTTCTTACACAGACAGTTCCTACGCACACATTCACACCTTGTTTTACTTATGCTTTGATAAATGGAGCCCCTGGATTTCTACCTTACACGTGCAATATTACTATGAACAAGGATTTGACAGAACAAGTTTTAAGATATCCACTCTGTATAACACTGGCCTTATTGAAATTTGACTCCAACAGAGCTCTTCGTTCTCAAAGGTGAGGACTTGTACTTCCACCTACACCCATAAACAAATTTCACAGCATTAGAAAAAATAATTGTCCCCTCAGCATGTGATTTTTCATTACAAAAGGACAATTAATGCACTACCAAAGCAGCAGAAAGCTGGCAGACCATAATTTGATTTCTGCCAGCTGCATGGGAGGTGGTCATCACTCTGTCTTTAGAGGAGTTCTTGAACAGACAGACGCAAATATCAGGCAGAGGTGCTGTCAATGTACAAGGATTGGAAAACATGACTAGCACTCACTTGTATTAATTACTGTAGTACTGACAGCAGTATTGGATGGGATTCAGCACTGAAATAAATGCTGAGGAGGAATTATCAAAATTTTACCCTGCTGTTTGTCATTGAAATCAATTCACAAAACCCATTTGTTCAAAACAAGCTCATAAATTCACTTTTAGGTTTTGCACTATTATTTTTATTACTATTACTATTATGATTATTGTCTTACTATACTACATTGCTATGTGATATATTGATAATTTATATAAGTAAATTAGTATTATTTCTATTAGTATATATGTTAATTTTGTCTGTATGAGAATTCCAGTCACATGCAGTAAATGAAATACAATGAGACATGAGGCTGTTGATGCTGTATAATACAAGTTATGTAATGACAATTAAAATAAATGGGCCATGTGTGTCTATGTGCTGTTGATGAATGGAGAAGATCATGTGTATTTAACACACCAGAGCACATTATCAGTCTCAGAAGGACAGGATTGCTCTGACATAGTGTCAGTTGAAAATGGTCCACTGGCAGCTATGGAACTACAGAATTTCACAACTCCTACTGATCAGCACCACTCAGGCCACCTCAACAGCTGCTGAGATTTGAAGCTTCCCCAACAAACAAGCTGATCCATCCTGTGTTTGGGTCTGTGAAAACACCAGTAGAGAATGACTCAAGTTGGTACTTGAATGCTAGTATTTCCATTTTCTGTTTCTTTAGTCTTCTCCTCCACTACATTTGAGAGGATAATATAGCATTTTTTTACTCCACTACATGTATCTGACAGCTACAAGTTGCTTTGCAGATTCAGATTTTATGTACAAAACATGATCATCTCACTCAAAATGTTGAGTGCTGTCACAGATTAAACTAGTAAACACTGTCACTGTGAGGTTTCCAGGGAGTCAGCAGAGACTCCAGAGAGTTACTGTGAGAAATAGTGAGGCACATTACTCTCTATTAACCTCAATGTGTTGTTTAACACTTCATCATGAACTTTGTTTGTCCTTGTGCACATTTGTTAGACATCAGTGATACACAGTGTGTTGTAGCAGTAGATGTACAGCTTTAGTTTGTTCACAAAACAAACAAACAAAAAAAAAAACCTCAACAAAAACAACTGAGATATGCCTTTTTTTTTTATCAGTGAGCTTTAGAGGTGCAGGGAGATTCAGATTGAGACAACTTTATTTATCTCATGGGGCAATTCAGTTTTGCAATCCACCCAAAACACAAGAAAAGAAAAACAAACACAAACAAATAGGCATAGTGAGACAACGAGTAAAGGACAGTTGTGAGGCCCCATGCACATTGACTCACACAAGGGTTAGGCAAGTGGGGTACATCTGCAGTATTAATATAAAATATATTTCACATTTCAGAATACATATTGCACAAGAAGGAAATACGAAATAGGATATAAATAAGAAATAAATGAAATTAAAAATGCATAATTTAAAAGAATACTCATTTAAATAGCCACTTATTTAAAATGACTACAGTCGTTGTCAAGCAGCCTGATAGCAGAAGGAATAAAAGAATGAGAATAGTGATTACTTTTCCTCAGAGGTACTGTGTAGCGCCACCCTGAGGGCATTAAGGTGAATTTGCTAGAGAGGATGTGATCAGATTGTGGATTCAGTTATCTTTGGCTAGGTTAGCCATTTGCAGTCTTTATGCTAAGCTGGGTGAATCAGCTGCTGGCTCTTCATATTTACCATGAGAGTGGAATCGATTGAACTCTCAGCACAAAAGCAAATAAGTTCTTCCCTTCAAGTGACTTTGGTCTTGTGTTGTATTTGTTTAACATTTAACCTTTATTTAATCAGAACAGCCTGTTAGAGGTTAAAAATCACCTTCTCACAAGTGTCCATGCCAAGATAACAATGAGACTGACAACACAAAACATAATAAAGTGGATAATTTCACACAGGGTGGAAAGAAGTTGCTGTTCATCATAGGATCATAACCATAATTCCACTATATCCTTATTTTCATGACATTTTCCCTAAGTTCCATCCAATATCTATTGTAGTAAATTTTCCTCACTGTCTAAATTCTAAACTATACATGATAAATTAATTCTCAGAAGTCCCAGAGAAGCACTAAGAGGTACTACGCTGACTGTCTGACTCCATCACCACTGTACTCAATCACTGTTTTTATTTTATTTTAGTGAGGAAGTTGAGTGCAGAGAGAGAAACAGGAGCGAACTCATTTTAAGCTTCCCTCCCTCTTCTGTTAACAAAATCAGTCTCTCAATCTCTGGACTGTATGAGCAGGTGTGCATGCCTCATAAAAATACACAAACATGCAGGCAGGAGAGAAATAGAAAGATTCTCACACATGTAAACACATGAACAATAGGACACCCACATAGGCAGGCACACATCCAGACATCAGGAGCTGTGGTTTCATCTCTGCTGCTTCGGCACCTGACACCAGGGCTCCTATTGGCTGGCTATGAGCTTGCATGCATAATGAAGGTTTGAAGTGAGACGTGTTGGAGGAGAGTGATGTGTCCTGTTTTCTGTTCTTGGCAAGCGAAGGGAGAGTCTGTGCCAGCTGCTCTGCCTCAAAAAAATGACATCCCACTCTGTGAATCAGCACAGCAGAGCAAGACTAACTAAGCACCGTTCACCGTCAGTCTTACTGTGGAATATAAATGTGAGCGAGGTAAACTACAGATGGCGCAGACGTGGAGGTTTATAATCATAATCTGACATGTCATGTCAATTATTGATCCATTCTGTGGTACGGCTGTGTAAATCAATGATGATAATTACACTGTGCTATTGTGTACCTCCTGTGTTGATTTCGAAAGAGAACACTAAACCTCTTTCCTGTTGCAAAGCCTGTTACTCAAGGTTCAGCATGAGTTGCACTAATTTAAACCTGGTTTTACCAACTCAACCTAAACTATGATAAACCTATGCTCATGTCAGGGAGCTCTTGACTTCACCACCATTACTGTCATTGCACTCAGCTTCTCCTGGTTAGGATTCCTTCAGTGTCAAATGTTCACGAGGTTTTCACCAGAAGCCAAAGTATTCACAGAGGTCTCCTCTCCAAAACAAACAGACCAGTGATTAAAACCAGTAAAAATCCTGACTGAAGCAGTTCCATGTTAAAAATCATCCCTTGAGGGCTATGAGATGAGCTCCTGCTAATGGTTGCTCAGTTTGATAACTCATGATCCAAGTCAGTTTTGCAAAAGGGGATGATGCTATTGACAGTTGACCAAATGAAATGGATCATTACCTTGATTAAAATGACAGATTTCTCTGGATTTTAAAGTTGCTGGAAACATTTGGGATAATGTAAATACACAACTCAACAAAATATGCAATATAAGTCTAGTTCATTTACACATTGATATGAAAAAAGTTAAATATCATACCTTTAAAGCGACTTTTTGTAAAACCAGTTTTCTGGTTCTGTCCTAAAGCCATCAGAATAATTAGATTAGATTTGATACTATAGTCAAAACAAAGCAGTTTTAGTTGGGTAAAGTGGATTTATTTGTATTATCTGTATTCAGCAGAAGAAGAGAGATTTCAGCTACAGATTAACATTTGACAATTTCATCAGTGTGGGAAGAAAATTTTCCCAACAAATGAATTTCCAAAATGTCAGATGTAAATGTAAATGAGGATGCTGATTCTCGTTGAGCCTCCTCACCTCTTTGACAGACGTTGTTTCATCACCCCCTTCTGAATCGAGGAGCTCTTCAGATCTCATTTCAAAAACTGCTGACATTTGGTGATGAGGACTTCCCTGAACACCCCATCACCCCATTCACTGCATTCCCCTGCAGCTTTGAATGCATGATCTGACAGCATTTTAATCAAAACATTATAAGAGGAGCCGGTACACTGCGTCCCCTCCATTCATTTTAATGAAGATAGTGTGTAACACAGGGAGCTACTTGATTGTTTCTGTAGGTGATGTGACAGGAGTACTCTTGACAATTACGTAGTCACATTAAAATGAGTAGTGATGAGATAGAGTACAAATCAAAGAATGGTAACACAGAAATGGCATTAGAGCAATAAACAAAAAGACATTGTCAATCTTATTTATATATCTGTGCCTGTCGTCAGTTATGGTAACATCTTAATCTCATCTCATCATCTTCTATATCATGGGATTCAGCAACTCTGCTAGACACCACAGGTTTTAATTTTGTGTCAGTCAAATGGGTGCTGGTACATTTGTACAGTAGGCTGTAGTAACTTTTCCCATGATATATTTCACTCAGTGAAAAGAAAACCCTCCTGTAAAAACAAGAAATCCTTCTTGTATAGAAAGAAAAACTTGTCATAATAATGTTTTTCGTTTCATAAGCTGCACCACCAAGCATGGCTCTGGAGATGGCAGTGACGCACAGTCAGGTTGGACCAACAATTTGGCCCAGACTAAAATATTTTGTCAACTATTAGATGGACTGTCACATAATTTGGTACTTTAAAACTTATATTCTCAGGGAAATGACTGAACTTTAACATTCAACATCTCACTATTGTTGAGAATAATAATAATTTAACCCTAACAGTTTTGAATGATCCATGTAATGCCACCCTGGGATTAAATGATCCATTTTGTATATAAGATATATCTGTTTATGTTGTTAATCTCTATCTATATAGGACATATAAATATCTTTATGTGGCTTTCCTGATTAATTAATTAATCGTGAACAAACAATATAAAATTCTCAATTCTTCCTGGGCAAGCTAAAGTCAACTGACAAGTCCTCAATTTTAGCCATGCTGGCTGCATAGACCTAAGGATGACAATGATCACTTGCACCAGACTGAAATACTGAATACAGTGATCAGCCACAATATTAAAACCAGTGACGGATGAAGTGAATAGCATTCATCATCTTATTGCAATCCAATTCAATTCAATTTCAATTCAATTTTATTTATATAGCGCCAAATCACAACAAAAGTCATCTCAAGGCACTTTTCATATAGAGCAGGTCTAGACCATACTCTTTAAAATAGGTATTTACAGAGAGAGACCCAACAAATCCCGCCATGAGCAGCACTAGGCGACAGTGGCAAGGAAAAACTTCCTTTTAAGAGGCAGAAACCTCGAGCAGAACCGGACTCAGGGTGGGCGGCCATCTGCCTCGACCGGTTGGGTTAAGAAGGAGAGAGAGAGGGGGAGAGGGGGTAAAGAATAGCGGGAGAAGAACATAGCATAACATGGGTTCCATATAAAATGTAAGGTGATGCCAATAATACAGCAGTAGTAATGATAATAGTAATAATTAAAGTATTAACTGCTAACGTAGTAATAAAACTAATAGCAGTATAAGTAATTTCTAATTATAGCAGCAGGTGTTGAGTGGGGTTGCAGGAGCATCAGGAGACTTGTCATCACAGATCAGACTCTACAGCTCCAGAGGCAGAAATACCTGCAGAAAGAGACAGAAGAGGAGAGAGAGACGGAAGAGCACAATACTACTGGAAAGGGAAGATATTGAGTTAGTAACGTGTTTATGGGATATGAATCCATACTGTGGAGAGAGAGAGAGAGAGAGAGAGAGAGAGAAGCTCAGTGCATCATGGGAGATCTCCCGGCAGTCTAGGCCTATTGCAGCATAACTAAGGGATGGTTCAAGCCTGAGCCAACCCTAACTATAAGCTTTATCAAAAAGGAAACGACAACTCTTAAAGGTACAGAGGGTGTCTGCCTCCTGGACCGAAACTGGGAGAAGGTTCCACAGTAGAGGAGCCTGATAACTGAAGGCTCTGCCTCCCATTCTACTCTTGGAAACTCTGGGAACCACCAGTAAACTGGCATTCTAGGAGCGCAATGTCCTATTGGGATTATAGGGGACTATGAGATCTTTGAGGTATGATGGTGCCTGACCATTAAGGGCTTTGTAGGTGAGGAGGAGGATTTTGAATTCTATTCTGGATTTGACTGGGAGCCAATGTAGAGAGGCTAACACAGGAGAAATATGGTCTCTTTTCCTATTTCCTGTCAATAATCATGCTGCAGCATTTTGAATCAGCTGCAGAGTCTTTAGAGACTTGTTGGGGCAGCCTGAAAATAATGAATAATAGTAGTAGTCCCGCCTGGAAGTAACAAATACATGGACTAGTTTTTCTGCATCCTTTTGAGACAGAAAATGTCTAATTTTGGCAAATGTTCTGCTGGAAAACCTTGGGTCCTTCATTCATCTAGATGTTACTTTGACATGTACCACCCATCTAAACATTGTTGCAGACCAAGAACTAGGTAATAAAAAACATTAGGCAACATCAACATGTTTCACCTTATGCAGATGACATTTTGCTATTTTTTTCAGATGTTATAAAACTCTGTCTTTCATATCCTTTAACTGTTTGGCAAGTTTAGTGAAATTTCAGGTAACAAAATAAATTGATTTTAGTCAATTCTGATGCCACTTAACAATCTTGCAAAACAAGAGTGGGTGCATTAGTGGAACTTGGATTCATGCCTGTTTCTAAAAATCTTGGCCATAGGCTTGTGTGCCAATACCAAACAAGATAAAAAGTTACATGAATCAATGTTGTAGTTTGAAGAGACTCATTACATTTTCAAAACTAATCAACAAGTATTGCCTTTTAAAACATCCCACATGAACATTGTCTAACCTGCTGCCACTATACAGAACAATATATTTTGTTTGTGCCTTCCAAAACTGATACAAATCGCTATTATAAACACAATATTAGAATTTTCTGAGCTGCCACTGCTATGATGTTGGATTAAGTTTGTAGGGAAAGATCATGGTTTGGCTTTTTTAAAAAAAAGCTTAATCAAATCTACATTAATTGATTGTCTTGGCCACTTTGGGACAGAACAAATGGATGTAAGCACAACACTGAGCTTTAAAGGTGAGCATTTACACATCCTGCAGGCACAGAGCAACATTACCATATAATTTAGAGTGGTGTTTGTATTCACATGATTAATACGTTCACTCTGGTTTGGTTTCCAAGACAATATCTGCCTCTTTCATTGCTAAATGCTCTAACTGTGTCTGTCTGCTGTTGTGCTGCTTTGGTATAGTACAGTGGGTGTTTATAAGATGTTTTGAACTGAAAACATCTGCCTGGTTTAAGTTTATGAGAGCAGAGCAGGGCTATAAAACTAAAGTAGTAAGCAGGAAGATTGTACTGTAGAGCAGTGAGGAACTGCAGAGTCTATGGGTGTTCAAAACTGATACATTTGATTAATTGTTACAATAAATATATTGAGTTCTGCAGAAGTAAGGGAACCTTCATAATGAGGGTTAAAAGTATAACTTGTTAAGATCATGGAATAATGGTCATGATTAAAAGAAAACAACTCTGACTGTTGGTAGGAAGTGCAAAGTAAAAAGCAATGTACCGTTTCAGAATCACTCACTTGGTTGACTCATCCATCCACACCTGATCTCCCTCCTACATATGTTTGTTACACTGTAACATCACGCCTTTTCCGCCTTTGCGCCTGACAGACAAACCTAAATATAAGTCATATGTAGGCATTTGAACAAAAAACTGATGACGGAGGACTTAGCAAAAAAACTTTTTTCTCTATCCAAAGCTCATAACCCCTGCCTCCTGCTGCCCACCATATCCCAGATTTTGTATTCAATCGTATTAAAATGTGTAGGTGTGTCTTGGCATGTGTTTTGCAGATATCTTATCTTTCTTGAGCAAATTACAAAGAAAAAGAAAATATTTGGACACTTTCCTCTTTAATTGAACATACACCCCAGAGACACACGTGTTTCTCAGTAGATCTTGTTTGATGCACTTTGTACTTATTCTAAAACATACTCACAGGCTCACAGTGACATGCATCAAGCAGTCACCCCTGTTATTTTGTATTTAAGCACACATACTCACACACAACAGCGGTAGTCAGCATCTATAGTCCAAAACACCATGTCTGTTTCAGTGCTATTCCTTTGTGTTGCACATCCTGGCTTCACCTCTGTTCTCCGCTGGTCTTGTTGCTGTCATAGTGGATGAGTGCAGGTGTAAATATACCTCTTCAGTCAACAGTCCCTGTATTATAAACATAACATTAAAACTCCTGCATCCAGTGCAACACTCCACATTTAGTTCAAGGTATTAATTTTAATAGAATTGTCTTAATATGCAGTGTGGACCTATTCTGACCTGAGCAGCAGTACAACACATCTGAAATGGATTGTTTGATGCATATTTGATACAATGCTGCTCTTTTTTCAGCTTGATTGTTGTCCTTTTTAATTTTGCCTTTATTACATACTAAACAGTAGAGATATGACAGAAAATAATGGGTGAGTGAGGGTATTAGATGCCAGAACTGAACCACTGTGATTATCAGCATCTCAGACCCCTAGCCCACCAGGACATTCTGCCAGAAGTCATGATAATGGTAATGATAGAGTGGGCTAGCTTGTCAAGGTAATCAATTACAGCCCTAATATAGCTAAAGGTAAACATCAAATATTGATTAACAATAAGACTTATACAAAATACTAAATTTAATCAAGTTCATTTTTAAAGTTTAAGTCAGAAAATATTAAAATGGGGCATTCTGGGACCCTAGGAGTTTTAAACTGCAGTATCTCCAAATTGAATCTAGTCAGGGACCTTCGATAACTGTCACTCCTCGTCTCTGTCTTCCTCCCTGATTTCAGTCTCACAATCAACTCTACTACAAAGGAATAAAATGCCAAAAACAATTTACTTGAATATTATGCTTGACCCTTGAACTTCAAACTTGACCTGTACAAGATGTGACCAGTTGTATGATGTAAATCACAGGGATCTAACTGCCAAATTTCTCCTCTCTTATACACTCTCTATTGATAGTTTTTCATTTAAATACCTGAAGGTGACAATGCGCACTTTAAAACTATAGCTCCTCTTGCAGGCACTTAGCAGTGTGAAACTAGATTTAATGCTCTTTTTGCATGAAAGCAAATTCAGGCCAGATGTGACAGATAAGATGAGACACACTCTTGACTACATCCCCCGACTTAAGGCTGTAGCATAATGTGTAAGCACAACCATCTGTGACCTCAAAAGAACACCAGGTTCCACTTGAGTGTGCACTGAAGTTCTTTCATAACAAATATGGTAGTTTCTGGAAGTTAGTACACCTTTAATGTCATAAATAGTTCTTTGCTGACAACCTCAGGTCATAATCTCGCACAAATGAAATAGGAAGTACACTTACCAGGCTTTTTTAGGAACACCTTTACACCTGCTTATTCATACAGTTATCCAATCAGCCAGTCATGTGGCAGCAGTGCAGTTGATATTCACTCAAACATTAGAGTGAGGGAAAATGTGATCTCTGTGAATTTATTGTTGGAGTCAGACAGGCTGGTTTGAGTATTTCTGAAACTGCTGATCTCCTGGGATTTTCACACACAACAGTCTTTTACTCAGAATGGAACCAAAACAAAAACCATCCAGTGAGCAGCAGTTCCATGTAGGTTAACACCCTGTTTATGAGAGAGGTCAGAGGTCATGGTCAGACTGGTTGGAGCTGACAGAAAGGCTACAGTATCTCACTCTTTACAACTGTGGCGAGCAGAAATGAACAACAGGTCCAACCCTGAAGCAGAGAGACTCACCAAAACTGGACAGTTGAAGACTGGAAACATGTAGCCTGGTCTGATGGATCTGAATTTCTGCTCAGGCTGCAGATGGTAGGGGCAGAATTTAGTTTCAACAGCATGAATCCATGGAGCCAACCTGCCTTACGTCAACAGTCCAGGCTGGTGGTGGTGGTGGTGTAATGGTGGGGGGGAATGTTTTCTTGACTCACTTTGGCCCCTTTATACCAATCAGTCATGGTTTGAATGTCACAGTCTATCTGAGTATTGTTGTTGACTATGCTCAGCCACAATAATGATAATGATCCACAAAACAAAAGTCATCTCAGACTGGTTTCATGATCATGACAGTGAGTTCAGTGAACTTCAGTGGCCTCACCAGTCACCTGATCTGAATCCAGTAGAACACCTTTGGGATGAGGTAGAACAGGAGATTGGCAGCATGAATGTGCAGCTGACAAATCAGCAGAAATGATGTAATGCAGTCATATCAACATGGAGCAGAATCTCAGAGGAAGTTTCCAACACCTTGTGTAATCCATGTCACGAAGAACTAAGGCTGTTTTTAGAGCAAAGGAGGGAGCTTCTCATTAGTGTTCCTAATAAAGTACTTGATGAGTGTAGTTTTCATTGATTGGCTCTGCTCCAGCACATTGGATTTGAAATGCAATGACTCTGAGGTCTAAGTGCTGCCTCTCAGCATTAAATAATTTTGATTTATTAGGACAAGAGTCTTATTTCTGTAGTTTTGACCATATAAAACTGTACACAGAAAGATAATTACTGGTATCTGTAAGTTGCTAAAAATTAATAAATAAAAAAATAAAAAAGTCAGATCCATAAAATGAAAGTTTTTTTCTACCTTTTTTACAGTTTTTCCAAAGCACCTTAACAACAACATAGTCACTTGCCTGCCAAGTTTTACAGTTTATCTTAATGTCTCTTTTACACCTGGTTTGTTCAGTGGACTTATTCATGGATTTGAATCGGATTACCTTAACTTCTAACATTTTGTCATGATGGTAAGATACGCAAGAACTAGGCTTGCATGAAATTGGGTTGGCTAGTTATGACTTAAAATTTTGTAATGTTCAAAATGTACCCCTCATTTCCCATAGCAGTGAATGTTCTATGAGAGGATTTCTATAAGAGGATCAAATGAACCAGTGTCTAATATGAAGAAAGTCTGTTGTTATTCTGTGTCACTTCCACAATTAATTCCATCTCACAAACTTACGGCAAATGACCTGACATCCTGAGTCCCTGGAGGTATGAAAGGGAGGACCAATTTCCACTTTCCTCTTTTATCTCACCCAGTCTCTCCTGTACTGTCTCAGTGTCCTCTTCTGACCTCATTTGCATTTTGCATTTCCATGTCTGCAGAATCTGAGGCATTTAAGACTGATGATAAAAGAGCCAACCTACACCAATGAACCCAAATAGGCTTAATTTTGTCTGCAGATATTATGGGTAAGCCTAATATTTTCATGATTATTTTTGCCTTGTTTTCTAAGCCTAATATCCTCATGAGCTAAGTATCTCTGGCCATCAGATACCAGTAGACACCCAGGTGTGAAACAGAAAATAGTTACAGGTTCAATTCAAGACACAGTGATGTGGTCAGAGCTCTGGATTTTATGATGACTGTGGACAGTTTTACACTGAAAGTGCAGGAATAAATGCCAGTTTTAAGGTCAAACAACTCACACTGTTATTGTATGTATAAGGCTGATTAATGAATATTGCTGAGGCTCTGTGTTTGACATGCATTTAGTTTCAAAACATAACCAGATGTACAGAGTCTCTCTTCATGATCCTGGGTGGCTGATCAATAATACTGATTAAATCCTTTATTGATACAGTTCACACTACAGTCATCTCTAATATAAGTTGTTGCATTAATGTAACACAGCTGGCATATATCCAGTATAGTTTGACAAAAGTGCCTCATGTTTAGAGTCCCTTGAGCGCAGACCAAACTAAGAAAATCAGCATTTTGTTTTAGCCCCAACCTCCTGGAACAATCTTCAACATACCATCAAAATTAATTCCCTAATATCTTATAATCATTTTAAAACCATGACCACAAACCTCCCCTCCTCAACTTGTATCTGTTTTAACTATTGATATCACTGTTTAACTGATCTTAATTGAACCTCTGTACTTTTATTGTCCTTTCTTCTTATATGCTTTTTGTTTGTTGGTTTTTTGCTGCCTAATGTAATCTCAGCATCTTGAAAATGAGGGATATCCTCAATGCATCCCCAAGAATTAGATAAAGTTGATTTTCATGCTGCAGCATGACATGACATGTTAGGTTTTTTGTGCTAACATTGTGCTTTTCACTTGAACCCGTGCTGTCAGTTGATGTTTTTGGACACACAGACCATCATCAGCTCTCTCTGCCTGTGAGGCTACTTTATGTAGAGCCTTGTTTAGCATTATCACTTCTACTAACTGTCATTTCTCACTGGAATATGAATCAGAGTTGCCAGAGCTGTCTATCAAAGGTGACGTGGTTAAATAGAGGTATGCATTATGCCCTCCTACTGGTGCTTGTGTTATGTATTAGAAGCTGCCATAAAGGCGGTGAAATATGAAGCTTTATCTATAAAAGTTTGAATAGTTCTGTATTTAAATGCACAATATGGAATTTTCTGCTGATACAAAGATGGAGTTTGGTGATTTCGTGAAATAGTGTGCAACCCTGAGAGTTGTTTTCTTCACCACCATTGCTGTCATTGCAGTTAGCTTCTCTCCATCAGGATTCCTTCAGTGTCAGTCACTCAGGAGGTTTTTACTGCAAGCAGAAGGTCTCCTCTACAAAACAAACAGCTCTGGTGATTAAATGTGGTAAAAACACAGAATAAAGCTGTTTCATGTGTAGTGTCTGAAGTTCATATATGGTTTTTATTCTTTTGGAGTCTCTGAACACAAGTGTTTCCCACGTATGTTTTTCTATTGTTGGGGGTTCATGTTTAGGTTAATAGTTGTGAACGTAAATCTGTAAGTGTTAGGGAGAGGGGCCTCCTTCCCTTCCTTCCTCTCTGTTTCTGGGAAAGTTTAGAATATGAGTGAGATTCTGATGTCTCACTATAAATCATAAAGACAACTAACATATATATACTGATGTTGAGAGCTGTTAGGGAGAGAGATCCATATTGGCTCGGATCCTCTCACAGGCTACTGCAGTGCTTGTGTTGATGCTGGACTTCTTTGTAATAAACTTCTATATATACAAGCAAGTCAGTGTCAGCGGAGATCTCTTCATCATCCTCACATCAGCACCATCGAATATACCACACGTTAAAAATCAGTTTTTCGTTGACACTGTTTGGTGGACACAGCACGTCTCAGAGGGGCTGCGAGCTGAGCTGCTAACATTTGCTCAGGGTAAGAAAAGATAAACTCAAACCCAGGATGAGTCTGTACACTACAGCAGTGCACTTAAGTAGACTGAACACAGTGACTCAATTGACGGAGGTCAGCGCTTTACTAATGAGAACAGTCTTTCTCCTCCATGTTTGTTCTCTCATCTATTATTCCTCTACTTTTCCTGATGTTTTAGTTTCTTGCTTTAGTGTTGTTTCTGTACGGTATCTTATCAAAGTTATAATTTTGGTATCGTGGAATTGAACTTTGGGTTGGTTCAAGGGAACAGCTGTAAACTGAGAAACTTTGAATTCTGGACTGCAACTTTTTTATTGGTGAAATAATAGAGGATGAAACCATGAAACTAAACTACAACATAAAAGGTCACACAAAAGACAGATGATGACAGAAAATAAATAAAGTATCACATGTATCTTGATGTCATGTTTGTTTGATCACCACATTCTCACTGTTGCTGACCTAAACTTGCTTATTAGAGTCAGGTGAAGAGAGGTGGGGTGAGTTCTTTGACTCAGTCACTTTGGTAGAGTGAGTAGGATTCAGTCATGTTAAGTACAATCAACAAAATCCTACCACATAAATGCAACTCACTGCGTTCAGTAAATTTCTCATACTTGTGTTAAGTAAATTCAACACAACTTCAGTGAATTCAACATAAGTGTGTAAGCCAGTGGAGAAAAGTGTCCATAACTGATTCTATTTACAGCATTGTCTTCAGGTTTATTAGAAAAGACAATAAAAAGGTTTGTTAGGACTGGTTTAGTTTACAGTTAAACATTTGTCTGGTTTGATACTGCAGACAGAGTTTCCTGTTGGATGAAATCAGTTAAATCTCACCCTTTCCCAAAAAGGCTGACATGCAGTAAGGAAAAACTTAACCAGAGTAGACCAATCAGATGAGGAGAAGAGTGTGAGGAGAGAGTGAGGAAAAGTTGATAAAACTGAATGTACGACCCAGCAGTCTTGAGGGTGCCAGATCTTCTCTCTACTTCTTCTTCTTCCCTCCTTCTTTCTCTGCTCTCCCCCATGTCTCTCCTCTCAACCCACTTGAATTGAACTGAATTGAACTGAATGATTTGTGACTGGGGAAATTCAAGGAACTGAGAGCCGTGGGCTCCTAATTTCTGGGTGAATTTTTGGCTAAGCTAAGCTAGTGGAACTAACTGCTGTAGTTGGCACGTGAAGGTAAACACATGGCACTGCAGGGAGAGTGTGTGTGTGTTTTCCAGGTTAAAATGTGTGAGCTACATCTGTTAAACTTCACTGCTGTCACGATTCCTGCCTCAGACCTGTATATTTTTGTCTCCTGCTGCTCTCCATCCACCCACCAGATTCCTCTGACTTTCCTACCTCTCATTCCTTAATCACCTGAGGCCTGTACTACGAAGCAGGATTTGAGGTTAGCAAGGTAACTTCAGGGTTGCGACAGTGGTTCACTTCTTAGCGAGGTAAATCGCCATGGTAACCTAGGCTGAACTCCAGAGGATCAGATCAAAACCTGGCAACAGATGTGCCTGTTTCGTTTCTGATCTGGTCATGTGATCAAATTGTTTATATTTCACCTTGTTGAATATGACGTCTGGACATTGCTATAACTGCATTTACCTACAGGTATCAGCATTTCTTCTCATATTATATTAAGATCTTTATTCATGGTTCTGATGGTGTTACTTGTAATTAACAACTCTGCCTCTGTCAACTTACTGAGTTGATAACCAGCACTGTATGACCACTTAGTGAAACTATGGTGATTAGGTTTAGTGAAGCCAGATAATGAAATGATATCCTGAGTATGTTGAACTTACAGGCCTCTCTCTGGTTGCTGACTCCCACACCCACCTCTCCTATTTCCCATCCACTAATGAGCTCACATCATATACACTGTATACCTACCAATTTTCTCCAGCCATTATCCAAATCACCATGTCATTTGTTCTACATGTTGTTATGTTTTTGCTATTTTGTCGTCTGTTTTGTTCCCGTACCTCTAAGCCTTTATTATCATCATCTCCTCTAAAATTACTGACCTGCTCCAGCCTGGCTGGTCTGTGTTTGTATTTGTGTCATACTTGCCTTGTACAAACTGTGGCAACTTCTATCAGATGTTACAGTGTGTTGACTGAGTTTAGGGAAGATGTCTGCATTGTGACACTGAATGAAAAACCGACCTGCAAAATGTGGCTACTTTCTTCTGCTTTATTTAGTACTTTTGTATTGTGTGTGTTGCATACTCACCAGTGTGCCAAAATTAATTTCAGCATTAAGAAATAATATGAGAGTAAGCAATTAAATGTCATTTTACTGTAAAAACATGAAGTGTGTCAGGAATTAATGCTGTTCATGCTCATACACTCACCACCAGAATTGTTCCCTCACTACTCAAAACTGCAGTTGTAACCTTTGCCCCATCTCGAACTTACCTTTCATCTCCAAAATTCTGGAAAAAATAGTCACCTCCCAGCTTCATTTGCATTTAACTCAAAATAGCCTCTATGAACCTTTCCAGTCTGGCTTCCGCTCTCGCCATAGTACAGAAACAGCCCTCATAAAAATCACCAATGATCTTCTTATTGCAGCTGACACCGGTTTGCTCTCCATTCTCATCCTTCTTGACCTGATTGCAGCCTTTGACACCATCTCACACCCCATTCTTCTCAGTAGACTCTCCTCCATTGGCATCACTCACAGGTTCTACTCCTATCTCTCAGGCGGCACTGAGTTCATACAGCTAAAATCCTTCAAATCCGACCCCTTCCCAATCACCAAAGGTATGCCCCAGGGCTCTGTCCTGGGGCCCCTTCTCTTTATCACTTACCTTCTCCCCCTTGGCAATATCTTCTGTAAATTCAACATCCATTTCCACTGCTTCACAGATGACACCCAGTTTTACCTCTCCAGCGACCCGAACTCCACTTTCCCACCTTCCTCCCTCACCTCCTGTTTATCAGAGATAAAATCCTGGTTCACCTTCAACTTTCTAAAATTAAACAGCGATAAGACTGAAATCCTTCTTATTGCCACCAAATCCACTCTATTGAAAGTTGACAGCTTCTCCCTCACAATTGACAGTTCCCCAGTTTCGCCTTCCCCCAAGTTAAGAGTCTGGGTGTCATCCTCGATAGCACACTATCATTCCAATCTCATATTAATAACATCACCCGGTCTGCATACTTCCATCTACACAACATTAATCGACTCTGCCCCTCCCTCACCCCTCATGTTGCCTCCATGGCCTCGTCACCTCCCGCATTGATTACTGAAACTCTCTCCTCTTTGGCCTTCCTCAAAAGTCCCTCCATAAGCTTCAACTGGTCCAGAACTCTGCCGCTCGCATTATCACCACAACCCCCTCTTACCCTTACATCACCCCCATCCTTCAGCAACTCCACTGGCTCCCAGTTAAACAACATATTGAATTCAAACTCCTCCTGCTTACCTTCAAAGCCATCCACAACCTTGCCCCTCCATATCTGTCTGACCTCCTACACATTGCCACCCCATCTCACTCCCTCAGATCTTCCTCCTCCATCCACCTCATTGAGCTCTCTGCCTGTCTCAGCAGAGCGGCTGAAAGCTCTGCTCCCCAGCTCTGGAACTCTCTGCCACCAGCCCTCCGAAACATAGACTCTCTTCCTGTTTTCAAATCCAGACTCAAAACTCATCTGTTTAAGATTGCCTACTCACTTTAACCATTCTTACTGCAACCTCACCACCCTACATTTCTTTTATTTTATGTTAATTTTATCCATTGTTATGTTATGTCAGTGTATGTTAATTTTATCCATTGTTGTTTTATTGCTTATTGTACAATGTCCATGAGTGGCCAGAAAGGCGCTTATAAATAAAATGTATTATTATTATTAGTATTATATAGATGTCAAAATCAGCATGACTGCTCCAGATTTTACTCATTTCAGTCATATTAGCCCATGGTTCACATTTGGTTAAGTAGAATATATAGCAAATGAGTCATGTCTGAAAATCCTCACACAAGAGGTTGCATTTACTATGTTTCTTCTGTTAAGTAGAAAACTGGGTCGTCACTCAAAGCTATAATGGCTAGAAACAAAAGAAGATGTACAAAAATATGAAAATAAACACATCAGCAAGTCAAAGTTTACAAGACACTTTTCCTATTTTTCCTGTTCCCTTTTCCCTGCTCCTGGCAGGGTGCAGTGTTCCCAGCAGGGAGCCCACTCACACTATGTAGCAGCAGAAACAGCCCGGAATGTATGAAATTAAATAGGACTGGCCATGTAATTGCTCCTGCAGGGACTGCTCTGCTTCAATAACACACTTTATGATTGGGTTTAGGGAGCGGGTGCCCTGGCAGTCAATGCAGAATAAACAAGGGGGGGAGGAATCTATTCTGGTCACTGGTCTTGTGTGCAACAACAGGACAGCACCTAGGGGACACAGGCAGCCAGATGTGGCCTGTGCTGCTTATAACTACACACATACATATACACACATTAAGGTTCACTCTCACACACCACCACCCTTCTGTCAGGGACCATAGCAGGGATAATTGATCAGACATTATAGGATGTGACAGGTAGTGCTAGGTCAATTGTAGGGAGCAGGCCTCAGGTTGAGCATGGGAAGTGTTCCCTTCTACAGTAGTCCCACTGGCCATCACTTCTTCCTTTCTTTCTTACAGATGACAAGCCTGCAAGACCTACTCTCCATAATGTTAGATCCAAATTATTTTAAATAAATTATTTAATTATTTTATAAGGAGTTACATGAGTAAATGGAACTGAAAAGGTGCAGGTATTAGCTTAGGCATGATTCAGTTGATTAAAGAATCACTCTAGTTTATTACAACTTATTTTTATAATTTGGACTATCATTAATAATTCTACCTTCGGTAACACTTTATATTAGGCTACACTTATTCACCATGATTTGTTGCTTGTTAGCATGCATGTTGGCTCTTTATTAGTCATTATAAAGCACCTATTAATCCCTTATTCTGCATGATCATATACTACGGCTACTAGTCCATTAACTAAGAGTTTTCCCTCAATAACCTCCTAATTACTGCTTATTGATAGTTAGTAAGGAAGTTGTTGTGCATGAATTATGATCTTAATATGCTTTGCCATTATGGACAGTATTAACACTAGATAAATATGGTCTATTCCTACACAACAAGTGTTAACAGTGCCCAAATAAGTCTAAATTAAGTCTCTGTAACTCAGAGTATGTTCCCTATTCTAAAGTGTGGTCTTGATCATTAGTTTTGTGTTATGTAAGAAAAGACCATATTTATCAAGTGTTTCTAGTGTTAATACTACCTTATAAGGTCCATACCAAGCAAAGCATGAACATCATAATTCATGAACAACAACTTCCTTACTTATTATCAATAAGCAGTAATTAGGAGGTTATTAAGGGAAAAACTCTTTGTTAATGGCCTAGTAGCCGTAAAATCTGATCATGCAGAGTAAGGGATTAATAAGTGCTTCATAATGACTAATAAAGAGCCAATATGCATGCTAATAAGCAACTAGTTAATGATGAATAAGTGTACCCTTATATAAAGTGTTACCATGAATTCATATTAACCATAAAATCTTCATCTTTCCTGCTATAAAATCCGGGAAGAGATGCATGCAGAAAGTTCTGACACTGGATGAGCAGGAAAATGAATAAACTTGGGTCAAAATAACCCCAGCTGTTCAGCTGTGAATGAACCCCTTACAACTCCTTGGTCAACAACCAAGCAATGTTTTTATAGAAACAGCCCAGCACTGTTTTGCCTTTTCAAAACTCTAAGCTCAAATGTGTCACCTTCACAAAACTGACAAAGGTCCAGTATTTATAGTTTTTGCCATTTTACATACAGTGTAGTTTTTTTCTGTGGCTGGATTTTTAAAAAAGTTTCTAAAGTGTACAACAATCTTGTCATTTAAGAAAATTAGCAAATATACTGCTTATGCTGGTTGTGAGGATATCAAATATCCTGAATGAAATACTTCAGTTGTTTCTTCTGCAGTTCATCACTGTGCACTCAGTCAGCCCATGTTGTTTTTTGTCTGCATACATCATCACCACAAAGACACTGTCTGCCACCAAACTGAACCAAAATTACCAAAAAGGTAAAGGGAAAAAGATACATGAGAAGAACGCTGAGAACTCCCTGAGACCCCCCCTAGTGTTGGATGCTCTATGCTTGCCTCCCTTGGAGCCCCTGGCACAGGCAGGGCTCAGATGGGTCTGACAGAGGGGGAGAAGTCCAGGGCCTCTGGAGTATATATCAATGCTACAGTGAGTGTACGACAAGCTGAACAGATCTTTGTCTGTTATGGTGGCCCTAAACAAGGTTGCGCTCTTTCCAAACAGTGTTTCTCCTGTTGGATTGTGGAAATCATCGTCCATGCATATAGGGTGAGTAATCACCCTCCACCACATGGAGTCAGATCCCACTCTACTAAGAGCATCTCCACATTGTGGGTAGCCCTTATGGGAGTGTCCCTGGAGAACATATGTGCTGCAGCTTTATGATCATCACCAAGCACATTCACAGGGTTCTACAAAGTAAATGTGGTCACCCCACATCCACTGAACATTGTCCTTCTCCCAAGTTCTGCTGCTTCTGCACCATGATCTATGTACTGGGGATTCCTTGTGACGTTGATATTAGCCATCAAGTGCTTAAAGGAGGGATGAAATAGAATTCAAATTTATGAATGATGATGGCCAGAGCATTCAGTCACTCAGAATCCTTGTGAGCTTGCGAGCAGATTCTGTAGGGACAGATTCTCTAATGACACCAGATGATATAACTTCTCATCAGGGGTGATATTGTTGTTATAAAATACTCAACTGGCGCATGCACAAGAGGGAAGATCCAGTGCTTAAAGCATCGCCTCTGGCAGTCATATGAGATTGATAGAACAGTCGTAACTTTTGGACGAAGGAGAGGAAGTATGGTTAGGTAAAGGGAGACAGCGAAAAAGAAAAGGCAGGTGAACAGTGGATGGTAGAGGGGAGGAAGTTGAAAGGGATAAGAGGTAAGGAGAGGAAGAAAGGTTAGGTAAAGGAAGAAGAAAAGAAAAGAACTGGTACAGGAAAGAAAAAAAAAAGTTTTTCCTATTTTCCTGTTGGAGCCAGCCAAACAGTAGCGTCATTGTCCCTGCTGTCACTATGTGTCTTAACCTTCTCTCTGAGGCTCCAGAACCTCCTTTGTTTCTTCATCTCTGGGACAAGCTTGTGACGGACATCTTGTACTGTCACACATCTGATCTCCCAATCACCTTCCCAGGACACTATGAGAGGCCTGGAGCTTTTCTGTGTACACATATACAGTTATACACCCGTCTTTGTATACACTGTCAGACCCAACAAGTATTGTGAGCTCTTGGTTTTCAGCCCTGTTTAGCCCCTCACCCTACCCTCCTAACCTGAAAGCCCAACATCCTGTCTCATTGCCCTGCTACTTTTATATTTGAAAAAAATCATATAAATTAAAAATGAATAAATAATGAAGGTATGTAATTATAAAAATTATTGTGTACTTTGTAGCAAATTCCCATAGTTTAATTTAAAATCTACAGAGTATATGCTCATTGATACAGCACTATGTAATGAATGTATTTAAAAATGTTGGTTGAATTAGATATGAAATAAAGTAAAGATGCCATGCCCCCTTACCTTCATAACATTACACCACGAGAGATATGAAATGTTAGCTAGCTGGCAGACAGCAGATTAGACAATTGAAGACTAGAAACACATAGGATATCTGCTGAAGCAGCAGATGATAGGGTCAAAAGTTCTAACATTTTGTGAAGCCCATGCCACATAGAATTGAGGCTGTTTTGAGAAATAAAGGGACGCTCTGCCCAGTACCTGCATGGTGTTCCTTATAAAGTCCTTGGTGAGTTAAGAATGACCGAGATGATCTCAGTCACTGTCCAAACTTGAATATGTTGAAATCTAATCTGAACCTACTAGTTCACCAGTGTCTATAACTTAACTATTTATTCATTCATTCAATTTTAATGTTTCATGTTGTTGTTACATATAGTTTTTTGTCTTAGATTCTTTTGACCTAAATTTAACATTCAATTTTTTGCTCATACAGGAGTCAATAATCTTCTTTGATTTAAACACTGCATTTCCTTTATTGTCTTTTCTTTTTTAATTCAATCAATTACCAGCTGTAATCTACAGAGCAGGGCTCTGGTCTGTGGAGCACTCAGTGTGTCTCCTTAATGACCATATTTTGCGATCACTACCAGCTCACTGCTCATTTGCTCACTTGTCAATTATCAAGACGCACACTGAAGACAAAAACAATTAAACAGGCCTCGTGTTCAGTTGCCCTGCTTGTGTTTGGTCAAAGCCTGTGGGGATGTGTTATCAGTCAATGTGAAATGTAAAACAGACAGTGGAGGCACCGCTGAGTGGGTTCAGTGGGAAGACCGAAGATTTGGCCAAAAAGCAGCAGAGCAGGCAAGCAGAAAACTCCCAGTGACAGAGACAGTCAAGCTGGCTACAGTACATAGTCAACAGGGCTAAACTGAACTGGTGACATAATAATAATACATGATAACTTACTGTCATAATATAAAAGACTTCATGTGATAACACGATAACTTATTATTGTTGTATATTACTATAAAATGAAACGTTTATGATATGATAACTTAGTCCATATTGTCATAAGGTGAACATTCTGTTTGAGTGGATAGTATGTGGACAACAGATAAACAGAGGAATGTGGCTCATTTACATTACTATTTCAGTTTCATGCTTAGGTTGAGACATGGTGAGATTCTGCCGTTATTTTGCATGGTGGATGACATGACATGATATGATATGATATAAAGTAGTATGCATACACTAAGAGGGATTTTAAAATGCATGGGGCATGGTAGCAATACACTTCTATAATTTAGCTTTAGCAGGGGTTAGCACTGTTGCCTCACAGCAAGAAGGTTTGGGGTTCAAGCTCTGGTTCACTCTGGGCTTTTCTGTGTGAAGTTTGCATGTTCTCTCTGTGCCTGTGTGGGTTCTCTCCAGGTTCTCCAGCTTCCTCCCACAGTCCAAAGACATGGTTAGGTTAATTGGTGACTCTAAATTGCCCGTAGGTGTGAATGTGAATGGTTGTTTGTCTATATATGTTGACCCTGCGATGGACTGGTGATCTGTCCAGAATGAACCCTTCCTTTTGCCCAGTGTTAGCCGGCATAGGCTTCATCCCCTACCACCATGCGGTACAGATAATGGATGGATGGATGTACAAAGCCCATAATAATAAGACAACCAGTAGATGGGACAATACCTTGTCTCTATAGATAGATAGATAGATAGGTGTGATTTTAAAATGAAACTATATTTGTTCTAATCATTCAATTTAATAAAACAAAGTTCTGCTGAAATTTGTTTTGTTGCTATTGTTGATTTCTTCCACAGTCCAAAGACATGCAGGTTAACTGGTGAATCTAAATTGCCCATAGGTGTGAATGTGAGTGTGAATGATTGTTTGTCTGTATATGTTGGCCCTGTGATGGACAGGCAATCCGAACAGGGTGTACCCCGCCTCTCGCCCAATGGCAGCTGGGATAGGCTCTAGTTTCTCCAGCTCATCAAAAAAGGTATCAGGCTGGAGCGAGAGGCAGAGAAGAGCATAGGAGAGCAGGGAAAGATGGGACTGGGTCTTCTCTCTACTTTAGAAATAAGTTGAAAAATTAAGAAATTCATTAAATTAAAATGTGTTAAATACATTGTTTATTTCATTTCCAGTGATCCTTACCACTATTTACAGCAAAACCCACTTACAAAACATAAGAACTTGATTAACAGGGTGTCTACAGGACTATAAAAAGTTTCAGTTCTAAAAATATACTATAAATAGGTTTGTTTGAGAGCAAACTCTGAGCAGCCATATTATGTAATTGCTTAAGAGATTAAGGTAGAGACAAGCAGAGAAAATGAGACCAGTTACGGTCAAACCTTCTATATTTTATAATGAGCACCAAAGACAATTACATCAGTTTTGTAAAGATAATTCTAACATATTAGCCATTCATTTTTTTAGTTATGTGACATTATTATGTGGCACCCAGTGAAAGAGAAATGTAAATTTGAGTATCATCAGTAAAAGTGTGATAATTAACATTATTGTAGAATGTGACTCAAAGGAAGCTGCACTGACTGAACAGAAGTAAGCTGGGTAGTGAGCCTGTGAGCCTTGTCCTGCAAGCAAACCTGAGAGCACCAGAGAGCCCAAATCCAACAGTAAGGTGCAATCAACTGTGTCAAAAAGAGCAGCAAAATCAAAATAGTAATATAAAAAAAAATTGCCATAGTTTTCATATGAATCATAATAAGAGCTGTTTCAGTACAACAGACCTTACAAAAAATCTGGCATTGAAAACAAAATCTGAACTAAAAAAGAAAATGCTGGCATTGAAATACACTGAAAAATAGTTGTATTGACACAGACAAAAAAATCAACCTTATACTCTCTTATTTTATTTTGATATTTTACTGTCAATGTTTTGGTGAAGAGACGGGGGGCAATGCATGTGCAGATACCAGTTGCTTACAGATATACCAACCTGTGGTGAACTTATAAAATATGTGTAACCCATAGTGTAAAAAATAAAATGCTGCTTATCCGTTAATGCATCACTAATAGTATTCCCATAATACAACACATAGTCAATGATATAACACTCTTTTACTTTTACTCTCCTTTTACATCACAATGTCCTTTGTGGTATCCTTCAGTAAAGGATCTGAATACTTATTCCATTGCTGTTTGAAGTACATTCATTACTTTTATCTCTTCCTCTCTGTATGGATGGATATGTCTCCCGTTATATCACCAATTGTCTGGATTGAAACACAAAGCCTCCCCTACATTCTCTTTTTGGTACTAAGTCGGGTCCATATAACCCTTGGTAGAGTGGTATCTATTAAATGTCTAGCCCAATTGCTAACATTGGAATGGTTGGTTCATTGATTTCTTGAGGTCACTGACCTCCATTACCAGTCAGGAGGTCTCCAGTCATTACTCTGGCTCTGGCTGAGGGAGACGGGGAGAGAGAGAGAGGCATTTTTTCAAATAGTCAGTGTTGAGAGAGTATAGCTACTGTACCTTGCAACAGTCATCATCTATCATCGAGCAACACAGGAGGGTTGAATATTAAGTGAGGACATGGACCCATGGGTCTGTGTCTTGCTCTGGCAAAGTTCCTGTTGACCTTCACTGTAATTGATGGCTGGCCCAGTTTGGGTCAGCAAAAACAAATGATCTTGTAATTAAACAAAAACTGGAGCATATTGTCGTAACCTTGAAATCCTGACGTACAGCGTAGAGTTAAACTTACTGTTAGTGAATAAAAGTCAAAAGCTCAAGAGAGGTCATAGACTTCCCATGACACACTGAGCTCCTCTCTCTTTCTCTATCTGTACATACTCACATCTCATAAATGCAGCAATATGTTATCTTTCCTGTAGTTTTGTGATCTTCTCTCTCTCTCCTGTCTCTTTCTGCAGGTATGAGGGGGCTTCAAAAAGTTCGTGGAAAAAGTACATAGCTAAAAATCATATGCAGGGATATTGATCTCAATGCACCTATACATTCTCGTATTAAGGTGTCATAACATGTTCTAACATTAACTCTTAAATGCATGTTGCAACGCAACATCATAACTTAAATGTTTTTTTCCAACTGTCCCTTTTCCACAAACTTTTTGAAACCCCCTATGTCTGCCCTCAGAGCTGAAGAGTATGATGACAAGCCTCCTGCTGCTCCTACAACCCTGATCAACACCTATTTTACTGATAATTAGTACTACTTCTAGTATTACTGCTATTATTGTTATTACTACTTTGCCATTACTATTATTACTATTACTGTTATTATTGATACCACTTTACATTTATTCTCTACCCCCCTCCCTTTCCCCCTCCCCCATTTCTCAACCTAACCAGTCAAGGCAGATGGCTGCCCACCCTGAGCCTGGTTCTGCTTGAGGTTTCGGCCCCTAAATGAAGTTTTTCCTTGCCACTGTCACCTGGTGGAAATTGCTGGGTCTCTCTTTGTAAATATAATAATATAAGTACAGATTAGACCTACTCTATATGAAAAGTACCTTGAAATAAAAAAGTATGCAATCTTTAGCATTTTGTTAGTTTTTAATTACTAGTTAATTCATAGTAAATTAGTCTGTTTGAGAAAAGAAAATATTCAGAATATATCAATACAACATGTGAACATGAAGGAAATATTCAGTTTGCATTAACAGAAAATTAAAGCAGATACATTAAAGAATAGGTAAGCATTTTACTAACACATGATACAATCTACATCACTATGATACTGCAGGTGAGCTACATAAAGACCTATATTTGAGAGTCTACAGAATGACCCAAACATCCCAACACTGGTGAAATTTCAAACAAAGAGTTAAGAGCTGACAACATATGACAAGAGATGAAGTAGTGTAAGTTTAAATAAAAAATCAAATACAGGAAGATTAACATTTAACAAAATGATTTTGAACAACAAATGTAATCAGAGTATGTTCATCACAGTGAGGGATGTGTCTCGACAAGTCTCAAAGCAGAGGGAAGCACTTGTCCATACTAAAGTGGAGCAGTGTCAGCTACAGATTGATGACCTGATCTGCTTGATGGATGGAGCATCAGCATTCAGCTATCTGCCTCTCTGTCAGCATCTGAGCAGCAACACACAGCACTGCAGAGCAACTGTTCACAGATAACACTATTCATTCAAACCATAGAAAACAAACTCCACCTCTGTTCACTCACAAGATTTTCCTGTCAGGGACTCATCTGATCCTTCAAGGGAAAATTTTTGTTAAGAAATCAGCATGCTTGGTTTTATTTCCAGCTGCCATGCAGGTAATTTTTAGTACAACACTGTAAAGGTTTGAATCAGCTGGTGGGATAACACTATTATTAGTAACTTAGCCCAGTCTGTGACCTCAGCTCAGAGTCACTGTTTAATGTATGGAGTGCTGAGGCAGGACTGCCCACTGCTGCAGACTACCCAGCACTTTATCACTCAGCAGCTTATGAAATGACAAAAAAACCTCTTGGGGGAATAAATGCTAATAATAACAATGAGATGGACTGACTAGCTTCCAGTTCCCAGGTGAGATATACATTTAACAGTGTGATAGCCTCCTCTAAATGGTAAATGTTTTAAAGCGAGAGACAGTTTCAATCGCCAACTGTAGATAGAATAGTAACCACTGTGAATTTGCTGAACTTTGTCAGTCTTTGCGGGCACAGTGCACCATGGAAGCTGACAGTTGTCAGTCAGGTGCTGCAGTGGTCGAGGTTTGAGGCTCAACACTTTCCACAAACATGTTCAATACAAATTTAATCTTCCTCCTGATTCAACACAGGTGAGAGGGGTAGGTGTAGAGCACCAACCCTGTCTCCTGATAAGTATGTTTATATACCAATAATTCTAACTGATTTGCAACAACAACTACATTTTGAAAGATTGCAATTGTGATATGTTGTTCATTTACATATTTGGCAAGTGGTATGTTGATACTGAACGTATCAGTAAAATGTTCATAGACAGCCTATTTGTTCCACTAAAATGCCTGATATTACAGTACAACATCCACTTGTAGTGGATGTTATACAGAAAAAGTTAAAAGTGATTTCAGACACAACCTGTTTATTTACATTTAAACAAAACTACAGTCTTTCCCTGATCTTAACCATTGCCAAAACCTAACCACAGGCAGGACTGTAGACACAAACTTCAGTCTCTGGTGCAATCCACCCCCGATACCACCAAAGCATCTGTGCTGTCATTAATAAAAGTAGCCCTTCATTCAGTCAAGAAAACAATGTCTCTGAACATAATCCAGCCAGCAATTATGTTGACACCACAATGCCACTAGTAAAAAAGTTTAGTATATTAACATCATTTACAGGATACAGGGTTTAATGGGCAGTTGTGGTAAAACTGTATAACAGGATCACATGATGCACAGTGGCCCAAATACAACAAGAGATCAAAAATAATACTCACTACTGAAGCAACAGCTGTAAATTGAGGAATACAGCTCTCTGACTCTCACGAACCCTTTTTTGTCAGAATTTGATCATTTTGGTCCAATAAAATTCACTCAGGCATTCATAAATGTTAGGAACCAACAGGAAGTCAGCTGGCTCGGCCAGATCAAGTCTCTAAAGTTCATTTTCTCAACTGGAGCAGCTGGAGAAAGATTTGAGCGTACGTGCCTTATGGGCCCAAAAACATGGAATGAATGGGCGGGATGCCATCTTAAAATGTCCAGTTTCTCCTTCTGCATCCATGGTATAGGCCAACAGGCCCATACAGCTTCATACTGCTGTGGTTTGTCCAGATACCTACTGAGTCTGACTCACTTTTGAACTTCCCAGCCCCTTGAAAAATTTTGCTAAATTATCTAATTAGATTTTAAATTGTTCTGTTAAAACCACATATCTCCAGAACATCAACCTTTCAGGTATGTTTTCAGATTTTTTTCTCTTTCTTACTGGCAGTATTTAATTCATGCTATATTTTGGTAAGAATGTATATCACTGAGATACGTTTTATCATAAAGATATGACTCAACTCACAATCCAAGTGTTTAAAATGTGTGTAGAGTAGTCATAAATGATGCCCACTTTGCTTTATTTGTTTTTCCTGGTTCTTACTGTAAATCTGTGTGAACTTCACTTACCTGGAGGGACAGTAAACATCCCAGCCTACCTCTTTGAGGTTTCCCAGTCCATTCACTGAACACACTGATACCAGGTTTTGCTGTCAACCAGCAGCGAGGCTGATGGGAGGGGCTGTGTGTGGATTGGATGCTTCCTGGTTGTCAGGAGCAGAGGAGGCTGGGAAGAAAGCTTTTCATTCTTGTGCGTTACCATGGGACACAGACTGGGTCACAGAGACTGCTGCTGCTTCAGATCTCTCCATTCTGTGTCCCTGCACACACACTTCATCATGTTAGCACAGAAAAGTAGAACTGTGTTTGTTATCCTGTTGTTATTACAACGCTGCAATCCATTTGGACTATGCTGTGGAATACTCTATATATGTTATAAAACTTACATAATGGTGGATGTAGTAAGTTTAATACTATGACAACTATAAATGCTGCTAATATTACTACTACTACTAATAATAATAATTGTTTATTATTATAATTTCAGGGCTTTAGTTAAGACCACTGAAGTCAAGGTCAGCTTTTAAGCCACCACAGATGAAAAGTCCTGTTCAGAATCATGGAAATGTGAATATCTATAGTTTAATTATGAATTAGTAAAGTACATCTGCTGAATAATTTGGACAGCAGTGGCTCAGTAGATAGAGCAGGTCACCCACTAACTAATAATAATAATGTAACTGCTTATTAGATTTATTTTTAAGACATGATCATCACTAATGCATCAGAAAATACCATAAATTATTAGCGGCCTGAATATTTTGATTAAAATACTTGTTTGGAAACCTCCTGTGTCTGTTGTGTTGTTAAGGAACTTACTGTGATAAAATGATGAAGTAATGAGTGATGAATGAGTCGTTATTAGTTAGTGCTGCTCAGTGGCTGATTCAGAGTTAATCAGGAGAGATTTATGAAGAGGAGGTCAGATAATTCATTATGTATGTGTATGATTCATTAATATTCTGTCTCCCAGTCAACATTATCTACTATGTAGTCCTCAATTCTGAGCTATTGTGAAACTGCTTATTAATGATTCATTAATTATCAGGTTGTTCTGATTCCTTCCTCACTTGTTCCTCAGTAACTACACACATTTTTGTATACCATATTGTAAAGTGTGCAAAAACCATTTTCCCTCGTCTGATTCGAGGGTCAAAGGACATAGGGTGTCAGAATTTGTTATTTGTGATACTGGGGAATATAAACAGAATTTGACTTTGAGACATTTCACACTGGAGAGGAACAGTGGTCTTGCTAATCTGTTAATGTCTAGAGGAGAGACATATAATAATCTGACTGACTACTGCTGTAGCTGGGACAGGAGGACGAGCTGGGAGTCAGCTAACCAGCCATGAGAATGAGAAGCTGCTGTCAGACTTTCTCTGTTTTCTGGGAGTGTGGTGGAGCTTTGACAGTCACTAGAAGCCCTTTCATGGACCTTTGAGAGAGTCAGTGTGTGGATATCTGTGTGTATAGCTTCACTAGCAGGCTTTCCTCTGCACGGCTCAGGTATGTATGTCTGTGGGGGAGTGTCAGCACATAGCCGTAGCCCCGCTGTTTATCATGGTAAACATTACTGTTGTCTGCTCTAAATCCTGTTAAGCTCCGAATACAGCAAAGGTATCTGTGAGCTTCTGATGTGTTTACTCCCACTGCAGAAGGAAAGATCTTGTGAAAAGTCATTTTTTCTGCTTTTATCTGGCCTGCTAACACAGCTTTGTGTGACAGGACACACTAAAGCTACGGTTAGTTAGTGCTCCGCTTCCTATGCTTGGTGTCACAGCTGAGGGGGTCAATCTACAAAATAGACACAATTTCTAAGGTGTAGTCACTCTTTAAGTTAATCCGATATAGTTTGACTATAGAGTTATTTGAGCTATTCTCATTAAGTGGCATTCACCTTTTCATTGCGGTGGGTCTGGTGTTTCCTGCCTGCTCAATATTTGTTCATCCTAATAATAGTGTGCACAGTATATGAACTGTAGATTTTAAGGGATCTTTCAGTAGCCAGTATGAACAGGAGGAATGATTACAACTGTATTCCCCAAATTAAAATACACAGTACAGACACAGTGGGGATAAACTTGTCCTGAAAATGGAGGAGGAATAGAGGGAGAGAAAACGTAGAGGAGACACCACGGGGTCATTCAAATCATCACAGTTTATTGCTTGTGCATCAATGTGCTCAATAAATTCCAGACTCTGTATCTTGTGGCTTAAGGTGGCTCAGTGCCAAACCTGTCCTCTCTTTCACACAATCTAAAATTACTCACTATTTTTAATTATCTATAAGACATTATAGGCCATTCAACCGACTCACTAACTCAACTGAAATTTGATTGTGACTTGATTTGATTGTGAATTGACTGCTGGATTTTTGCCTCCTTTCAGCACTTACACATTTTAATGGAAGGGAGACTCGGTATTTAACTTATTTTAGTAATCATATCAAATGTAAATGTTGCCTTTACCAGCATTTCAAAATTTCTTTTGGACATGTGAAAGGTTTGGAGTGGTGATGACCTTTGCTGCAAAGGTCTATGGATTAAAACCCTTGGATCATGAATATCAACAGATCTGGCCCTCAGTTTTCAGACACCTTGTGAGTGTTAAGGCTATTTTGACCAGCTACCAGCAAACAGACTAAAAACCAACACTGAAATCTTTAGCAGAGAACAAAGGTCATCAGTGATGTGCCTAGCACAGACTGTAGATGTCCCCACTGATTGAAAAACCATAGAGAAGTGCAGTTTGTCAAACAAAACAACAACAAAACACACACACACACACACACAAAGCAATCTAACTAATGTAAAGTGGTTAGGTTTGAGCTTTGTTCTGCCACACAGTATCCTGGATACTCACTCCTCACAGGAGGAGACTATATCTACAGGTCATAACATGGTGATATCATTTACTGAATTCTTATATTTAGTGTGAATGCTGAGAGCATTCACACTATAGTTCTTCAAATCTTTAATCTTATTCTTCTGTACGTTTTTTGGCATCTAACTACTCCCACACAGTTTGTGCTAGAAAAACCATTCAACCACCAAAATGTTCAGCTCATTCAGGACATTATTGCTTGTATTCAACTTTTTTATACTATTTATACTTTTTAAAATATTCAACTTTTTGTGCAAATTTTTTCCCATTCAAATGAATGGACGGAATGTTCAAATCCTTGAAAACTTCAGCCTCTTTGACCTTTAACTTCTTCAGCATACTTTGTGCTAGAAACTTCATTTAAACTTTAAACAAGTCACAATAAGTTCAGCTATTCAACTTGCATTCAACTTTGTAATATCTTGTACAGTTTTTGAATGACAGCAGTTTATATTTCATGCTCATTTCTGGCAGTTTCTGAGTTTATAATGGGTGTGTATTGCCCACATCTTTCACTTCTCACACACCTCACATATACCTCAAATTGTAGATATTTTTGTGCTCTAAGCCATAAGCCATAGTTTTTGAGGTAGCTGCCTCTGATCACCAAGAGGAGCCTTCAACTGCTCCATTCATCTCCATTTTAGCTGTCCTCAGACAAAACCCAAACCAGGCCAGTTTTTAAACTGCCATACATGGTCATTTTTCACTTTATCTACACAAATAACACATGTCTGTGTTCAGTAAAGTCTCCCGGTGCTGGTAGTTATCATATTTTATCGATAGGTTTTATGGTTTTTGAATTATTAGGAGGAGTTCAAGAGGTGCACAGAGTAAAATCTGACTCTGTAGAGGCTGAGACCTTGATATTGCTATGGCAACCTGTGAGTGCAGTTGGACACAAACAGGTGACTGTGATCAGCTGATCTCTGATGTCTGTGCTGTTTATCAAACTCTTGACTTACTTTTCTGTCAAAATCCTGCTACAAACTGTCTCCACAGCACATAGAAGACGTGGATTCACACACAGTTCAACAGTTTTCACTTCAAACTGGTTTTAGAGCAGTTTTAATCAGGAGTAACTTGGCAGTTAATTTCAGTTGGTGATAGAAAACACACACTCACACAGATTTTCAAAGTAAAACATCAGGCCAGATACTGAAATACACACAGAAAGAGAAGGACACTTAAACACAACATGTACTGTGTACACTCACAAACAGACACACACAACTGTCATTTATATATTAACACATGGGCCATTCTGGTGGACTCCTCACTGATCAGTGAATTATCTTTAAGCAGTGTTTAAGACTTCATACCTCTTTCTCTCCATTTTAACTGAGTCAAACCCTCAGCAGATGATTTTACCTTTCAACTGTTTCTACCTCTTTTACATTTTAACTTCCAACTTTTGATTCTGCATTTAGCTGTTTTTCCTTTCTGTTTCCACCCCTGTTGGGTTGTAACTACTCCTGCATACTTTCTGCTACAGAAACCATTCAACTATCAAAAGGTTTAAACTTTTAACCACATTACATTTATGCTTATCCAACTTTCTTCAACTCTTCATGCTTTTTTAAATGTTCAACTTTGTCTGCAATTTTGCTATTCAAATGAATGCTTCAGCAGTTGTTTTACCTTTCAGTTCCAATTTTTTCCGCTGCATTTAACTGTTTTTCTGCTAGCATTGCCTCAGCAATTACTTTTGACTTTCAACTTTTAAGTTTTTCTTCTGCATTTCAACAATAATTTCAGCCAATTTAAGCATTGTTTCAGCGATCCATTCAGCTATCAGCATTCACACGCATTTTCTACAGGAAATGCATTTTCTAGTTTCAGATTACTTTTGTTGTTGTTGTTTTTTAATTATTATTAGTTATTAATTGTAATTGCTATGTAAGTAATGGCCTATATGTTCAAAGAATACCAAATCCCCAAGAGAAGATGGAAAGCTGGATATCCAGTGAACGAGTGAGGGAGAGGGAAAGGCTGCAACAGGAAGCCACTATCTGAAACAACAGGATCAGGCAGGTCTGACGTAAATACACCATAAAGTCTGTTACAGCTCTTCATCACCTCAGCATGGCACTGCACCACAATAACCCTATGAGAGGCTTGTACACACTGATTTGTCATGTAATTCATGAACATACAGTATATCATCCTCACATCCTGGAGGTGGAGGTCTTAGTATCTGTACTGCCTGTCCTCATTTTCTTAGCCATTCCCTTAGATGTACAATGTGTGTCATTTCTAGGTATACAGTTTGTCTGAGTGGAATGAACTGTATCCTGCTGCATTCTGTTAGACCCTCTGTATTTATCACAGCGAGCTCACAGCTGTCCTCGGCAGAATCCAGTGAATATATTACAGAAGTGTTTGTCACTTCAACAAGCCCCCCTGTGTCACCCACATTACTGTGGTAAGCTGCAGTGATTACAATGAAAAGGTGGGGTTAAGACCATGGTTGTGGTACTGATGGTGACGTGTGGTGACAGACTGGCAGCAGGTTTTGTTGATAACTGATGATTGATGGCTCAGCATTAATACAACAGCAACCAGGAAAGGTGTTCAAGGAAGAGTTTGTACTGTACATGTAAGAGGGATTAGGAGGGACAGATGACAGCATCATGATGCATGTTAACACTCTAGAAAATGACAATTTTATCACATTTACTCCCACAATCAACACGTTGGCTACTCTGCTTTGACCGCTGCTTCTGTCTTCATGATGCATTCAATGTGTGCTACAGGTGTTGGTTAATGATGCGTTGCTGGGTGATGTAGTCATTGGAGTTTCACTGCAACCATCCTCAAGTACAACAGAAGTAGTAGTCTCAGAAAGAGGCACATCATGAATAAATGGCCAAAAGACTGAGAAAATTATTATGACTGCAACCATCTTGTTCATTTATTTATTTTAATAGCAATTTTTTTTTTTTTTTTTAAATTTAGATTCACCATTTTGTCTTTATTAGATACACTGATCAGCCACAACTTTAAAACCGCTGACAGGTGAAGTGAAAAACATTGATCACCTCAGTACAATACCGTGCTCTGCTGGGAAACCTTGGGCCCTGACATTCATCTGGATGTTACTTTCAATCAGTCTGATCCAGCATCTGGTCTGGTCCAATAGATGCTGGATCAGATTAGGATCTAGGGAGTTCTGACACCTTGGGCTCTTTGTCATGTCCCTCAAGATATTTGTGAACAGTTTTTGTGGTGTGGTGGGAGCACTCTCCCCTGCCATTGCCATGGGGGTGTGTGTGATCTACAACAATGTTTAGGTGGGTGGTACATGTCAAAGTAACATCCAGATGAATGTCAGGACACAAGGTTTCCCAGTAGAACATTGTATTGTGATGAAATGGTCAATGTTATTCACTTCAACTATCAGTGGTTTTAATGTTGTGGCTGATCGGTGTGATTAGTCTATAGTGACACAGTGAAAATTGCCATCCATGTTTTCCAAGACACCAAAGTATCATATTCAAGTAAGAAAACTGAATGAACTGTCAGTAAAAATTATTTCACTTAGAATGTAGCAAAATAAGAAAAGCAGCAAATCCTCATATTTCAGTCTAAACAAAGTATATCTGAGGAAATACGTGACCAGTTAGTGTATGTACAATATATCCTTGCACGTAAGAGGCCGGAACCAGAAATTGTTTGACATTTGTTCTGAATAAATAACTAAAAAGATGAACAGACTATTTGCTGCTGTTTACACAGCATTTTCCATCAATTTTTGAAAACATGAATCTGTGTCTGCGCTTTGATGGTAGCAGAGCAGTGATGAACAAACTGAGAAGAAAAAACAGGCTGTATGTGTCTGTTGCTTCTACATCAGACAGATGTTTGATCTTTACTCACACATATTATTTAGATTTTTGTATCCACAGACAGTCAGAGGAGCTGAAGACACACCTCAGCTCAGTGTTAACTAGATGTACATTTGCCAAACCAACCAGTTAGTCTTCATCCTTGACAGTATTGACAGTGTAGAATGTGTTTTTATGGTTCTGTAGAGACAGAGTTCTTGATGCATTCACTTCCAGTCCAGAAAAGGAAGTCTGGTTTTAGCCACTGTGAGCTGAGTCTAGTGCGAAGCTAATAGAGAGAGCAGTGAGCAAGTTCAACCAAAGTGCCTGTTGGATTTATTAGACCTCTACAGTTAACCCACATCATAAAACAAGGAACTGACTGCAAGGCTCTGGCACAAAGTACATAAGACTGACCTCAAAACCTCCAGGCTCATTCCAGTGTTTTTAGACTCACTATGTTTAAGTGTGGCTTCTTTTAAGTCAAGAAAATAACTGAATCAATAAGATTTATTTCCCAACAGAACAGTTTTCTTGACAGCGTCAAAGGCTCTGAAAAAAACAGTGAGAATTGCATTTTGGGAAACAAAATTTAGTGACATATGAACAAGCTAAAGGCTATGACTCTGCACAGAATTAATATTTTCAGACCAGTACAGTTTCATATGGACACCCACGCCCACACACAAGGTTGAGGTTTGAGTCAAAATATCAGTCGATGAACAGTAGCAATGAATGTCTGAAAACACTTAGGTTAGGTGCTGAAGCCTTATATTATTGCACAAATCCATATGTCTTTACTTAATAGAACCTCCTATTCTATTCTCTGAACCAAATTGATTACTATACCTACTGTTACAATAACCTCAAATCTCAAAGCCATCTATATCTGACAGACAGTATGTTTACCAGCGAAAGTGCTGTATATACATGTAGATAACAGTACATATTTCTTCATAATGGTATACATGATAAACACATACTATTACTGTATACATCTGGCAGTTATTTATTTCCCTTTTATTTTATTTCCTGCTGGAAAACAATAGCAGGGCCTCTTGTTGTCTGCTGTCAGCTGTAACAAATCATCAGCAGGGGGAAAGTATAGTGTCAGCTCTCTCATGTTGAACTGAAGAGCAGCAATTCTTCTTATTTCACAGTTACTTAAAGGTCTTTGTGGAAAGACTAATGCCTCTTCTGTGCTGTTACCTTTCATCCTGGGATTTCTTATTTCACTATCCTCTGCATCCCAGTATTAATAATAGCTCATGATGATCTTATTCTGACACAGGTGAGAGTGGGACATTAAAATATGACCAGAGTGTATATCACATTATCTGTGCATGCTTTCCAACATTTAGTTTGAACTGGCCATTGTAAGACGTTTTAATTTACAGTCTTATTTCTGCTGTCTTTGATATAAAATGGCAAAAATGAGGAGTGAGGGCAACATCATGCTACAATTAAACCAACAGATTAAATATATTAACTATCACTGGCAAAATCACACCAAATCAAACAGCAAAAAATACATTACTGAAAAAATTCACTAAGCTTGCACTTTCAAATTACCCATAATGTGAATAATTTAGCTATGCAGAGGAAATGTATCTCAGTTCCTGGCACTACAGGAATAAGTTACCGTGTTGGTGTTAATCCCCAGCATGATTCAGAAACTCTAAGCTCTAGTCTGCTGGGTACAAGTTCTCCTAGTCCTATGATACACTCAGGAGCTCCGCTTTTGGCAGAACTTTTACAACATCTGCAGCTGCATGGCTCAGTGTGATCTCAGTAACTTTGACTGTGACATGATTGTTGGACTCAGACAGGCTGGTTTGAGTTTTCTTGAAACTGCTGCTCTCCTGAAATTTTCACACACAGCAGTCTCTAGAGTTTTTACTCAGAATGGAGCCAAAAACAAAACCCTCCAGTGAGCAGCAGTTCTGTGGAGGGAAACACCTTGTTGATGAGAGAGGTCAGAGGTCATGTCAGACTGGTTGGAGCTGAGAGAAAGGCTACAGTAACTCAGATTACCACTCTTTACAACTGTGGTGAACAAAAAAAGCATCTCAACAGCACATCCAACCTTGAGGTGGATGAACTACAACAGCATAAGACCATGTCAGGTTCCACTCCTCTCAGCCAGGAACAGAAATCTGAGGCTGCAGTGGACACAGACTCACCAAAACTGGACAGTTGAAGACTGGAAACATGTAGCCTGGTCTGATGGATCTGGATTTCTGCTGAGGCAGCAGATGGTAGGTTCAGGATTTGGCATCAACAGCATGAATCCATGGAGCCAACCTCCCTTGTGTTAATAGTCCAGGCTGCTAATGGTGGTGTAATGGTGGGGGGAATGTTCTCTTGACTCACTTTGGGCCCTTAACACCATCCAGTCATGGTTTGAATACCACAACCTATCTGTAATCTCAAACCAGAGACTGACAGCATGAATGTGCAGCTGACAAATCAGCAGAAATTATGTGATGCAGTCATATCAACATGGAGCAGAATCTCAGAGGAAAGTTTCCAACATCTGGAAGAATCCATGTCACAAAGAACTGAGGCTATTTTGGAGCAAAGGGAGGAGCTACCCACTATTAATATGGTATTCCTAACAAAGTGCTCAATCAGTACACTATGTGTGATGGCTGATACTGAGGATACAACATCACATGACAGATGTGATTAGACTAGTCAAAATAGTCCAAATTCACCATGGTATTTCATCATTTTTTAAACAAATACCTCCAAACTTTGAATGTAAGACATTTATTTTTAATGTACCCACATGCACCATGGTGTGTAAAGAGAGAGTGGTGAGATAGAAACTTTGTTGCTCATTGCATTAGCAGCCGTCCACAGTTTGTCAGCAGGATCCTGACATTATTTCCCCGACAGCCAGATGAAACAGATCTGGAGTTAAGATAGGAAATTGACTAGGGGTCAAGCGGCTAATTGCACAAATGCGTTTGTAATTGGAAATGAGATTTAATGTCATCACCCATAATGTGACTTGTGCTGTGTGCTTTGAATAACAATGAATGTAATCAGATTTAGATTGAGTTGCTCTGTGGGTCGATGGCTGACGTTCCTTTGTGTCAGTCCGCAGATGCTGAACACCTGCTGACAGAAGCTCAGAGCTTTTCTCAGTTCTCTGAAATGTTTTGGTGTCTCTCTGTTAATAATGACATATGTGCACAATCATTATATTTTTATATGTTTTTTCAATGAAAAATGAAATTGTTCCAAATAGTTTATTCTCTTCATCTCATAGCTTTCCTCTTGGTTACACTGCTTCCAATACAGTCTCTTTATGTTAGAGCTTTTATCCAATCAGATTTCAGCTCTGTGTTGCCGAGTTAAAAGAAATCTGCCTTGGGGCCTTCAGATTTAACAGAGCAGGCTCCTGTAATTTAAAATAAATAGCAATGAAACTGTTGGATCTTTTAACCAATCAGATTTTGAGTTAGTGAGATCAGGGCCTTCTAGCAGGCCTGCACTAACATAGACATTTTCATGTGATTTGATTGGATGGTCAGAGAGCGTACTGGTCAGGGCTAGCAAACCGCATCTATAGGTACTTGCATAAGCTAAAACACGTTAGTATATAGCTGTTTTCCCAGCCTACAACAGCTGAAGGAGGAAGAAGAGTTCAGTGACTCTGTTGTAGAGGTTATCTGTGCATCCTTCTTTTCCGACAATAAGTCCTTTTCTATCGCTATGAAGGCTAACGCTGAAAGTCTGCCCGGTCTTATTTCTCGGATAAGCTTTGCTTTAGGGCTGAGAATGTCCACTCGACAGAAGCAGTTTTTTGATTTGTCTGCAAGCAATCAGCAGTTTCGGTGAGTAAAATGCATTTTACCTATATTTTATTGGTTAAGTCTTTTCTCAAGTCTCATTTTATCAGTTAACATTGACGCTTCTGCTGGAGATGATGTGTGTGGCTCAGCTGTGGCTGCAGTGTTTGGAGACCTGTTGAACTGTGTTAACTGGGTTTTATAGCATTGCTTCAGTAATGGCATTTATTCTGGTTACATGACATGCCTGTCTGTGATGCAAAGCTCTGGTAAACTGCGTTTCTGTATATTGTTGATGGTTTCTATAGCTGTGACATTAAAGTATGAAGGTAGCCTATGAAGGTACACCAGTGAAGGCCTAGGTGTGAAATGCACGGCCCGCCACTGTGCACAATAAACCTAGATCAGGTTACTGTTAACAGTCTGTGAAAAAAAGAAGATGTAGATATAGAAGTATAGAGTAAACTAAGTGATTGCAACTGGTCCTGTTGTATAGACAGGGTTCAATATTATTTTATTTAAACAGTGGAAGGAATTGCCTAAACAATTTGGTTTGGGGAAAATTAGACCAATACAAACATGACTGATTTAAATTACAGATGAACCAAACTAGAGTAACAGACTGCCTCACTGTAACTCAGTGATTTCCATTGTACTAATCTAGTTCTGTGTTTAGTGGCTCCACCAGACATTGCCCATGGTTCTAATTATATTTTGTGAAGATAAGTATTAATGCAATAATGAATTGAGCTCACATGCTGTTCTACCATCATTGAATTCATCTTTATTTCTTCTTGTATTGTTAATTATAAGTCTACAGATTGTAGAGACCACAGAGTCTGGTTTACAGTGTATATACTTTATTTCTATCAGCAGAAGAATCTACAGTTCTACTCAAGGAAGACTCTAAGTAGAGTGTGAAATGTTTGATTGTTGTGTGATACTATCCATAACACAATCAGAATAAGTGCTATAACATGGTAGGTTACATTCTTTAAATTGCAATACAACACATAGTGTATTTATAATGTTGATGCCTATGAGGATGAAAACTCACAATGGAAACCCATTTATACTGTTTCCATACCACCATGTCTTTGCTTCAGCTATTGGGATTTTGGTCAAGAGTAATACTGATATTACACAGAGCTTAAAAAGAAATACCACAGTGACATAAGACTTCAGAGGTGACGCTGAGTCATTTTCAAAACAGCACAGTGCAGTTATCTCTATATCAAAAACCGGTAAGCAAGTCATTTGCTCATTTGCAAGTCATAAGCATGTATCATTTACATTTGTTGTTCACAAAGTGTCTTGTCATTGTGCCCTCCACATGCACTTCTATTTGAACTTAGCAGCAGAGTGGTGCACAGAGGATAACCTGCCGCTTCTCTACATCAGCACACCTGATATTAGAATTTAGGAAATGGGAGTTGAGGACACAAACCCCTACATCACTGCAGCTGAGTGGGACTGGGTGAAAGGCCCAGTTTCCTGGGAATCATCATCAAGGAAAGGTGAGAGCCTGTCATGGACATTCCACGCATCTACCTTGGATATGTGTGTCTCAAAAAAAGAAACTCAATAAGGCAAAATTCTCACACTAGTTTCTTCACCCTGCTGCTGCCTGGGAAAGACGCGTAATCTCCACTACATCATGAGACTACAGAGCAGCTCTTCCACTGAAGGCCTTTGCTCAGTACGCCATACATTTCAAGCTCCCTTACCGTGAGAGAATTATTACACAGACCAAGAGAGGAAATGACAGAGCCGATGCCTAGAATTGTTGCATATGAACCAAATGTTGATATCTGTGGGGATTGTCATGTTCCCATACTCTGTTTTTCTCATGTCTTGATGGTAGAGGAAGTTTAGTTGAGTACAAGGCAAAAGTGGAATAACTGGGGACTATGCTGTAGAAACAAACTTGTAAGCCTGTTTGTGCAGTGGTTCAGGAATAACAACTCACACTGTAGATTTTGTATGTTGTCCCATGAGGCAGTCTACTACAAACTGTAACAGGTTAAATGTTCCAGTCTCAGATAAGGATTACCTTGAGGCTCTTTGCATTAAAAAAAAGATTGATCTTAAAGGCCAGGGTGCAGTTCCTCTTGGATAACTGGAGACAATGACAGTAAAGGGGACAACAAATCCCAGGAGGGGGTGGGTGATGTTCCATAATCATCAGAAAGAGCACATTTTTCAAAGCAAAGCAGTATGTTTTCATCACCATCAGTGTACCTGAAGATAAAGTACAGAGCACTGAGAAGCAGAGCCAGTACCCACACACCCAGACTCACACATTTTGGTGGTTCTGGGTCCAGACAGGCCACACCACAGACAAAAATCTGTCCAAGCTGATCACCACCTCAATGTAGACACTGGCAAAGCAGACGCTGGCAAACATGTTTAGAAAGTGCTGCTCAGAAGTGCTGCTCAGTTTGCACATTAATTTGCTGAAAGGCCAGTGGAAATCCAAAGCCACGTACATGACACTGAAAGGCAGCAATGCTGTGAAGAGGAGGTCGGCAACAGCGAGGTTGAGATACCAAACCATGTGAGCTGTTCTCTTCTTGGACCACCTCATCTTTCTTTATCACTTCCTCTTATCTTTTATCTTGCATAGCGCTTTTCTAGTCATATCAACCACTCAAGTGCTTCACACTACAGGTCACACTCACCCACTCACACAGACACTCATACAGCACTTGTTCTATACACACAAAGTGCTTTCTAACACTTTCACACGCCGATGACACACATCAGGGGCAAATTAGGGTTCAGTATCTTGCCCAAGGATACTTCGGCATGTGGACTGGAGGAGCTGGGATCGAACCACCAACCTTCTGATTGGTGGGCAACCACTTTACCCCTACCTGAGCCACAGCTGCCCATAAGGCCCTTATTAGCATCCCATGTGGACTAAAATTCTTTGTCCACAAAATAAAAGATTAAACAAAAAAACAAAACAAACAATGAAAAACAAGAACAAAGTGGACTAAATAGGCCAAAGCAGTTTGTCTTGATAAAGACTTTTTATTTAGTCTAATTTCAAGCATCAGGGTATGTTATAATCAGATGCTTTTAGTTAAATTTAAAGACAGCATACTGTTATTCTAAGGTAAACAAAGCTTGTCAGTCAGATTAGGATGTCTGCAGCAGAAGTAACTCTGGTCAGGTTAATGAAAGCTGTGTACTCTGAAGACTCCTCATACATGTCAAGGCACATTGAGGAACACCTGAACCCTGAACACTATTAGCAGTTCTTTATTATAAATAGATGAAGAGATAATGAATCTTAAAGACTGAATCTTCAGACTGAACTGACAATAAAGGATCACAGCTGTCACTGACTGAATCAGTAGCTTTTAGCAGTGGAGCACCTCACTGGTAGCTGGGAGCAACTTTGTCAGCTCTGATGAAGTGAATTCCGAATTACTTTTGCAATTTTGTATATGTGTGTGTGTGTGTGTGTGTGTGTGTGTTGCATTAAGTTTTGCATTCTTAGGCCTCCCTATCTATAGATACATTTAATGTGTTGGTCCAGTTACAATACACTACAGAAAAGTATGTACAGCCACTGAATGTGAGCAGAGCTGCAGCTGCTCTGCCTGGCTGTGGTAGCTGCAGCTGTGGTTGTGGATATGATAATGGTACTGTGGCTACTATTTATTGAACCTGTTAACTTTAGCCACAAAAGCATTGTTATGCCACATAGGATCTGAACCTGTGCTGACTCTACTGTTAAATCACTTTTCATGTATTTGTCTCGCTTCACCAAAAAAGAAGAGTCAAAAACATTCAAGTCAGAATAATATTTTAATAATGGAAATAATGGCAACATCAAGGATGATAATAACAGTCATCATCATCATTTGCAGACTAAGCTAAAACAAGATGAAAAAATCATTTACATTCTTTTCATTAGAACAAAGCTTCTATAGAACACTCGCACACACTGTCATGTACAAAATTCTGTGAGGTACACACATCATGATGTGGCTGGGTTGAGTTGGTTGTGAGGGGGACGTTGGGAAATTCTATTTCTACAAAACTGTGTGCAGCAGTTACACAACAAGATTTCACACTGTAGATTTTATATTCAGTAAAATTTCCTCCAAATATTACTTTACAGCCCGCTATACTGAACAGTGAAACAGACATAATGTTCTTATTCAAAATACCCTTATTATTCAAAATACCCTTATTAGTAGGGATGAAATGGTGTCGTCAATTTCACGATATCACAATAACAAAAGTTATTGTCGGCTTTATCTCATATCTCATATCTCAAGACACACAATTTCATGTGTGTCTTGAGATATGTCTCAAAATACTCATCAGAGTTATTTTGTCCAGATACAGCTGTTGCATTGTTGTGAAAGACAGGTGTCGTGGTCGTCTCCATTCTTGTCCTGCAATGACAACATGAAAAACAAAAATAAAAACAGATAATTCAGAAAATGTTGCCCAACCTTTCATGCCAGTCTTTTGTGTCTTCTTCTTACTATTATTATTTTACTTCTTATTTTATCTTTTACAAAACAGGAAAAAAAATGATTGTACAAGTTTTGGTAAAGATCATAATCAACACTCTGCTCAGGGTATATGAAACCACCTCCTCTTTCTTTGTCACATACAAGTAATATATAATAAAATCTTTGTGTATAGATACACATGGACCTAAACAATAGGTATTGTGGTTAAAACTAGTTTTGTTACAGTTGTGGTGAAGTAGAGCGAAGGGAAATGAGAACTACAGAAACCATCATCCCATGCGTTCCCAAGCCTTTGAAACTATGGATGCTCCAGCGTCTTTTAGGTCTGACGTTTGGAGGCATTTCAGTTTCCTCGTGTCACGAAATGAGAGAGGGGAAAAGGAGACAGATAAACAAAAAACTATATGTAGACACTGTCAAACTGAGGTTACCTACACGTCGGGAATATGACGTTTTTGTACTTGCTTTTTGCACTTTAACATTAATGCCTTGTTCATTGTTCAATAAACAGAATTCTTTTCCAAGTCTTCATTTGCCTTTTTTAAAAATATCACAATAAACATCCTATGATGAGATTTTGATATCGTTACATCCCTTACATTTATTACTATGATATTTAGGTGAGGAACTTTAGCTATCATCATATACTAAAATTCTGATTATAAAATAAAACAAGACAGTTCCCTTTTTTGATAAAATACATTTTTTTGTGTTACACAGATTCAACAATAAGGTAATGTTGAGTTATTTTTCTCCAGGCCTTTACAAGGTACCCTTTTAGCTCTGTTATGATACAGACTGAAGACACAGCAGAGTCAAAGAGCAGTCAACAACAGGACACTGTAGATCTACTTATAACTCATATAAATCACATTACATCAGGTTGAAATGATTCAATCTGGAATAATGTTTATGGCTCATCTTGAGAGTCCTTGTATAAAGACAACAAATGCATAAACAAACAAAAAACTACAGTCGAGTTTAAATGAAATTAGATCTGACTTGCCACTGCTCCAACTGGTGTCTGCTGACTTTGTTTCAGTGTGAGAGCATCACTCCTCTGTTTGAAAGAGAGTTTCAAACACACTCAGGATAGATTTGTGGACTTTATCTTTGAAATCTTGGCTCATGAACACATACAACAGTGGGTTCAGGCAACTGTTGAGAAAGGCCAGGCTGGTGGCTATAGGGTAACTGAAAGCAATGACAAGGGATAATGTTTCACTTCCATTGAAATAATCCGTGAAATAAACCATGTCAAGTAGACTTGTGATGTGAAAAGGACCAAAACACAGCAAAAAAGTGGTAATAATGGCAGCAATGATCTTAAAGGGCCGATTTGACTGGGTGGCCAGGGTGCGGTTCCTCCTGAGACGATGGATTATCACAGCATAACTGAAGACAATGACAGTGAAGGGGACGGCAAATCCCAGGAGGAAGCGGGTGATGGTCATGGCCTGATGACGAAACTGTCCCAGCTCAATCACAGATGGTGTTTCATAATCATCAGAAAGAGCAAAGTTTTCAAAGCAGATAGTTATGTTTTCAACATAAGTGTCCCTGAAGATAAAGTATGGGGTACTGAAAATCAGAGCCAGTACCCACACACCCAGACTCACACAGGACGCCCTGCGCACATTTCGGTGGTTCTGGGTCCAGACGGGCCACACCACAGACACACACCTGTCCAAACTGATTACCACCAGGATGTAGACACTGGCAAACATGCTTAGATAGATGATGGTGCTGTTGAGTTTGCACATGAATTTGCTGAAAGGCCAGTGGGTCAAAGCCATGTACGTCATGGAGAAAGGCAGGAATGCTGCAAAGAGGAAGTCAGCCACAGCAAGGTTGAGAAACCAAACTGTGTTAACTGTTTTCTTCATCTTGAACCTGATCACCCAGATAACCACTCCATTCTCGAGCACGCCAAGAACGAAGGCCAGGGAGTCAATAATGAGAGCCACGGTGTTCAATTTCAAATATGTCTCAAAATACTCATCAGAGTTATTTTGTCCAGATACAGCTGTTGCATTGTTGTGAAAGACAGGTGTTGTGGTCGTCTCCATTCTTGTCCTGCAATGACAACATGAAAAACAAAAATAAAAACAGATAATTCAGAAAATGTTGCCCAACCTTTCATGCCAGTCTTTTGTGCCTTCTTCTTACTATTATTATTTTACTTCTTATTTTATCTTTTACAAAACAGGAAAAAAAATGATTGTACAAGTTTTGGTAAAGATCATAATCAACACTCTGCTCAGGGTATATGAAACCACCTCCTCTTTCTTTGTCACATACAAGTAATATATAATAAAATCTTTGTCCACAAAACTAAACTAAACTAAATTAAAAAAAACAACAAACAAACAAAATAGGCTAAATACTCAGCAACACTCACTCAACAGTTTGCCTTACTGAAGACTTTTTAAAATTTAGCCTAATTCCAAGTGTCAGGGTATTTTATAACCTTAATCATTTACCTTGATTAAATTTAAAGACAGCATACTGTTATTCTAAGGAGAACAGTACCTTTGTCAAAGCTCGTCAGTCAGATGAGGATGTGTCTGCAGCAGAGGTAAGTCTGGTCAAACTCTGACAGGTTAGTGGAAACTATGTGCTCTGAAGACTCCTTATATGCCGTATATTGAGGCAGGGCCACATGTAATCTATGTAATGTTCTAACATGTTATCATCAGCTTAGCTTGTATTAGGTGAATTACGCAAGTATCGTAAGCATCCTCTTTTGACCCCAAATCAGATATCCCCTGACATGTAATAACAAGTATGAAGTGCAACTGCTATTTTTACTTAAGAGACAGCTTGTAAGATGAGTGAATTCAGATCTTTCCCTGAATACTATTGGCAGTACTTTATTATAAATAGATAAAGAGATAAGGAGCAACTTTGTCAGCTCTTGTCATTAAATAAAACAAAGAGTTCCCTTTTTTGATAAAATATTTTTTTTGTGTTACAGAAATTCAACAATAAGGTAATGTTGGGTTGTTTTTCTCCAGGCCTTTACAAACCCTTTTAGCTCTGTTATGATTTTACAATTCAGGTCATAAATCATAGATTTGTGGACTTTATCTTTGAAATCTGGGCTCATGAACACATACAACAGTGGGTTCAGGCAACTGCTGAGAAAGGCCAGGCTGGTGGCTATAGGGTGACTGAAAGCAATGACAAGGACTAATGTTTCACTTCCATTACCCGTGAAATAAACCAAGTAGGCTTGTGATGTGAAAAGGACCAAAACACAGCAGGAAAGTGGTAATAATGGCAACAATGATCTTAAAGGGCTGGCTTGACTGGCTGGCCAGGGTGCGGTTCCTCCATATTTTCTAAATATTGTCATTTGAATACATCACTTACACTTAAACTATGTATTTTCGTTCCCACAAAGTATCTATATGTGACTTGTAACAGCTGCTTTGATTTGCTCTATAACATTTTTCTTTCAGTGGCACAGGAAGATGATGAAGACAAAGTCGTGATTGTCTCTCTTTGGTCAGGAAACAGCCACCTGTGATATAAGACAAAAGAGCAGGAGGTAGTCATTCACAGGGAGCCGCACACAGTCATCTTGACCACAGCCTGTGATGTGGAATATTTTAAAGGCATGCTCTGGCTTTGTGGGTGTACTGCAGTTTTGTCAGGACTCCCTTTTGCATGCTCACTCTGTCACTGTAGAGGAAGTGTGTGGCGGGGGAACCCTCTGTGGAGTGTAAGCAGTTTAGTTCAATTAGTTTGATAATCACCAGCCAGACATGTTTTACCCAGCGGAGTCTGCAGCAAGTCTCATCAGACTTTCCTGACATTGTTTTTCTATCTGCTTTATATTTACTTGACAGTTGTCTCACAGCTCTCCATGTTTTCCTGTAGTTCAGGTGTCATCCCGTCTATTACCCAGTGCACCCACCCTGCCAGTTTGGAAAACATTGAACTATGTAACTGCAGTTGTCACAAGAGGTGTTGATTTCTAGTCCAGCATCAGCGTAGTACATGTTCATTACAATTCTGTGCAATCAGTGTGTTTAATTTGCTCCATTCACTGTGATAGAGAATATTGATCATGGTGAACCTTGAAACTGGAGCCACTCCCAGCTGGGTGAGAGTGAAGGTACCCCGGACAGGTCACTCTACAAATAGCTTTAAGAAAATAAAGTAAGAAAAAAAAACAAGTGGTGGAGCTGGTGTTTGAATTGCTTGTTGCTGTACATTGTGGCACAGCAGTTTCAGCAGAGCTGTGCTGTTGTGCATTGCTGTGCACAGAAGAGTCATGGTATGTTGGGGTGTTTTTGCCTCAGTATAATTAGAATTTGTCAGTATTGGAAGTTGAGCAGCTTTCAGGCCACAAGAGTGCAGAGCACACTAACATGGTATGCCAAGTGGAGATTAAACAATATGCTTCATTATTCTCTCAAAATATTAAACCTCAGGCCACAGAAGTCTGATCACATAACTGTGCTGATGCTACTATGTGTGGATTTTTAAAGTAAATAAATACAAGTTAAATAAACTAAAACTCTACCAGCTCACTTATGTTGTGTCATGACAGCAGTAGAAATAACCTGGAGAGAAAATCAAAATGCAAAACGATTACCAACACTAACAGGTATTAAAAGTTTGTAGTAGTGAATGGTCTCAGCAGAGAGCTCATGCCTCTATGGTAAAGTTCAACATGAGTCAGTCAGTCATCACCTGTGCTGCTTAAAGCAGTTGTCCTTTGTCACACAGTACTCAAGTGAGTTTTTGGCTTGCTGTTAGTTTATTAATTTATAAAAGCAGAGGAAGCAGGAGAAGGTGAAAGCTTTTGTCAGTGTTCGACTTGGACATATGGCTATTTCCTGTAGGCAGCATGCACCAGTGTAAACTCAATCAGTATGGAATCTGCAACAATACCAGTAGGAACTCTTCAGTTGTTCATTTAGGGCCAGCACCAACACCCAGTGAGAGTCAGCTAAACGACTGAGTGTAAATGTAAGTAATGCAGCTGAAACTTCAGGGACACAAAGTATAAATTAAAGTACATCTGTATGGATGTCACGGCCTGCGGGACTCATGCTAAGCCTCTGCACGACTGCGATTTCTGCAATGATATTTGAATACAGCCTCTGGAGCACCTTTAGCATGAGTCAGCAGAAAAGTTCACTGTCTGCTTACTACTGGATGCTTAAGTTGCTGACTTTATTCAAGTGAGGTGTCCATGGCAACTGCATTCTCCTCTTCTATACTTTACATCCTTGTAATGAATATGCAGTATGTTTATCCCAGAAGCACAATGAGGACATTTTCATTTTCTGTACTGGAACTGTTGCTAATTTAAAGCTGTCTGTGTTTGAGAGAGAGTCCCTGTGGTGTGCTTTGGGGGATTGATAGGAGTCCTTGAAAACTTATTAAGTTATAACAACACCTATCTGTGTGCATCTGTGGACAGAAATAATTATATTATCCATAACTAAAATCTACTGTTGAAACCTTTTATGAGATAATTAGCCCAGAAGAAAGGTCCCAGGGTTTTGAAGAGACTGTGGAAATAATTTGGTCTATTTGTATCTTTAGATGAAAATATGTATTACTAGAAGCAAGCCTGAAGAGAGTGAAGGCAGTGTAGAACAAAGTGCCCTGTTCTTTTGTCATTTGTATCTCAAAGGACATGGCAGGTTTTGAGTAGAACAGAGTATAATGTTTTGTTTTGTTTTTCTCCTTAAAATCTGTCTCCCAGCAGGAGTTGGATCAACCACTGAGACTGTTTGGCACTCTGGTTGGCACAGCATGATATTGAGACTTAAGAGGTGTACATTTTGTCTCCTCTGCAACGCATAACAGACTTTTGTACACAGACTTGGGATGTTTACATGTACAGTAACTTCAGAGATAGTGGCACTGGTTTTGTTGCTGATGTATCGCCTTTACTCATCTATGGTGTGGGAATGGTGGTGAGTAGCTTTGAATGCATGTAGCCATAGAAGACTGAGAAGCCTATTTTACTGAAACTGACCACAAGAGCAAAGGCACATGAGGATGAAGTCCTAGAACACATATCCAACACAACATATACAGTGTCTTCAGAAAGTATTCAGACCCCTTCACTTTTTGCACACTTTGTTGTGAATTTAATTGTATATGGATAAAGCTGCCATCAATCTACACTCAATAATCATTAATGACTAAGTGAAAATATGTTTTTAGAAATTTTTGCAAATTTGTGAAAATTGAAAATTATTAACAAATGCAGTCAGACCTTTACTGTAATTCAGTACACTGTAGAAATCCCTTTGGCAACCCCTACTTGGGTAAGTCTCTACAAGCTTTGTACACCTGGATTTGTGCAGTTTATCCAATTCTTCTTAGCAGATCTTCTCGAGCTCTATTGAAATGGTGGCATTAGTCGATTCCTGCATCAGTTGGGCTCTAATCTATGTACAAGCCGAATATTGCTGGCCTGGATCATATGCTTAGTCAGATTTGTACAGTATCTTCATTTGTATGTGTAGTGGTTAGCTGTTTAAACTGTAGGGAAAATGAGTCCATTCACAGGACAGTTCCCATCACACGCAGCCTGGCTGTGTGGAGAAGTATGACCTTCACTGTCACCTGCCTTGTTGTCCTGTTGGCCAGACACAAGTTTTGGCCTATTAGATGCAATGGCTCAGTGGTGCAGTTGCAAAGGTACAGTTGAAGTTTCATAATAAATCATTTACAGAAAGTGGATGGTTGGAGACATGCCAATAGTCTGCCTAAGGGTTTCCACAGAGCTCTCTTCACTCTACACAAGAATGCTTGATGCTGTCATGCATGTGACTTATATTACTGCTATATAATGACACCCCATCTGACACTCAGACGAAGGCACAAACCGCTTGCCTGGCAGATGTACATGTGTTACTTCAGGTTGAAGGATGCTGGCACTGGGACCAACCATCACCTTTGACAATATGGAGTGTAACTTAGGTGTCACTTGGTGTTCAGTCTCCACAGGTATTCCCACACTACCACTTTTAGTTCCACCAACTCACTCCGTGCTGCAGCTCTTATCCAGTTAAAGATTCTGGTGCTGGCCTGCAGAGCTGTAAGCAGAACTCATACCCTGTGATTCCCTCTGTGGTTTGCTTCAGCAGCTGCCATTTAAGTCACTCCATGGTACACAGAGAGCTGCTAAGCTGTTGCCATGTCCCTGACTGTGTCTAAAAGGCAATTTAGTGTTTCTACCCACTACCAGTTGTCTTAATTGAAAACATCAAAGAAAGGAGGTAGACACACTGAAATGTAGAAATGAGATAAAAGCTCACACTTTTAGACAGTGTCTCCTTGAAGGAGGAGGAAACAGAAGTGACAGAAGTAGTGAAGAATGACAAAAGAGAAATTGAGGTCAAGTGCTATTTTAGACACCTCTGCGCACAAGGCCAGTCGCTGTGTAACTGTTGGCTTTCTTGTTGTCAGGTGCAGCTCCCTCTATTCCTCATCATCATCATCAGTGACGCAGTTTGAAAGTCAGACTGAGGCCTCTACTTGGAAAAGAAACAAACACTGTAAATATCCATCATAGTGTGCAGACCATCACTCTTGTTGACCCACTGTACTGACTGTGTTCCTGTTCAGTGAAGAATTATTAGTAATATTTCAGGATGCATACCATGTGATAATGAAATTCTCAGCCTGACTCATTTTAATGTGGGGAAACCGGGAATTTAGTTCAAATTTCAGAGAGTTTAAGCTTCTAATCACAACACTGAGTGCTAATACATGAAGTAGTGTGTAGTAAGTCTTTGTGTAGCAAATGTGGTTAGGACTGGTAGGCTTTTCCTTGTGCAATGAGGTTCAGATAGGTCATCAAACTACTACTACAACAACTAGCCCTTTGTTGCAGGCTCCTACTGCTGCCCGAGACTCCAATGACCTCTAATCATTCTCATTTCATTTGAGATAAGACATGAGCGATGAAACTGATTAATCAGGTTCATTTGTCACCTAACAGACATTAAAGGGCGTCCCAAGATCAGAGGTAAATTCAGTTGTGAAGTTGTCATCTTCATGGAACCCTGATTGCCTGCATGCTGGGATGACTCAATTCTCCAGTCAAGCTGCGTTAGAGCCTCTCTCACTGTGTCAAAGACATTTATTCAATCATGTGCTGAGACTCTGCACTACAATGTTTTATGCATTTAGTTTTCAAAAGGTTTGTGGCATAAAGTCAAGAGTCATATCGACCTCCTAGAAATAAAATTTGCCTTCATGAATTTAAGTGCTTGTATTCTGCTATTAAATAACCCGCATTTGATAGCTCAAAGTCATGGATGTTGAAAGCTCAACTTCAAATGGGTTACTGGGGAGACAGCTTAATTAGCTTAATACATTAAATCCTAAGATGAAACCTAAGGCAAAATGATACCTGAGGAAGTAATAATGAGGCAGGATTATGGGAATATTTTCACAGCAGGGTGCCAAGAGCCTGATATGGAAATGAGGGAAAGAGTGTGAAATATAAAACAGAGGGGAAAACAATGAACGCCACCTAACCAAGTCTGAGCAGGAGGGCTGTTGGGTTAGCAACTGAGAGCATCGCCACTGGATGATTCTGTCATGCATAACAGCTGTGAGGGGTAAAGCAACCCATTTGCAAACATTCTAATTCCCTCTCTGCTTAACGCCATGCTGAGAGACAAAGACAAAGGATGTTCAGCTGAGAACCATTAACATACAGATGCATACTGGTGTTATTTTCTTGCCCAGGTTTAGCTGGGCAGAGCTCCATGCTCCTTTTTCAGCTCCACCCTGTTCTGGTCTATAGAACCAACTAATCTGTTTTCATGAAATGTAGTGCATTGGGTTCATCGTAAAAAAAAAACAAAACAAGAGCATCAGTCCAGATTTCACATCTCAAAAGTCCAATTTCAACCTGTAACTCTTGAACTAAAGCCATTTCCTTCCAGTGTCAGGAAGGTTGCAATTTTTATGTATTTGTTAGCCACTCAGTGAGTCTACCACTTTGGTACATCTGTTGGATTTCAACTGAAGTGCAATGGAATTGACACATACATTCATTCATCCATCCATCCATCCATCCTTTGAGGGTCATGGGGAGCTGGAGCCAATCCCAGCTGACACTGGGTAAGAGGCAAGGTACATGGGCAATTTAGAGTCACCAATTTACCTGCATGTCTTTGGACTGTGAGAGGAAGCTGGAGAACCTGGAGAGAACCCACACAGACACAGAGAGAACATGCAAACGTCACACAGAAAAGCCCAGAGTGAACGACCAATTATTTGGGTTATGACAAAGCACCTGCAAAACCAATTATATTCCCACCAGCCTCGGCTGTACATTTTTGTTTGTTGAGCTAATTAGCTACTGTTAGCATGCTAACATGCCAAACAAACATTTTAAACATGGTATCAGCATGTTATCATTGTCATTGTTAATATACTGATGGTAGCATCTTCAATAGTATGGTCAATTTCAGCTAATGAAATCAAACCCCATGCTGAATATTGCACATGTGAAGTTGTCATGATGGTGGCGCGTGTGTACTCTGTGCTCTGAGCTCTCTGCTTTCTATTGTGCCTTCTTCAAAGCTGAAAGCTGCCAACAAAATTTTGTTATGTGCAAGCATATTGAGAATAAAGAATTCTTGATTCTTGATTCTTGATGACATTATTTTCATATTATGGACATTTTTAAACTGCACGCATGTATTTTGAATGGAAAGCACAGGAATAATTTTACATGTATGTAGTCGAGAGTGAGTAAGTGTAACATTCATGCAGCTCTGTCAGGAACACTGCTGTTACTGCACACCATCTGTTCGGGACAAATACTAAGAAAGTGGGTCATGTCTCTGCAATGCTTTCTCCAGTCATGGTCCAAATTTGTGAGTGTGTATACAAGTCCACATTGTACCTGTATGCACTGCACATGGCTTGGTACAACCATTTTTACTTGACCCATGGGATTGCTGTTTGCATTTTAATTTCAAGGACTTAAAAGAAGTACAACATAGTTACACATGCACAAATAAATTACATAAAAAAATCACAACTCAGCCTTTTCCTGAACTTTTAGTCATATCGCACAGTCTTCCTATGCAGACACTATGAGGAGAATACACTAAATAGGGTGTAGAAACAGAGGCAACACAGGAAGGGATTTTTGCACAACCTGGCAACCCAAAATGTATCAATGCACTGTAACAGACCTATTAAACATTGGCAAATGGTTTATTAAGCATTAATAAAGCCATTACTTATCATTTAGAAACTTAATTTCATTACTGTTCAATTTACAATTAATTCTTGGACTTACATGACTAATACATTCTGAAAAGGAAGAGGAAATCAGAAGTAGCATATCAATATACATGAAAACAAAAGACAAACAAAACAAAATGCAGCAATCTGTTAAGGAGAATTAGTATTTGATTCACATATCTGAACTGACCTTAAGGTCAGCTGTGAGACAATTAGAGGGCCCTGACTTCATTAAGATTCTGAATCTACAGTGTCAGAAAGCTGAGCTAGTGGTCTGAAGGCCTCAGTGGCTGGGAGATGTGCTAATGAGCTAAAGGTTTGGCAGTCTTCCCTGTTGACTGCACCAGTTACACTTACCTAGCTCACAGTGGATGTTGTGAACTTCCAACAGCACATTGCTTTTCACAGGTGTTTAACATTCACTGCTTATTCTCCTTGTTTTCATTATCGCCCCCACTGTGGTTTGATACTGCTCCAAGCAATATGAAACCATGTGATGTGGATTTTGGAGGTGGAAAAACACATACATGCCCATCAAGAGTCTTACCTCCGTTGTGCATCAGCATCTGTGTGATTGGCTATTGAACAGCTGTAACAGAGCCAGTGGACATAAAGCTATCGCCAGTTCACTCCATTCACAGCCAGTGGCAATTACTATGGAGCTGTGCCTCACTTGAACCACAGCCAAGGTGCATTCAAGTGTGCTGCTTTTGAATATCGGCCTGTTCTTTGTGGTCCAATCAGAGGACAGCTGTGGGTCTTCAAAATACAATCCCTCAAATAAACACACCACCAAGTCACAATTATTACCTGACTGCAGTATTTATTACCAGAACACCAGTTTGTTCAAATTAAGTTGTTGATATCATGTATGGTCAGCATTTATTTATTTCATTTGCACTATATGACTTGGTGTACTTGGTTTTGTAACTGCACTATTATTTTTTTTAAAGTCACAATGTTTGATATCATAAACAAAGTGCACTACACACAGGTATAGCCTTCTGAGCCAAAAACATAAACCTCATTATGGTGCAAGAGTCAAAAGTCGCCAAGTCAACAGGATTCATCCACCATGGACTATCACACAACATATTTTCTATCAACAAGGTACCACCATGAATTACAGCAAGCATTACCACAAAAATAGCATGATGAAGCCATGATGGGCAAGACAAACATCCATGACAGCAGCACGAATGGATTAATGAAGAGGTTAGGGGGCCCCTGGTTCAGAGCCTCTGTTTTGAAGTGACTGTTTACAATTCTTGTTGGAAAGTGAATCATACAGACTTAAAATGACCTCAAAGAGACCCAGACCTCTACAAAGAGATGCAAATGTCTGTACAAAATGACTTAGATTAGCTGCAAATAGACTTATAATGACTATGAAGTGGCAGGCGTTTGCACTTGTTTTGCATCTTGTTGAGTCTAGATATCTTGCTCCTGTGTAGGAGGGGTAGGGAGCACACTGCCTCATGGTGTAGGACATTAGAGATGCAGTCCTAACATTTTTTTTTTTAATTAAAATGTGTTTTCCCTAAGAATTGTAAGATAAAACCTCCTGTCTGAGAAAAATAAGAACTTAAACAGACATGAAAGATTGAGCTGTTACGCTCACACACCTTAGCTTGTTTCCTTTTGATAACTGCAAATTTTCTCATTACAATAGTGACAAAGTGAATATTTTAACTTCAAATAGAATTAATTCCAGTCTTTATCACTGTGTGATAAAAAAGAATAACTATTAAAAACTCAGTCCAGTGAGTGAACATGAATGATTCTCACAAATTTATATCTGGCAGAGACAGCTGAGTGGTGCAGTAAGTATGTGATGTTTGTGGAGAGTAAATGTTGTGATTAATACTGAACTGAAGCTCTGCAGCATTATTGAGAGTATATTCACCATCTTCTGTTGGTCAGACAGCAGTGGAGATACTTCAGATACTTCAAATAATGTGACAAAACAAAGAATGATGCAGAAAGTCTTGAAACAGACCAAACTGACAAAAATACAGAGTATGATGATACAATACTACTACTACTACTAATAATAATAATAATAGTGTATGACAAAACAGCAATGACTATAACTATGTTGTTAGTTATTGTTGTGTGCTATGTTATGTTGTCATAACCAGCGATGATGATGACCATGACAAGAAGAAGAACAATGTTTTCATGTAGCTATGTTAGAACCACAGAGAGCAACAGTTGTACATTTTTAGTTTTCCAGAAATATGAGTAAACCTTTCCTGTATGTGGATGGAATATTGATTTGTGAGGTGTAACCAAGGAAACACGGGGGTGGGGACTGTGGGGTTAATGGTGTTAGTGTTGACTTAATGATCTTATTGACTTTCCACTAGGCTGTCAGAGTTGTGGAGATTACCAGGATTTGAAAACAGTTATGTTGTTCAATAGGTGTATTGAGAAATGCTAAATCTATAGGTTTGCTCCAATTCCATCCAGGGGATATTGTGTTCAGTCTGATGAATCCATTTAATTAAGTATTGTGGTTGGTTTTCAGAGTAATGATGAAAAAAGTCTAGTGCTCCTAATCCACCTTAACTTTTGCTCTCTGTTTGGAGAGTCCTTCTTTCCAATAAAATCAGGACAACTAAGGAGTCCAGGGACTGAAACCATTTGTCTCTTGGGAGGACAGGTATAAAGAAATAATTATTGATTTTAAGAAGAATTCCCACTTTCATGGGTGATATTTGTCCCAACAGGCGCGGGGTGCGAGGGCCTGTTCAACGCTGCTTGCAGCTTTAATTTTACTTTTTTTCATGTTCTCCCCAACCAAGTGCCCATGGGACTGTGTGCTTGATTTGAATGTCTCCCAGGCTCTTGCCTTGCAGAGTGGGCAGGGGGCAACTGTCAAATAATTAACACAGGCTTGTGATGTACCAAAGTCAACCTTTTTTAGATCTGTGCACAGGATTGCTAAGGAGATTCAGTCATATCCTTCGCCTGTCCAAACACCTTAGAGGAAGTTGGCTGATGATTTGGACAACTGGCACAGCACGAGGCCTTCAATAAGGCTATAAAAATGAGAAAAATAAAAACCAACCAAACATAACCAGTTAGATTATTTCAGCTTCAAACAGTATCACTCTGTTCAACTTTGAGGCATCTGTGACTTCTCTGGGAGATTTCTGGGCATTTGTGTTGGTCATAGAGGTTCAGTACATGAACACTTGACACTTTAGGTCAATTCCTTGTACACCCCATCTGTTTTCTTCTCTAATGAGATGGAGGCTACTGTTGTCTTAAGCTTCCAATAACATTAATAATCCCTTTCGGACATTCGTTACAAAGAAACGATGCAGAAACGCTTTAATTAAAAAGCATGGCAGGGCCCGCTCTATACTTCAGAGGACATTTGGGGTCATGAAGGCACAGTGGCATGTCCCCTTATTCAAGGCAATGGAGGTTAGACCCAGATTTTGTTCAGAAGTTGCCTTGGCCTGTATGTTCCTCTACAGTATGTGCCTTACACACAGAGATATCATGGAATCTGACCTGAAGAACCCAGTCCCCCTGCTCCTCTTGACCTACACATGCCAGCCTACATGTGATCCAGTGGTCCATTCATCCAATAATGAAAACTGCTTCACTCTTTACATTTTCTTTAAGTTTTACCATTTCTTAGCTCCTTGAACTGTTGTGAGATCATTCCCCAATCTCATCTCTTTTATTACCAAACTGGTGAGAAAAGCAAAACTGGGTGTCAATTGTCTTTTGGGGTAAAATGCTTAGTAATGTTACAGAAAGACATTTTCCACAACAGCGGTACTCTATACCCCACATACTCACATACACACAGGAGCCTGTATCAGTATCAGTAAGTCTAGAGAAAAACACTGCTCTATTTTTAAAATTTTGTAATTATTTTGGGTGGTATATTTTGCCTTCATTCAATAGATAGCAGTGAGGAGAGATGGAAAATGAGAGAAACAGAGTAGAAGAATGCAGTAACTGCTCTTACTGACTTGTGTTTGTGAATAGAAGCCTCCCATAAAATAAAATCCCAGATTTGGAGATCAGTGCTCACAAAAACTCAAAGAAAGTTAACTGGGTGTGCTGAGGAACAGGAATAGTAGCAGATTGGAAACAGCTGAGACAATTCATTATGCATTCAATTAGTATTGCTACTTTCTATTGCAAAAGTCATTGCCTTTGGTCCTCTGGATTTTATTTTCTATGGTAGTAAAGTAGAAAGCAGGCAAAGTGCTATTGATTTCTTTGTTTTCCTTCCATATCCAGTAATACCCGTTCCACTTGGCTAGCTTTAAAAACACAGGATTAGTAAGAAAATGCTCCCAGAAGCCTCCAGGGTTTTTACAGCTGACTGGAATCAGCACACAGTAACTTTCAAACTCTTAACAATAGGACAAAAGAATATTTTTACATGACTGTCACACCATATTCATGTGAATTGGAAATAGATCTCAAATCGCTGACTATTTCTGATGATAGAATATTCATTATGAATAATGGCTTTCATCACCTGCTTGTCCAAAGGCAACATTTAATAATTGGGGAGGAGCTTGAATTGTCCCTCAGTGCAAAATATCTATAATATCTGTATGTGTTCCAGCCACACATGTTTGTTGGGAGGTGGGACAAGACATGATTTTACAGCTGAAACATAGCTGTGTCAGTAGTTGTAAAATTTCCCTTATATTATGTTTCAACCTGTGGATACTGTCATTAATATTTCATGTCAGTGTCATCAGTATCAACATCCATTGTGAAATCCCAAAGCAATGAATGAAGTGAATTTAAATAGAAAGCTCGGTTTATCCAAGTCCTTGTACCAAACAGGTCACTGTCAGTGCCTCACAAAACCACCATTATAGACTGTTATGATCCTTTTAAGTTTAGCTTAAGGCAACTAAAGGATAGGTTTGTAATTTTTCAAATTAATTTTATGGATAAATTCAGTCAAAGTACATAAAGATAAATGCAGAGTTCCCCAAAAGATTCTTGGGTTTCTGTAACCCACTTGACTTGGTTAACACAGGCTGATACACTATCATATTAATATCACCTGAACTTCAGAATGTGTTTTTGCACAGAACAAGGAATGTGATTTTGTCCACATCCCCATCTGTTACAGTTGCTCTGTAATGGAATTGCTTCATAGCTGGTTAGAAGAGGGAAGAAAGCAGAGCTCTGATAGTAGCCTTAGCCACTGGCTGCAACCACAGCATGAGTGACTATAGCCATTCTGTTGCTGAGGCTGTGGTTGTAGCTCTTGCAGTGGCTAATGGCTATTGCTATTGCTATGGCTATAACAATAATTAGCTGTGATTGTTACCGGCTGGCTACGCCTAGAGCTCATAAGATGTTAATGGGCCAAGACAGTGTTGTACAGACAGGTGTTTCTTCAAGGATTTGAATCTGGTGCTTCTATCAAATATGGCAGATGTGTTTCAGGAATAGCTTCACCATAACTCAATCATGTCAGTTTACACCAGCATGTAGGTTAGTTAGTAAAAACTACAACTGTAATATTATCACAGCCTTCCTAATCATAACAGTCATAGCAATAGCTACAATGGCATAGTCATATTCACAGATACCCATGCTCATAGCCATGTGCCTCTGATCACATCTACAGCCACAACCTATCATAGTCAGCTTCAGCAGCAGCCAGCCATACAGATATAAAGGGCTGAGCTGCAACTGATCACAGCTCTCTCAACATACATAAAGCATATGAGTACATTGTTAGAGCTACAGTATGTGTGAACCACAGACAGCTACCATGCACCCCAGCTTTTGATTTTGAACACATTTGAAATTTCAGACCAAGCCTCTGTCTATCTTTTGAGCATGCAACACAGATTCTCTGTAGACTTACAAGGTGGTTATAAAGTTTGTACTTTGTTTGTGTCTTCTCTTAGTACAGAGCCAGTGTTAATCTTGGATTCATATCAGGTACAATGGTTTCCAAAACTGATAAATTTTAACTTTGAAGGGAAAAAAGTATCAAAATGCCCATAGAATGACTCATGCAGTTCCATCTATATGACTGCCTCCTGCTCTTTCATTGGTCAGGCCCATTCTGTATATGATGTAACACACAGCAAGCTCTATCTGTATGCCTGCAGGCCATCATCAGTGCAGTGATCAAACACAACTCAGTCTTGGTTCACTGTGTGAACATAGTATTACAAAAACATACAGGAGTCAAGGTCACCTTAAACTTGTCAAATGAAGGGACTGAATAGCAAAGTGTCATGGTGAAAGCAGGTGTAGGAGTCATGCAGAGTAATGTGAAAGAAATGTATGTTGACTGTATTCAAGTATGACAGCGAGAAGGTGAAAGCAAAGACCTAATTTGCACCTGATATTAATGAGCACTTTTGTTATGTTGAGTCTGTCCTGATTATGATCGTCTTCTGTTCTGCTAATGAGACAAAGCTGGAGGACTTGTCAGCAAATATGACATAGATCCTGGTCAAGGGAAGTGATCAGGGATACTTTTGAGACCGCCAAAGTGTTCTATGATGTTCCCATGATGTATACATGCTGTGGGAATATGGCATTGCAAGGCAAAAACAATGTTCAGAACATGTCTATGTCTATGGTCAGAGGTGTACACTTATAATCACATTCAGCATGAAGTCATTGTGTATGGTATAAATGCTTTCATTCTGGACATTGTTAAAGATTCTAAAGCTATTTTTCATAATGCAAATACACAGACAGTTTTCACAATCACCAACTGTTAGCAGTGTTTTTCAGGCCTGACAGCAGAGTAATGGCTGTAAGGATCAGTCTGTACCTCTCCAGCTGTGCCCATGCTCTCTGGAGCCAAACTAGTTTTGACTTCCTGCCCTCCTCTCATTGTCAGCCCTCCTGTTTGCCCCTGAGCCACCTAGATTTACTCACAGTAATGACTGTTTTCTGTTCTGTTCTGACTCTGTTTCCTTTCATCCACAAACTCATTATCTGCCTCGCCTGGATTACCTCATCTTTATCACTTTGACCCAGAAAAACAAATGCTAGCATAACTTTGTTGTTAAGGTTGTAACTTCTGGCAACATTAAAGGAATGCTGTCACAAGTTACTTGATATCAAGCCATTTTAATGTGATAAAGTTGTCACTGTGGTTATTAGACTGTAAGAACATACTGCTGTGCTTTTTACAAAAATAAATCAATTTTAAAAAACAAAAACCACAAACATTAAACAGTGGAACATGGTCGGTGAAATCTGTTATTTAGTTTTTGTGATATCCTGCTGCCTCGCACATGAAGCAGAAAATGAATCAGGATTGAAAATAGCAACAACTTCTAGGCAGAGGTAATTAGCAGCTGACTCATTAGAGTATCCAAGAAGCTTCTTATTCAGACACCTCACCTGGAGCAGCAGTTTTATTCCCAGATCTGTCCATGTTTAGATTGAAAACAGCTACACATTACATCTGTACACAGGGTTGCATTTGTTCTGGCATGTTTTATAAGATACATCTAAGACAGTGAAATATTGTGTAGCAATTTTTAAAACTTGGGCCATGCTACCTACTTCACCTGTGCATGTGAGTGAGAGGGAAGGGGGAGAGAGAGAGAGAGAGAGACCAGAAAACTACTGCCCTTCACCTTTAGTGACAGTGAAAGGTCCCAGTTTTATGTACTGTTGCTGGTATGATGTCAATATGACTATCACAGGCAGTGTGTCCAGGCAGTTATACTTACAGACAGGATTTTACAACTCTGGGATGAATAAAGTGGGATGAATAAAGTCTATCTTAGAACTGGTCCCTCGCAGCCAATCAAAATACATGCTGGTTTGCAGCACAGGCTCAGCCTGGTTTGACATTTTGATCAGAGCCCCCTTTTTCCATGTGTGGCTACTGTTGGTCTGAATGTAGCTCTCTGTAGACCAAAGCCAGCCTCAAGTTGGTGAGGCAGCTCCAAATGGGCAGGGCAGGGATGGAGAAATGACAGTGTTTGTGACAGTTCTATGTCAAATCATGGTGGAGCATTCATATGGACTACTTAAACAATGGTAAGCAACACTAGATAAATGGTAAAAAGGCACTCAAACTGATAGGTTGATGATACTGTTTTGTGTGTATCATGTAAAGTTTAAGATGTTAGCAGTCCTGCCATTGCAGTGAAATGAAAAGCACATTTTCCAATTTCTAATCATCTGTTCCTGTGTTAATTGTTCATTTATCTCTTGTGCAAAAATATTTCAGAGTATTTCCATATCAAAATCTTTCTCCATCCTTCTTTAGTGAAACATAAAAATATTTTGGGTGACAGATCCTGCACTCATTGGCAGATCTGAGGTGTCTAGCTAATCAACCCATCTTACAGAACCAGTTGAAGTCGAAGTTATCAAATTGTTCACCCTGTCCTCCTTTAGATGAACTGCATGTCAGATGGTTGAAACCCCCTCTAAAATATGACAAAAAATATGACCTACCTTAAACCATAGTGGAAGCAGATTAGAAAATACTAATATGCTAATATGACTAATTTGCATCATTGATTTTAACATTTTGGAAGCCACTGACAAATGACAAAACTAATATTAAATGGCAGTTATACAGACCAGAACTTAAACAGACAAGAACTGTACTTTTCTAACCCATATAAAGCCATCTGTAGTATGTGGATTAATTAGCAGGGTAAGCACATTTTCCACTGACTAAGTCTGAAACATTTACAGTGAAGAGCTCTCCACACTCAATCAGATGCAATTTTATTCAAGCTTTAGGCCAAACTCAGTTAAAACAGAGGCACCCTATATTCAGTATGAATTATATCACCTCAAATTGCCAGACATATCATGAATGCAGCTCCCTGGTGGTATTAAATCAAGCCTTTACACCCACAAATGCCCCCTTTCACAAAAACCAAAAATCTTTGCTTGTATGTGTGAATGGCTTTTATACATTCATTAGAACTAGCTTTAGCTGTAATTCACATTAACTTCTCTAGACTGACACTTAAACTTTATCTTTATTTGTTGCTGAAAATACTCTTCATGATTATCACAAAGTCTCCCAAAGCGGCGTCTCCTCACCTGAGAAGCAACATCAGAGGATAATTCAAAGAGGTTACATCTTCAGCTCCCTGTGGTAAAACACTGTAATGTAGATTATAGAACAGTCTTCAGGGTGTAACAGCAGAGATCTTAATGTGTTGAATGATTTGTACTAAGTGCTTGTGAGTTGAGGACAGTCCAGCCGTGTCCGGCCTTAATTTGGCTTATGGTTCTTGTCATACAGTCCTGTTCACAGAAACACTATACTAGCTTATGTGCCAACTACTATCTTTACTGTTAATAATGAACCTTTAAATTCAACATTTAAAGATGGTTTTTCATCAAAAACCACCCATGTGGTTCTTAAAATTATCCAGTAAATTGTTGAAAATGCCGAACAGTGGAAGAGTGTTTTATTCATTTTCCATAGTGCAGTGTATACAGACTACCAGGGGGATCAATGCAGGTTTTCAAATTCAGATGAGTGCACAGTTCAAGTTGTTGTAATACTATATTCTTCAATTAAAGCAATTTATAAGTCATGATTTGGAATGGCACACACCTTTCTAGGTCTCACAGCTGACAATGCATATGAGAGAAAAACAACCAAGCCATGAGGGCGAAGGGGGGTCAGAAGCCACCATGCCACTTGATTAGCCTCTCCTTATTTTAATACTCTCCACACTTCCAGCAGTGGCTGTAATAAAGTGGTAGATATTTCTCTCAGGACTCCAGACAGTGATGTATGGAGAGAGCAAGAAACAACTCTGAAAGGACTTTACTTTTGTGGTAAATGTTTTTTTTTTTAATTCTCAGTGAAAAATTTATCCTCATTTCATGTCCCAAACCCCAATGGTACATAATATGTATCAGTACTGTATGTGATTGTGGCGTCTCTATTTTTCATGCGGAGTTGTGCATTTTGTTGGGTCAGCAATAATTGGGAGTTTGGCCAGCAATGCAATAAAGTCATTTTAAAACTATGAGAATTAGAAAGTATCTGTCACACTGTAACAGCAAAAACTCACTCTCAGCCTGGGCCAAAATAAATAAATTAACTTGTATATTCCATACATGTGTATTACCTGTCAGTGTAGAGTTAAGTCAAGCCAGTTTTATTTATAATATCAACAATTTTTTTTAACCTTATTAACTTAATGTAAATATTACATATTATATTAATAAAAATGTATGTTTGTTAATTTCAAGTTAATTAAACGTAAGATGTCTAATTGTAATTTCAGACCATTTTAGAACTTTTCTTACTTGAATTAATAAGTTAAATGAAATTTTCAAAGACACAAACCTAGTATGATATCAGACTTCCCAGCATGCATTGTTTGAGAAACTCTTCAGAGACTTTTTGTAGTTTGAAGAAAATATTAATGATGTAAACTTGCTGTGTCTTCAGTGTATGTCAAATAACGTCATGCTTGATTCTTTTCACAATAATTAATACAATGCTAAGATGAAGGATAGCATTGAATTCAGTCCCTACCTAAGTTCTTCATGTCTAATAAACTGAGAAATGTAAAAGGAAAGCAGATGTTTCTGTAATGACTATTCATGTTACTAAATAAAGATATAATACTAAATAAAAGACTCAACTTAATATCTCAAGTTCAGTGAACTTAACAAATTTAACAGGAGTGAATCCAGTGAATCCACTGATGGATTGAATCCATCAGTGGATTCAAAGGTACTGTGCAACAAAGGTACTACCACCCAATAAATCAACCGAGATGACATGAACGGTGAGACCATCTATTCAAGTGGCAAATCTTCCCGATCTGTCAGTCCAGCATTTCAGTTCACCGACAGCTCCATTACCTTGTAGCTAAACAAGTGCTGCCTTCCCTTTTTTTTCTGTGCCTCCCTTCCACCCTGTACTCCTCCCATTGTTCCACCCATCTGACATTATCCTCTCTCTCACATTCCTCTGCATCATCTTCCATCTCCGGTGCTCATGCACCATCTTTGTCTCTTCCCTTTCCTCTTTGCAGGCGACGGCGACGACAACAGGCCAGGGATGAGAGGAGGACATCAAATGGTCATTGACGTCCAGACTGGTGAGACCCACGCAGCCAGTGTTATGACTTGGCTGCTCAACCAACACTATGAGTCATATCCTCCCACACAGACTCAGAACCCAAATCTCTACTACTGTTTAATCAAATTAACCGCCCCTCTCCCTCCCCTCCACCTCCAGCCTTTCTCCTCCAAAAAAAAAAAAAAAACTGTCCTGAGGACATGTCTCTTCTAACAACACATAAATCACCACTTTTGTTTTGACAGAGACACACAGCTATTGTTTGTTCTGTATCTGCTGTATTTGCCCCAGCCAACTGAAAAACAAAGGCCTGCATTGTGTGTGCCTCTGTTTTTATATTGTGGGGACTTAAACCTGAATGCACACTAACACATGGTGACTCATGTCATGGTGGGGACAAAATGTAGGTCCACATGGTGCTGTTTGAGGGAAAAGACTTTTAGGATTCAGGTTACAGTTAGGTTAAGAGTAATATTAGGCATTTAGTTGATAGTTAAATTTAGCGTGAGGGGATAGTGAATGCATTTGTGTGTGTGAGAGAGAGGGAGGGAGAGAGAGAGAGACTGTAACTTCTGTCAGGGCTGGGAGAACATATTGCATCCCTCTGTTTAATGTTGTAGCATCCTCACCACTGTCGCAAGATTGTGTGTGTTTAAAAAAATCCTGATATTTCAGCCTGACTTTCAGAGGTTTGGGTCAACATCTATCCATCCTTGGTTTTAGAGAGATTAATCACACTTGCTTTTATTACACTTAACATAACGAGTTGTCAGCATGTTTCCTCTGCTCCTCCACTCTGTGTGTGTGTGGGTTGTTAAGATACACACACGCGCGCGGTGAAACAGGAGGAGAAGAGAGAAACACGACTGTAAATGCAAAGCAGAATGCGGTAGAGACTCACACTGAACTGAAATGAAACAAGTGCTCATATATTATAACACAAAAAATATTTAATTTTTAATTTTTCTTTATGCTTCTTTTTTTTGGATTTGGGATCTTTAAAAATACCTCAAGTCTGTTTTCATTCAGCGTTTCATCTGAGAGTTAAAGTGAGAGAGATCTGGTGGGGCGGCTGTGTACCTCAGGAGGTAGAGCGGTTAGGTTCGATCCCTGGCTCCTCCAGTCCGCATACCACTTGGGCAAGATACTGAACCTCAAATTGCCCCCTGATGCATGTGTGCATTGATGTGTGAATGTGTGTGTGAATGGGTGAATGTGACATGTAGTGTGAAGTGCTTTGAGTGGTCGATATGACTAGAAAAGCACTATATAAGTACAGTCCATTCACCATTTACCATTGAATGCACTCATGAGGACAGGTTCAGATGGCAGTGAGGGAGACTGTTACTGTGTCCTGCCTCTCTGTGTCAACATACTTGCCTAGAAAAACTGATTCCATGCCAGTCCAGCCCAGCCAGTCAGGGAACTGTGAATGGTTTATTAAAGCATAACCTTAACCTGATTATTTACACTAACTGCTTAAGCGTGTGACAGGTTCCACTGAGTGAAGAGATGGTAAAGCGCTTGAGCGTAGCTGGCTGCTAGCAGTGCTTTCAAAAACAGAATGCACTTGAAAGGAAAAGGCTTCATGCTGTGTAGTCTATCCACCTGTTAAGCACTTGTTGTTTGTTCCTTGCAGAGACTGTGTATCTGTTTGGGGGCTGGGATGGCACACAGGACCTGGCTGACTTTTGGGCTTACAGTGTTCAGGAGAACCAGTGGGCCTGCATCTCCAGAGACACTGAGAAAGAGGTGAGAAATGACACCTTTTTCATTGATTGAAGAGTTTGAATGTTAACTAAGTTCCAGTGTTTTGAGCATGAAGCTGTTCCCATTTTTTATGGTCATATTTAGATTAGAAAACCAGATGTTATATTAAGTGTGAACCAGAAAACCAGGATTTTATTTCATAAAGACAGAATTCAGGAACAAGTTTTAGTTTAATTTATGATAAGAGGTGAAGTTGTTTCTACTTTATAGCGTGATTTTCATCAGTGCCCGAGATGTTTAATGGCTATGCATGTCTGTCTCCTGTGGACAAATCAGAGTGGTCCGAGTGCTCGTTCCTGCCACAAGATGTGCATCGACTCTCAATCTACACACTGGGCCGGTACCTAGACTCCAGCGTGAGGAACAGCAAGTCTCTAAGAGCGACTTCTACCACTACGACATCGACGCCAACACCTGGACGCTACTCAGTGAGGACACATCAGCTGACGGAGGCCCAAAGTTGGTGTTTGACCACCAGGTAAATTAAATCTTTGACCTTCTGACAGATTTACACACTGGATGGGTAAATGGAACTGCCTGATCACTTAACTGTGGTTTATTTTGTCTGTCTGCTTATTAAATATGACTATAAAGTGAATCAACACCTCTCTGAAACAGCTTACTTTCTCACGTTTGCACACCTTGCCAGTCACTGAGTGAAGCAGGTGTGAATGTTGGATTTTGTGTGTCTGACGCACACTGAAATTGTCAACAAAACAATTGATCAATTACTCAACTACCCTGAAAAAACACCGCAAATTGCAGTACAATGAATGCACGAAGGCCAAGAGGAATAACGTTGATAATATTACAGTGATGTTTAACAGTGCATCGCTGTTCATCCAGTTCTATGTGTCCAAAAACACTCAGTGAAGGCATTGCTCTGTTTTTTTAATTTTGGGCAAAAAGCTTTACAATTTTTTTATATTTTGCACTTTTGAGTTTAATGCTTATGCTTATGGTACCATTAATACAGTCTGTATCAATGGCTTTCAGCCCGGAGATTGTGTGTTGACTAGATAGATCCATGTATATATTGTAAAACTCAAGTGTGTATCCACCTGGCACCTGTCCTGTGGTTGTGCTGTCATCCGCTATGCCCCTGTTGTGATCACAGTTACAGGGAAGGGGAGACCTCAAGCACAAAGCACAGTAAATGAAGAGCTTCAGAACAGAAAGTTCAGATTGAGACTTAAATGAAATAAAAGGTTCTGGTTTCAAACAAAATACTACCTTTAAAGAGATTTTTTTTTCTTTCAACAGACAAAACTGGTTCAGTACAGTGACCACATCAGAATCACTGTTGCTGCCTTAGCAACCGAAATGCATTTTACAGTTGGTCTGATTTTAGTCAAAAATGCAAGTGAAACACACACACCGTGGAGCCCTAGTTTAGAGGGTTTTTTTGTGCTTTTACACAATAAAGAGGCAAAAAATTTTAAGTGACATAAATGTTAAACTGTGTAAAGTAAGAACAACTGTAACTCCATATCTGATCCTGACTCTTTAAGAGAGACAAGGTGCTACATTTGACAATACTTGACTGTACCATTATGAACTACTACTAAATACAGCGATAGATGCAGGAAATTTGTGTTTGTTGTTTTATTTTTTTTTTGTAATTTTTTTTTTTTTTTTTTTGTAATTTTGAAATCCCTCCATTCACCTCTGATGGACATGTCATTAAATAGATCCTTTCTGTAACAGACATCAAGGAGCAGCACAGGTGAACATCTAGCGAACACTTGGCATTACCTGTCATATTAGACTCAAGTGTCCCCCCATGAGCAAACACTTTGACAAGGAAACAGTGGCAAGGAAAAACTCCATCTAACTCCATCTAAAGAAGGAGAAGAGAAGAAACCTTGAGCAGAACCGGACTCATGGTGGGTGGTCATCTGCCTCGACCGGTCTCAAGTCTGCTGTCACAAAGGTCTATTTTCTAACAATGGGTGAAGGAGGGGAAGTCAGCCTAGATGCCGCTGGTGGATGCGGGCACCGCTGACTCCTGAGACCTCTGTGGTCTTTTGAAGCCCAGAAAGCGGCGGACACGTCTCCAGGCTGATTTCTTTTTGGTTGTCTCCTTGGGCTCAGACGCTTCAGCAGATGTTCCAGGCTCGTGCTTCTCCTCAGCCTTCTCCTGCTCTTTCTCTTCATCTGCTTCGAGCTCCATGGAGAGCTCAGGGTTTGGTGAGAGGTGAGCCTTGATCTGATTCTTCAGCACCTCCAGCTCTGTCCGTAGAATCGCCTCTTGCTTAGCGGCTTTCTCCTTCACAAATCTTATTTCTTCCTCAGTTTTTTGTGAGAGGGCATCCTGGTCATCAAACATCTTTTGCACCAGGAGCTTCAGATCTTTTCTCAGAGCTTTGTTTTTTTGCTCTGCTACCTGGAGTTTATTCTGGGTGAACTTCAGTTCTTCTCTCAGCTCCGTGATTGTTTCTTTCAGTACACTGATCTCTACCTCAAACCTTTCCTGTTGGACTGTCTTTTTCTTTTTGCTGTCCTTCCGTGCCTGCATCTCCAGCCAGAGCTCAACTGCATGCACATCGTTGAACTCCAGTTCCTCTTCATCCTCATCTTCGCTGTTCTGTGCCTGGCGCTCAGCCAAAATCTTAGCCTGGAGCTCAGCCATAAGCTTAGTTTGGCTGAGCTTCAGTTCCTCGATTAGAGCCAGGTTTGACCGTTTCTCTGCCTGGAGCTCAGTTGTAGACTTCTCCTGGGTCAGTTTCAGCTCTTCTTTGATGGCCCTGTGTGCCTGTTTCTCAGCGTAGAGCGCAGCCTGGCTACGCTTCAGGTCTTCCTTGAGAAACGCGATTTTCCGCTGCTCCAACTGGAGCTCGGCCATAAGTTTAGCTCGGCTGAGCTTCATTTCATCTTTGAGAGTCACATTTTTTTGTTTCTCTGCCTGGAGCTCAGCTATAAGGTTAGCGTGGCCGAGCCTCAGTTCTTCAAAGAGAGCCATGGTTTTCTGTTTGTCTTCTTGATCCTGAATTTGCCAAATTTGTTGACGGAGCCCGTCGTACGTACCTGTCACCTGTGTAGCAGCCATCCCGTTGTGGGGCACAGGAGTAGAGCTAGACATTTTTTAGGTGGTACGATCAGGTTTTCTTGTTGTTCAAAGTGTCAGTGTCTCTGAATGTAAATCCGTTTGTAGCAATGTTTTCTTCCTCACATTAGTGGGTCACTTGTTCAAAGGTTGGAAACTAAGTGGCATTCTGAAGAACTCAGGTCTTATATATAGTGGAGACCAATGATGTCGTGATGACGTCATGCCTTTATGGCATTCTAAATGGAATGCCATTGATGTTTACATTCAAAATCACAAATCAAAAATCTGTGATTCAGATGTTACTAATGCTATAAAATGTTTCATCCCCCTGGATGTTTCCCCCTTTTATTGCATTTATAAGTGGAATCATGGTTAACATTATTTTTGTTTTAAATTACAAAATAACTCTTCCATGTCAAAGCGATTCACACATTTCTATAAAGTGATGTCAATTAATAAAAAAATATAATTATGAAAATAAGTGTTCCCCCTTCAAGTCAGTATTTAGTAGATGCACCTCTGGCCACAATCACAGCACTGACTCTGTGTGGGCTTGCGCTTCTGGACACTGCACTTTTTCTCCATTCTTCTGGCCCTTATCAAGTCCTGCCCGGGGCTCCAGACTGAAAAGTAGGAGCACCAGTGCGACTTGCAAATATGCCTCCAGCCCTGTAGGTTTGGGTCCAGTGTTTTCTAAACACTTCTTTATTTGTGGTGGCCCAAATCATTTGGCGCTGCTTCTCTGACCACTCTGCCCGGGGCAGGACTGCATCCTCAATATGTGCACCATACACACACATACACACACACATGTATGCACAGAGTGGAAGTGAACCGGGTGAATTTAGGCAACTCGAGTTAATGCCCGTTACTCTAAGTGCATTCAAAAGTAAAAGCCACTGGCCCTTACCTTTTCTTTATCAAATCGCCTTTTCAACAAGCCCTTAGAAAAGCCATATTTTCAACAGTTGTTTCGCAGTCTCCTGACATGTTTAACACAACCACAGTGCGCTGGTTAAGCTAATGGCGAATTGTTGTTAAGAAGCCAAAATGAAAGCTGTCTGTATGTAATCTAACTGGTTAGTTTGCCACTAATCTTAAAATTTGGCAAATTCCTGTAAATTTTACTTGATAAGACAAACCAGCCTGTCGACATTTTAGATTTCTATCCCGTGAGATGTTGAGTTTACAGTGATTTTACTGCTGTGAACATCACTGCTGCTCTAGAAACATTATTTAGTTGTATTTGAAATATGACGTACATTTCTCTCAGTTGCCGGACAAGCACAGAGAACTCTCCCACCTGTCTGCCTCACTCAGTTCAACTGTCCTTCACGCCATCTCCTCAGATGTCTTCTCTAAGTAATTTCAGCAAAAGTAACTTGTTCAACATTTATTAGCTCTATTTATCAGTTCCAACTTGAAGTACATGAAGAAAGTCAACACAGTGTTTTAGTGATGTAATTGCAGAGCAACACATACACAGCAACGCACAAGGTATAAACGCACACAACAGCATAGGCCACTTGTGAAGGCGACGCTGAACACGTAGAAGAAGTGTAAATCATGCTTAACACAGCATGGAAGTGAAAGCAGTGTTCTTTTTATTTAATGTGAAATATTTTGTCCCTAAAATCATTGAATGATCCCGATCTCAATATTAATCAAAAATAATAGTGATTATCATTTTGGCAATAATTGTGCAGCCCTGAAAAAAAAAAACAGTTAAAATGATGAATTACTCAACATCTGGATTTATGTAAATTGAGGGTAGATGATGAATAATAAATCGTTACTCTGTAGTTCAGTGGGCTGTGTTTTTTGAGCAGAGAGATGAAGCAGGACCTTCAGCTGCTGGTGCATTGTTCATTGCAGCTGACCTCTGTTGAAGCATGCAGGTCAGTGCTGCCAGTGCCAAATTTTCCATTGTCTGTCCCACAAATAAACTGTACGTGGCACACTAAACTACTCATCAGTGCTTAAAAATTATAACATTGGTCCCAATGTCACCATTGGATGTCACCTTCTCAATAGTAAGCTTGAAACAAGGCAGAATCTAGACCATAAATGTTCTTAAAACTTCAGTTTTTGGAAAGCTTTAGGCTACAGGCTATTAAGGCCCTGTTGTGAAAAACTGTTGGGGATTAATAAGGTGAATGTGAGGTCATAAACTTAGCATAGCCATGTATCAGCTCTTCTATGGAGCAATGTCACAAATAAGAAATGCTTTTGCTTTACCCCATCTGTCCCTATGTATCCTCACAAGCTGTACTTTACAGAGCTCATGTCGTGGATCCTTGTTGACAGAATAGCAGTTGTTCATGCACATTTTTCATCAGTGTTTTGTCATCCCATTTTTTTTTTATCAGTGTGTTGATGAATTGAATTGATCAGTGTGTCCAAGGTGAATGATGCACCACCTGATTCTCCAGCATGGATGTGACACTGGAATAACATGAAAGCCATCAGAGTTAATGAGGTAACACTGAGACCTGACCTGTCCTCATCTTTCTCTATTTATCTGTTTTGTCCTCTGCAACCACTGGCTGCTACCTTTCATTTCACTTTCTAAAATTTCCCGGACCACAAATAAGACCAAGGTTGTCTAATCATTAGATAATATACAGTATATGACAGATTCTCTGTACTGGTTCTGTCAGTGAGCTCTTCTCAGACATTCTGTTTGTCACCAATGATAAGAGTTTTGTAATTAAACACTGAGATAAGAATCAGTTGTACTCTACTGTATGTCATGACTTTTAATTGCAGCTTGAGAAAGCTACATGTGATCATTGAGATTAAATTCTAAAGCCTCACCAGCAGCCTCCAGGGTTTGCAGTGGTCATTACACTGCACTGTGTTAGAGGAATATTGCAGAGCCAAAATGCTGAAATCTGTCCAATTGAAAGGTCATTAAGTAATTGAAATTCAAAGTGTGTGTGGGTATCAGTTGTCTGCTCAGACATTAAACAAGACAAATATTTATGCTTAACTGATGAGAACTTTTAGAAGCCATGAATTAAAACAGTATTCGTACTTTGTAACTGCTGTTTGTTTTCTGTTTCCTACCAACAGTCAATACTGGTGTGTTAACCATGAGCTCAATCTTTCCCTATCCCAACCAAAGCCCCAGTTACATTTTGTCAATTTAAGTGGTGTAAACTTGACCTTCCATCATCTAAATCTAATCAGTTCATCCATAACTCCATGTGCCAATTTTGAAGAAATCCCCCCAAGACAGACAGATAGATAGACAACCTGAAAACATAATGTCTCCGGCCACAGGCCAAAGTCTCCATAAAGTGCACAGCTGTGTGCAGGACCTCAAAATTGGGGCCCAAAGCTAAATTTAAAAAATAAATACATAAAAAAGGTGTTTCTGAAGTACATTTTTTGAAGTACATCCTTTAATGCTAAATTGTTATGGTCATATTGAATTTTTTATTCTTTACAGCCACTAGTTTGTCATGGTTAATGAACAAATGGATTAAGCTTTTAAAACTCCACATTCAACAAATCTAACCTAGGTAGTCTAGCCAAGGTTCTCAGAATGTCCCTCAAACCACCATAAACTATTCACCTGAACAGTTTATTACTTTGTATATGGTTCTTTGTAATCCTTGACCTAAAAACATGGTACTAAATGTCACCTTTTCTGTATTATCATGTTTGGTTTAGGAGATATGATGTAAAATACATAATTTGGTTATAGCAGAAAGTACAACGACTGCCCTGTCTGCTACGAGGTGTAGGAAAGGAAAGTTTTAAGCCTACTCTTAAAGGTACAGAGGGTGTCTGCCTCCCAGACTGAAACTGGGAGAAGGTTCCACAGTAGAGGAGCCTGATAACTGAAGGCTCTGCCTCCCATTTGACTCTTGAAAACTCTGGGAACCACCAGTAAACCAGCATTCTGGGAGCGCAATGTCCTAGTGGGATTGAAGGGGACTATGAGATCTTTAAGGTAAGATGGAGCCTGACCATTAAGGGCTTTGTAGATGAGGAGGAGGATTTTGAATTCTATTCTGGATTTGACTGGGATCCAATGTAGAGAGGCTAGCACAGGAGAAATATGGTCTCTTTTCCTAGTTCCTGTCAGTAATCGTGCTGCAGTATTTTGGATCATTTGCAGAGTCTTTAGAGACCTGTAATAATGAATTACAGTAGTCCAGCCTGGAAGTAACAAATGCATGGACTAGTTTTTCTGCATCCTTTTGAAACAGAAAATGTGTAATTTTGGTGATATTACACAGGTGAAAGAAGGCAGTCCTAGAAGTTTGTTTTATGTGGGAGTTAAAGGACATATCCTGATCAAAGATAACTCCAAGATTCTTTACAGTGGAACTGGGAGCCAGGGCAATGCAGTCTAATGGAACTACATCATTAGAAAATGTATTTCTGACGTGTTCAGGACCAAGTATAATAACTTCGGTTCTCTACAGGCTCTTATGTTCCAGAGCTGTTTGGTCCTCTTCCATATAGCGATGCAGGTGCTGAGTATAATCTTGGTGGTTCACCTCTCTTGATTCCTGAGGATTCTTGGTAACATCAGAATTTCCTCAGTTTCCTCAGGAAGTGAGGCTTTGTGTTTCTTGCCTCTCTTGACCAGCTGGGTGTTGGAGGTCCAGCTGATGTCCTCAGTGTAGTGTGAGTGTTTACATTTAAAGCTGGTTACTCCTCAGACTAACTCAAGTGTCGTGGGTAGCGACGTCAGTCATTTGATGCTTGTTCAAATACATCAGCCAGCTGTCCACCACAGTGTTGCAGTAGCCTCAATTAAATGCATACATAAAATAACATAACAATAACATAAAAAACATTTGAATGGAGCGTGATATTCAGAGTGACAACACTGTATTTACAGTAGTTCCTTCACATTCTATATTTTGTATGGCACACCACAACCATTGTTAGGTAAATCATGAGCATGCATAACATGAGAAAGGATTTGTTTTTGGGCCAGAAACTGCTTTTCCTTTTGATCAGGAGAGAGTTTTGGGACAACTTTGGCACACACTTTTGTCATGTTCAAATTTTCATGCAAAATTTGCCAAACTGTCTCTTTATCAATGGAGACCATTTCTGCTCTCATTCTTATACTGAGTCATTGATCATTTCCAACGATTTGTTCAGTTTGTTGGATGTTTTCAGAAGTTTTTGATGTGCATGGGCACCCAGAACGTTCATCGTCTTGGACATCCTCTCTGCCTTCACTAAATCTTTTGTGCCTTTCAAACACATGTGCACGTGACATGCAGTGTTCCCCACACACCTCAGTTAAAGTACGAAAAGATTCAGCTGCTGTTTTGTTCAATTTCACCAAAAATTTCAAGTTAATGCTCAACTTTTAATTTAATCATTTTCTGACGCCTTAACAAAACCACATGCACTTCAATCAGTAGCTGCAGAGAACTAAAGACGTCACTTATTGGAAACTTACAGCAGTTGTGGGTGAATACCCAACCTTTAATATATAACACTCAGTGTGACTGTGAACCATGTGGTTTTATCCTCATAAGCACAGTCTCATTATTTAATAGCCATACAACGTAATGATCTTTGTTATAAAAAAAAGTTGCTGAAGCACAACAGGACAAGTTGACTTTTTCATCATATAGACTAAACCACCATCTTTCCCTAACATGAAGTGTTTTATTAGCCTATGCCTGTGAAAACACCTGTTTGTTTGTTTGTTTTTTTCTGAAAACGAGCTTGTGTATGTCTGCTTGAATTTAAAAGTTTGTTTCAGTTGAATTCTCTGACCCTTTCCTAACCATGACATAACAGGTAAGACTCTGAGGTCTGTTACATATGCTGATCCCCCACCCGGCTGTACCTCACTGGCTGCACACACATAAATCTGATCTGCTCTGTCTGCTTTCATGTGAATTAAGAAAGTAATTATCTGTTGGATAATTAATCAGCTTTGTGTACTTAGTTTCTGTGCAATCAAGATGAGGATGGCTATTATTACACACTGAGCAATGTCGTACAGTATGTGACATTTACCACACACAATTAGCAAACACTTCACCACTTACTCAGTGTACTACTCTGTGACCGACTAAATACAAGACAAAAAAGAATAATACATAATGCACGAGTTTAGACAGCAGTGACATTTAAACACCTCAGCGCTAAATGTAGCCATAGTGGACACAACAGCAGTCAAACACTTAGCAGTGTGAGTATGACATTTACATAATGATTCAAATATGAGCTACAATTTCTCTGTAACATACTGAACAGATGGCTCAGTGAGGGTGTAATAGGAGCATGTGGATAGTTTGGTTTATTAGGAAGATGCAACCAGAGCTGCAGAATGATTGGTCACACAGGTGCAGGGAGATGGCCTCTCCAGCATCACTTTAACTGAAGCAGACAAAGGACTGCGGCGCAGTCTTTATTCCCTGGGTTGGAAGTAACTAGCCTTCAGTATCAAAAACTATCTCCTGTCTGATGCTTCTCTCCAGAAAGAACAGGGCGTCTCTGAGCCTCTCTTCTGATTGGCTGTCTTTTCTGAGTGACACACAGCCAGGTCAACCACAGGTAATAGATTGTAGCCAACTGTAGCTTAATAAAATTCATTGGATAAATGTAAATGGATACCGCTGAGGAAAATATGAAGCGGCCAGTGCTGAATAAGCCAAGCAGTGTAAAATGCTCCACAAACAGTAAACTTTCACCACTGGACTCATTTTACCATCCTTCAGAAGGCTGTGTAATGATATATTGGCTTCCTGACAGCTGACAGAATGATGGCTTGGTGTTGTGTTGTTAATAAAGTTTTATTGTAAAATTAACCTTGTTTCTCCCAAAAGTGTGGCTGTTTAAAGACTCTGTCTGAAGAGTTGATGTAAAAAATTAATTCTTACATTTCACATATCTCATGCAGCTGTGTTATTTTACACATCATTGTGAAATGATTTTGTAAAATGTGATGTCTCCAAAATCTATCAATCTAAATTATAAAATGGTATCTATGGTGCAGTTTAAACAAATAGCCTAGACTGATATGAAAAATTCAAGGAAAAGTCCAAATAAATTGTGGATATTGATTTATAATTGAAATCTCACAATGACAGGTTATTCTAAGGTTAGCTGAAAATCTCAAAGGCCTCCTGTTCAGAGTAACCCTGTCTATGAAATTTGAAGTCATTTTACTTTACAGTTTCTGAGAAAATTAAACAGCATATTCAAAATGTATTTTAACATTTAAACACAGAAAGAAACCACAACAGTATCATTATTGTAATTTACAATATAACATTTTGAACTTTGAGAATTTAGTTCAGTATTTGTTTGGTGTTTAAAATAACATACACTGCCCCTCCACCACTGAGTGGCTTCAGACAGCTTCGCTCAGAGCAAATAATCAGAGCTTCAAGGTCAACTGCCAGGGGCTAAAAGAAGCTCCGTCTTCGCATAATCTTCCTTTTCATCGAAAGTCGATACAGAATGAGACAAGCTCCCTGATATTCTGAACATGTGTAGATTTCCATGCTTTTTCATGTGATGCCAAAAAGGAATCTTGTCAACATTTGTTCGACACACTAATGAGATTATTGATACACTCTATATTGCATACTGTTCAGTGTAATGACATGACATTTGGATATATGTTTGGATGTCGTATTATGAATTTGTGTGTTTTGAACTTTTATCTGTATTAATTGCATTGCATTATTATATGAGTGTTTCTGTGTGTATCTAGATAAAATAAAATAATTCCTAACTTGTGTGTTTCAAAGTTCATTAACGTTCATTTAAGATGCATTTTTTTTCCATTATTTACTGGCTGTGGAGCTATGCCTGGTGTCTTCAGTGAGCCACAGTAGAAATAAAAACATTCACTCCTGCACTTTACAGCAGATATGAAGACCAGCAGCCTGTTTTCCTTTGAGCCACAGTGGACTGGTACTTTTGAATTCCACTGAGGGAGATATTCATCCTGGTTACAGAGAGACACAAGTTGCTATAGGAGGCTTTATGAGTTTCCTGTCCGGAGCAGGGTGCCATTACTCAAACCACGTCAGTGCTGATCGCAGCCTCAGCTCTCCTGTCCCTACTGAATGAGGAGCCAAATAAAGAAAATACACAGTGCTATTCCCCTGCTGATCAGACTGCTGTGTGGCACCTGTTAAGTGAAAAGTTATTTAGGGGCCAACTGCCAGCTGGTGCTGATAGAAGGATTTGTCCTTACATTCCACTTTGAAAGTTGTGGCAGAAAACTTGAAACTTTTATAAATAAAAACCTTTTAATGTCACTATAACCACATATCCAATTAAAGGAGTGATAATGATTACACCAGAGATGTCTGTTGCCATGACTACCAATTAAAGGGTAATTCCAGCTTATTTCAACCTGGTGTATTTCCCATAATGTTGTTGCTATTGTGGCTCTATGGGTGGTGCTAACAGTAGCAGCTACTGGGGCAGTCAGTAAACAATCCCACCACAAAGCCCACAGTGCTTAGAAAAACATGACATTTAAACATTTACAGCTCCATCTGCAGATGAAGATAATCTGATAAAAGCAGGAGTTGTAGAACAGACTCTGAATGCACCTTGTACTAAGAGATTTTCTCTGTGTATTATATTTTTTTGATTGAGCATTATAGCAATCTATATGACCTTCAAAACTAAATACATCTCAGAGCACTTCTAGCAACTTTATTCTGTGCTCTATTCACTATTCTGATAGCATCTTTAGTATAACCACAGGCCACATAAAAAAGTTCAATCATGAGCAAACTGCTGAAAAATTACCACACAGCATTGCCATAATAACAATTTTTTCAGCAGTGATGTCACACACACACAAATTTAAATAACTCAAGGTTCTATTTTCTTGAAATGGGGAGCAGGTGATATAAACTAGACCTGTTCAAAGGAAAAATGCACATGCAAGAAAATAGAGTTCTTGGTCTTTTTCAGTGATTCAGTTTTCCCCAAGTATTTATTACAAATGTAGATCTATTCTTTCTGAGCTCATTGTTGCGTGCGGCCTGTAGGTGTGTCGCCTGTTTTCTCTCTTTTTCTCTCCTCCTCTTTCTCTCTCTCCCTCTAGCCTTATCTTTTGCCCCTCCTTCTTCTTCTCCTCCTCTGAGGCACCTGAGGGGTTTTTTGTTGTTGTTGTTTTAGTTTGTTATTTTAGTTTGGGCTGGAGATGGTAGCTCAGTTATATGTCTTTTTGTTTGATTAAGGTTATTTCTTTTTTTCTTTTTATAGGTTAAGAGCAACGGTCCATCACGTGGCTGGCCCAGTGCTTTCCCATCTTTTGTTCCTTTTGGTCAGGATCTCCAGTCCCTTTTGTTTCCTCTTGGTTAAACTTTGCAGTTATAGTTATTTTGATCAATAAGGTTTGGGTTTTGATCATTGAATTTTTGATATGCTATGGTCTCCTAACGAGCCTTTGTTTATTTGTATTCTTTATGGAGGCCATAACACGCATCAACAAAACTTGGTTAAGTCTTCAGCATGCTGATTTGAACCTGTTAAATTCATATCTGTCCAACAGAACCTTCTCTGTTGTAAATGGGTACAGAGTGTTTGAGAGAGGGAGAGAGAGAGAAGAGAAGGTGGAATGTGGACTCTAATCACAGCCTGCTGCACAGTGTTTCTGTGTTATTAGTTATTTAGAATTAAGTCAGAATGCTGCTTTGTCACTTTTTGATTCGACCTGCCCAAACCTGTTGGTCATGGGTTGACCTGTGCATCACTAGAAATTCTGTATCATTTATTCTATCTATTAAAATATGCATTTTTGGCTATTCTCTATATACACATATACACAGTAGTTTGTCAAGCAAACTGGAAAAAAAAACTTGGCTTTAAACTTGATTTGAAAAGAATGTTGTCTATCTTTTTACCAGTTACCAGTTGTAAATTATTAGAAATTTGCTTGTAAATCACAGACTTGTAAAATATTCTTTCAGGACCTCCCAGTGAACTTTTCACAATTTGCATTAATGTCTTTGTTTTTTTAACTAATGCAAATGACTGACACAGGTGCAGCTAATAACTTTGCTCAACACCTATCACAGGTGTCAGTGTCATTTGGCAAATGAAGGCTGTCCAGTGATCTTTTAGTTGCTCCACTGGCCATTGGCTCACACTGTGCATCATTCTCATACTTAACTGACTGATTACACTGGCAGTAAATGCCTAACTAATGTGTGACTAATCTGTCACAGGCACACAGGGTTAAAAAGTTTCATTTAGGGAGTTTAAGCATTCTCCAGTGTTCAGACAGAGACCATTTCCAAAGGCAGCACTGCTCAATACCGGCCCCATCTCCAAGACATTATGGTACAAACTATAACAATAAATACATTTTGTTGGAAACGTAATTGCCAGCTGGATTACATTCAGAGGCAGCTTTTAAAAATGTATTTCATGAAGAAGCCCTACTGACCCTGAATTTGGCTGGTTAGGGTGGATGGCGGTGTCCCTAACCAGAACCAGGAAACTGTTTCATACTGCTGGAGTCACTACAAGTGGATAATGGATTCTAAGACCAGATATTTTGTGTAAATTAAAAACATATTCTCATAATGTCAAAAGAAAAAGTAATCTGGTTGCAATTACATTTCCTACAGTTTGGTTGTAATGTGTTTTTTAGGAGGTCTGGTTGTCCACACTGTGGCCCACATTTAATTACAGCTGCCTCTCAGATCTGCCCACCCAGTTCACACCTTAATCTCACCTCTCTGCAGGCCTGCAGACTTGTATTGGTGCACGAGATTATTTGACTGGGTTTCTGCTTCTTTTACAGGTCACTCACCTCCATTAATGGTCACAGATTCCTGCTTGGCTGAAAAAAGACATGTAGGCTTCGAAATAAATGGAAAATGGAGTAATGTTTCTCCAGTCATGTGCAGGTTTTCACAGGATATGATTCATATCTCGAGGCAAGATCCATCGTGGTGTATGAAATGAAATGTATCAAACAGGGTCTCAGGGGGTCTTTGAGCCCTTTGATGAAAACTCAGGTCGTCTTGAAATCCTCAAAATTTTTATTATTTTCTAGTTATTTGTATTATATACTTTCATGTTGAAATATTGAAAGTTAAGGTATCTGAACAAGCAACTAATATACTGAACAAATTGCTGGTGGTGCAGCTTCTGACATGAATATAATACTGGCTCCATCCCCACAAATCTGTAGAAACTATAAATACAGGGTAATTAGTACATTTGACCTCCATAGATCTGGTCCTCCTCTGCATGTTTGAAACGCTTTTAAGTCTACAGAGTCCAATAAACATAAACCAGTGAATATGCAAAATAAAAGTCTCATACAGATACAAAGACATGAAAAAAGTTTTGGTATCAGCTAAAGAAATACATGAATGCAAAACTCATTAACCTGTTTCAGTGCAGTCCAGTGTAGTTTATCAGTTGTGGTTAAGTACAGTTAATAGTGTAAAAATGTTAATGATCTACTGTTCTGCCTGTGCCTGTGTGGGTTCTCTCCAGGTACTCCGACTTCCTCCCACAGTTCAAAGACATGCAGGTTAACTGGTGACTCTAAATTGTCCGTTGGTGAGAATGAGGGTATGACTGGTTGTTTGTCTCTATATGTCAGCCCTGTGACAGACTGGTGATCTGTCCAGGGTGTACCCCGCCTCTCGCCCAATGTCAGCTGGGATTGGCTCCAGCCCCCCCATGATGTAAGCAGTATAGGTGATGGATGGATGGATGTTAATGATGTATATAGAGATGACATAAGTATTAGCTCAGAGGTAGCCATGTTTGGTTTGTAATGTTCACTGATTTATCCAATAGTAAATGTGGACAATGGTGTATGATTCTTTCTGTCACTCAGGATCTAGAGGCTGCAGTGCTGATAGGGTTGAAGTGTCAGATGGGATGAACACCATACTGATGATGAAAAAAAATCTGATTGAAAAACTGACAAGATGACTCAAGCTTATGGTGGGAGGAGAAGACATAAAATGAGAAAACACACTTGCACTTCAAATTGTACTTTAAAAAGCTCATTATTAAGAAGGCAGTGATGGAACATCATGATGGAAATGAGAGATTTCAGTCTGTTTCATTACAGTCATCTCTCCAGACAGATCTGATGTTTTCATCTTTCCAGTGGAAACTTGAATGATTTGTCATGTATGCCATCATTTATTCACTCAGTTTGTTTCCATTGTACTTTGGTGAAAGGATAAAAAATAAATTTCCACCACAGTTAAGCATAAAAACCATTTTACTTAGTACAAATGTTCAGAATTTTCAATTCAGAAATTGAAAATGTAAATGAAACAGGTGAATGGAAATGCTCTTAATGTGACATGACATTGTCGATCCATCAAAGATCTAAACATTATTTGATCTGCCTCTAAGGTTCTCTAAGGTTAGGAAAAGAACTCAGTTTAGGGTCCCCCCCTCCTGGTAAAATAAAAGTCATTTTATATTCAGCAATAAATTGTGGTTCTCCAGCCAGAGAGGAGGAGGTGAAAGAACACTGCTGTAAGAAACCTTAATAACTCTCCACAGCATGTCTGTTCTGCAGCAGCAGCAGTCTCCAGAGATGGAGACTGGCTTGTTCATCTTCTGTTAGGAGGTCAATACCTTTCCTCTGGAGACATCAGGAGGAAAGGCTAAAGGCACAAAATCTGTTCACACATCTTTACTGAACAGAGGAGGGAGAGCATCACATGAGCTTCAGCACAAGCAGGAATTTCTCACCATCACACCTCATGACCTCTGTGTTAGCAGGGAAAAGGCACAACAGGCCTGTGGATAGAGGAGGAGATCAGGGGGTATTTCCCTCAGAACAGGGTTACAATTAAAGTTGTTGTTAAGATTAACTTCACATCTGGACAGAAGTGCTTTGACTTCTTTGAAAGAATGAAAGAGAGAAAAATATTTCTTTTTGTCCTCTGGTCCACTATAAAAAGAAGTAGGAAAACCATCCTGCTGAGAGCACTGAGCCACTAATAGGAGCCTGTGTTGCAGTGTTACAGTTTTCTTGTGACGGATCTTTAAGGTGTTTGGAGGGGATAAGGCTCACATGAAATTCACTGTTACCAGGTCATATAAATAATTCATTCTCTCTTTATCGGTCATCGTCCTTTATCCATCTGCTGCTCTGTCAGTGAGTAAACTTACACAGATCTCTGCATCAGCACGCTGAAGAAAATCAATGTTCACAGAGCGAAGAAACCAAGTTTCAGCCTGAACGACCCCGAGCAAAGACAAAGATAGTGAGGAGATGGTGGAAGTGAACAGAGAGGGCCTCTATCTGAAACAGCACACACTCAACTCACACTCAGACACCAGGCACAGCCACAGTCAGCTCTGTCTCTAATCTGGGACTGATAGCTGTAGTGATGGATGTCGGTGATGGGAATACACAGATTTTTACACTGAACTGCACTGTAAAAAAAATCTTCAATCAATATGACAGTGTGTATTATAGAATGATAATTTTCTAATGAAGCCATTCCAGCAGGTATCAGGGATCATTAGTGTGCAGAAATGAGACACATAAAAATCATATTAGTGTGCTTATGCTTACAGTGTGTGGGTGTGGGTAAAAAAAAAGTTTAAAAAATGGTCAAGAGACTTGGTAACATTTCCCGTTAAGGCGGTTTGTACATAACCCGAGAGACCAAACCCAGAGCAAAAAAAATATAAGTAAAAAGTTAAAGTAAAAAAAGAAACATTTAAGTTTCAAAGAATAAAAACAGAGGAAATGAAAAGGGGAATGATTAATCAAGTTTTAATAAAGCTATTTTTCTCTTTCATCCAGGGTTTGTGTCTCATTTCAAACATTTGTATTCATGTTGTAACGCCACTAATGACATCACAGTTTATGCATGTGCTCATTTCTTTCTTTTCTCCACAACAAAACAACTTCACAGCTGAGACTGTGCTTCCATGGGTCCTCAGCAATATACAGTACCTGCCAAGGTTGGACCAGATAAATGGTTGTAAAGAAAATCAAAGGACAGACAAACAGACAGACAGAGATTTCTCAGTTTATAGATTATTATTATTCATTGATGCTCTATTGTTTTCATTAATCGTTGTTGCACTTATCAAATCAGACAAAAATGTATCCCTCAGTTTTTCATTTCACAGGCCTTTTAATCCTTTCACAATTTCCATTCCATTCAGCCTCTGCATCCTTTGAAATTTTATGTGTCTGCACTCCTCCTCCACACACCGTGACTCAGCCCAGTTAAAGCATGCTGGGCTGTTCCTGACTTCAGGGCAGATGTTTTGCCTTCCAGGCATTTCATTTTGACAGTGGAACCCATTTTACGAGGCATTCATTGTGTGTAATTGCTCTCATAATAGCCCAGTCCCTCCATAGTGAAAATCAAACCAATCAGCGCTGAAAGTGCATCTGCTTACTGCTCTGTGTTTGAGGGAAAACATCCTACAGAGCCGGGCCAGGCTGAGTGCTCAAACCAAATGAAGGCATCCTAATCAAATGTGACCTTCCCCCTCTCCATTCATCCATGTTAATAATGGTGTGTCCGCCTAAGGTGCTCTTTCGCTCTCAGCTTCTCCTTCCTGAGCCCTCATTCTCACACAATAACACTCTAAATGACAATAAATGATCAAATTAATGCAACAGGGTAATGGTCATTTATATTCAGTATCATTATTGTCTCTCCACCCTCCCCTCAGAGAGGCTTCGAGAGTCTCTAGGGACCACAGTGTGCAGTAAATATGTCACGTAACTAACAAAGGTCACCAAGCTAGCACTAGCAAATGAGTTAGGCAACAGTTGATTCTATTGGACACACAAGCCATTATTACATTGTTTACTTATTGCTCACCACTGCAGAGTCTGACAGCCGCTCCCTGACACCTCCCTGAAATGACTTTTTCAAGGGTGGAAGGTCTGCCATTGGTACAGTTACCTTCATATTAAACACACTACACTAAATCTTTTCTTTTTTTTTTGAAATTTGAAATTTGAAATTTAACTGTTGTACCAAGCTGTCCCCAGCTTGGCTTGGTGTAACCATTGACTCTATACTGTGCAATGTTCCTGGCTTTGAGATATGCTGAGGCACATCTATTAACAAAGCTTGTTATAAGCTGTCCTTGAAGACAGGTTATAAGGAGGTGCAAAGTACCTACCTCAGTGAGAGAGAGCATCATAAAACATGGAACATTATAGTGCTACAAAAGTGTCTCAGGTTTGCAGTGACTGGAAATCTAAGAACCCCTTCAGCAAAACAAGAAAACAATCACCAATAAATGAGAATACTTTGCTGTATTGGTTTACCCAGTGTAAAAAGAAAAGAAGGATAAACCCATGCACCTCATGAATGTATTCTTTGTAACTCTCTAAGTTGCACAGTCTCATCTGTAGTGCCTCAGTTTCCAGGAGAAACACAGATCCCAGCACAGCTCTGGACTCATACACTGATCGCATACGCGTAGCTGCACATGAATGAAAAACACAGAGTGGTTCACTGCTGGGGGACTTGGGTACAAATCTCAATTGGAGCTCAACCTCAATAAGCTAAGATGGATGATCCCCACCCACTCAGATGCTGGGTTATGGTGATCAATGCCACCCCATGCAATAGTCCGCGGACCTTGTGACATCCACAGACCACATCTCCAGTTCAAACTCATGTGACAAAAACAGACACCCAGAAACATTGCATTTAATATTACCATAGGTGGGTTAACAATGCAGTCAACTGAAAACCCAGTGTGTCAGTGTATAGATATCAAAGGGTGCCTTGCACATGTCAACAAAGTGTTTGTATTTGAAGACCTGAGCATGAAAACAGACTGCCCTTATCTATGTGTGGTAATAATGAGATGTACAGTAGGATTCATTCACTGAACTGCTGGAAGGAATATTCTGTTTTGTGTCTCCACAGTGTGTCAGCATTGTGGCTGCCCACCAGAAACTCTGTCACAAATACTGTCTTAAACTGACTTTTAACCACTTTCAATCAACCTTTTTTAATGTTAGATCTTTTTTTTGTTAACTGTATCTTTTAACTTACTTGAAGTTTTCAGAGTGACAGCAGCAGCAGCTGAGTGAAACCACACACACAATCCAGCTTCTTTTTGGCATTGGGAGCCAGTTAGCCCATGAGGACTGAAGATACTGAAGATACCATGTCAAGACATTACCAACTGCAAACCTAAGCCTAATGTCCACACCAGGTTCCTAAAGGTACCTTTCCTCCAGAATCTGGTGTCACTGTTCGCTGTCCCCATGCCTGACGACTCCTGGTTACGGCTTGGAGCTAAGCCTAAAGCCCTGGTCAGCTCCACTCCATCCATGAGTCCTAGAAGCCCGTTGGCACTCGCAGCAGGAAAGGGACGTGCTCACCCAGGATGTTGTCCTGAGCCGCACTCTCAGCTTCCACACCTGGCTGCAGTTAACCTGTGCTGCCTGCCACATAGCTTTTGTGGGAAATTTGTATCTCCTCTGGAATCGCCCAGTGTTCTTCCATCTTACTGCTTATCAAATCTGCACCAGTGGTTGGACAGGACAAGGTGGAATGGTAGCAGCATGAAGCTTAAGAGAGGTTGTAGGCCAGCATTGTACAAAGGGTGAGGGGGCTGAGTGTGTATTTATAGTGAATTGAGAGTTTAAGAGTTTAAGAAGCGAAGTGCATTGCAGTCACCAAAGGAGGGAAAGAAGTTGAGGAAAATATGACCTGGGGTTGAACAAAGCTGTTTGGAGTAATTCAGTCATGAAAATTCATATCGTATTCACACTTAATGTTGCCCAGATGTCTTTCTCAAGAAAATATCTATCAGTGTTAAGATGTCTTCCTCTGGATGTACAGGGACAACAGACAGACTGAGTGACTGACCTCAATGACCTCACTGTTCAGCCTTAGAGAAATGAGGAGGTGTATTCTTAGCTATGACAGGCTTCTCTGCAGCAGTGAAAGGAGTTCTAACCTCGAGTGAAACAGAGATGTTCTGGACTCAACAACTGCACTTATTATTATCAGATGGGGTCTCTGAGATCAGGCTCATTTCTTTGAGCAGCACCACATGATTTCATCCTCATTACTGTGGATATGTTATTAAGTAGAGCAACGTTTGTACATCCTGAGGAAGTTAAAAGAAAGGTGAGACAATTATTAACTATCATTTAACTTCCCGAGGAAAATGGGACAGTGTAGATAGAAAAATGATGGCTTTGTTCTACAAGTCTTTATCCAGGTTGCTCTTACATTCTCTTTTATTGCCTGCTATGCAACATGAAGATCAGGAACATTTTGTGAAGGAGTATGGCAAGGTGATAGGCATCCCATAGACTCCCCTTTGACCAGAAGGTCCTCCACAAAGGCTAAGTCTATACCAGTGGTGTAGTGGGGACACAAAAGCCTTAAACGTTTGCCAGATAAGGATGGGAAACTATAGCTAATCAATTACAAAAATCAACACCACCAACAATAATTATCATGTGTGTGAACGTTGCTGGTGCCTGCTGTCTCCTCAGAAGAAAATGATGTTGTTCCAACATCGTTGTAATTGACATCTTTACAAAAGTAAAACTCAATATTTTTCTGACGACTTGTCATTTTAACGTGGGGTTCATAAAGAGAACGAGCTGCGTAGCCTAGTATCACTTTTCTTCTCTTGCTTTTTTTCATGAATAGATGGGAGTGTCTCAGGATTATGACCATCATACTAACGTAAATGTTTTATTTTTGTATATGTATTTTTATATGTAGGCTATTACAAAGAGATATTTGCATGGTATACTTGTTTTTTTATTGCTCATAACACTTATTGCATTTTGTACACACACATTGTACACACTATTTAACCAAGAAAATTAAAAGGAAATTAAAAATAAAACGTAAAAAAAAAAAATCACATATAAAGTAGTAACTACCTTTAAATGACAGCTATTTAATGTTGAAGTCAAACAGTCAAACCATGGTAATTTTTTTATACTCCCACTGGGGATGTACTGCAACCTGTTTCTTTGGCAAAGCACAATTTGTGATGGAAACAAAGATTTATTCTACCCCAAATTCTTCACTAGAATTAAGGAAAGTAAGTCAACTCCATGGTCGACACATCAGTGTATCCACTGCATTACCGTATATTCAAGGGCAGATACAGAGAGACCATTACTGGGGGGTTACTAACCCTGCACATAACTCATCACTCATAGTGCCAAATATGCATTTGTTATTTGACAAAACTGAAAAAAAGAACAGTCAAACTTTTTTTTATGAAATTACAGCTGAAAATGTTGTTGTTATGTCAGTGTGCAAGTACTAGGAGATACTTAAGGAGACATTTATGTACTTACTTTTTGTATTTGTATTGTTCTTTCTACTGTGTTGTTGCTTTTATCTTGTACAGTTTCCATCTGAGATAATAAAATGACTGAACTAAACCAAGCTTGAATTTTACCTGTGCTTTAGGAGGCTCATATTGTTTAAGAAAATGCCAAATTTCTCCTGTCAGTTGGTGGCACGAAGGGTGGTCAGTTATACATGGTTCTCAACACTATAGTGGGAACTGAGTATAAAATATGTCATACATACTTGGCTTTATTTTCATGATGGTATGAGCAGCCTCCCATGGTTTGGATTTTTCTTGAAACTGAAATCTGCTTTGCTCGTCTGTGTAGTGTTTTGATGCCCTGTACACAGCACATGGTGCACAAGTGGGAGGAGAGTAAACACATGGAAGGTTCATTCAAATGAGGCAGAGCAAAGCAAGCTGTTGGTATTTTAGATGTTGTTTAGATGTTGCACAGCAATAATGGAACAATACCTATACTAATATAAATGATCTCTTTAAGTTCATCTGTAGCCAGTAGATGCATGAATGTGGTTTAAGCAGGAGCTAGTGCTAATATCATCAACAAAATATATATATCAACAATGTGTTAAGATGTTAAATAATGTTTAGCCATATTAAGCCAAATACTAAAGGCGGTGGTGTAATATTAGCTTATTATTAGCGTCTCTCAACAATGGGACATTGCTTGCAGGTCTGACTGAAAAGCCAGTACTGAGCCAGCTGGCTAGCCTTTTCCTTAGACACGTGTTTAATTTGGAGTGTTAAACACACTATCCACTAAAGCACACACAACTCAATTGTCATACATATTTGATAGTCAGGTCTTGTTGATTTTGAAGGGATTCATGCCAACTGAACATAGTTTATTCACAATGTCTGCTAGTTATTAAAACCCAGAGTATTATTATGTATTATAAAGAGGACTGGGTTTGGGCTGGAATAAACTGTTGGGCAGCAGCAATCAGTTTCAAATATTTCCCTTACAAATGTATTTAATTGGTCTTACACAACCTATTATAAATACTTAGTGTATGGATGACACAGTGTAGTACATCACTACCTAGGTCCTGACATAGCTGAACAGTATAAGGGCTGGATTTACTGCAGAGCTCTTGTACACTGTTCTTTTGCATTGTTTAGGGTTTTTCTAGATACTCAGTATGTATGTATATGTGATATTAAAGAGAAAAGTAAGACTGATTGATTCATATTTAGAGTTGCATTCTATTTGCTAATGTTGTTGCATCTTTCATTCATCATTTTGTCTTTGTTCACGTTTGGATGTATTGCTTAAATTAATAACATCAGACCAGACTTCTCTCTGCAAAGCTGCATACAACATCATTTTGTGGCTTATTTTCATTTTTTGTTAGCTTTTATCCTAAGATTAGTTGGATAAAATCTTGTTAAAAGCATTTTGCTTAAGTTTGACCAGACTAAAATGTTTACAACATTAACTAATTAACTGATTAGATTGATAACTAATTCTCTGAAGACTAACACCAGATTAAAATGTCCAGAGTTTTAGTTGACTAAAAACAAAAGGATGAGGATGACTGAACATGATCTCCGGACTATGATTAAAACTAAATAAAAAACAGCTGACAAAATGAATACTAGCAGAAACATTAGTAAACAGTCTCCATTGATCTAAAAATGACTATGAGTGATTCTGGACACAGCCTCTATATACTGTATGAAAACCATCTCCTTCAGTTCTGCAGCCATCTGAAGGCAGCAGGACAGACAGTCTTTGACCATCCACTGTGTTTACTTTCATTAAATCACCTAAAAACAACTGCTGCAGAATAACCACACAGACAGGTTGCTTTTAACCTCTAACTAATGTATGCAGATATATCAGATTACCAGGGCTCATTGCTCCTGTTTTTAACAGCATTGTGTCGCTCCTGGCAGTAACACATGATGTATATCTGTACATAGTGTCGTATATAGATCTGTTCAAACACATTAATGCAGGTGTAAATGCACACAGAATATATTGACATCAGATCTGCTGGTCCATGTCTCTAAATGGAGAGGGTTTTTTAAGAGAATATACAATGTGTCAGAGGGACAATCTATGTCTATAATTGGTGTGTGTATTTTTCAGACAAAATGCATTCAATGGTCATATCTTCCAAAATGTCATCAACTGCTCTCTCATTCAAAATCATCCACCGTCATAACTGAGCATTTACATTGTATTGTTACTGTTTCTTGGGCAATTTATGTTCAAAACTTTCCAAACACAACACAAAGACTGTGATTTGTTACATCTACATCACAAATGAAAAAATACACTTGATAAATCTCAGCTCTCCTCACCTGGTTCACCACTTACTTCATGACATTATGTTTGTGCAACAGCTACCCCTAAAACTTCAGGATCTGTCTGTGCTTAGTTTCATGCTTTAACTCCCATTAGTTCATAGCAACCCACCACACCCACTCTACCCCAACACACACACACAAAGCAGATGGAAAAAGTCAGATAACAGACTCTTTTCTAATGATGCCTGACACTCTTCTTTTGTGTAGATGTGGGCACAATGTGTCCATCACTGAAGGAGTGTTTCTCTGGAGTAAACAACATCCCTACTTTTATTGCCAAGGAGAAATAGGTCGTGGATTGTGTGCCTCGTCTCCTCACTGCAGCAATTACCATAGCTAACTTAACTTTCATACAACTTCCACAGACACTTTGATAGAACATCTGGCTATTTATGATTTTTCACAGTGTGCAGCAAGTGGGAGGTTGTGAGGACATAAATTTGTAATGCTGTGTGTCCAAGGCCTGCAGAGTGACGATATATACATCAGACTTTTAGACTGAGTGTCAGTGAATCACTGGCAGCAGCTGTCTCACCCACTGGCTTCACTTCAGTGCCTCTGTCAGGTCACACCACTGACCCGTAATACCTGTGGAACATACATAAAGAGCAATGACCTCCTTATTCTGACCAACCACTGTCGCCTGCTGGACATAAATGGCCATGAAAATCTCTAAGAACCTCGGGGCAGACAAAGGGCAATGGCACCCTGGGGTGCCTCAAGGATGCCTAAAAATCTTGCTTTTAGGTACCTGTGTTTACTACTGAAACTTCAGTTCCAGCATAATTCAGAGGTACATATTGTAATTTTTACTGGACTAGATTTATATGGCATATGTAGTTGACCAAATTAAGATTTTATATAAAATGATACACTTTTAAAATCCAAAGGTTAAAGATTAAATTTGTGGTATGTGACCTCATATGACAAAAAGAAATGTCCTCTTTAAACTGCTCACTTGTTTTATTTTAAAAAACCTGTTCAAGGGCCAAAGCGGTAAAAGCATGCACTAGCTGAAGGCCAGGTGGTTTCTACTTCAGAAGCAGGATTTCAAACTTGAGTCATCAGTGCTGCCTTTGTATTCAATCATGTAAAAACTATAAAACAAAAGTCTATTATGTCTCAGAGGCTGATGTGCAGCTGACCAGCTTTTTTAAGACCCATGCTCTTCTGCAGGCAGAAAGGTCTCAACATATCTGGCTTTGAGTTTGTATGAGGGTCACTGCCTGTCTGCATGGAAGGAGCTGTCCATGGTACTTCATCTTCTCTAACAAGACAAAACAGTATGCAGAGTGAAAAAAAAAAACTCTGATGTGACATTGTTGACCAATTACAAGCAATAAAGTGTGCCAAAGAGTGACTACAAAAGTTCCTGTACTTCAGCCATCAGGCCTGTGAATGTGTCTGCAACAGCTAGGGCAGTTTGTTTCTTGGTTACAAACTGTGAGTGAATATGCCAACTCAGGTTTTGTTTCCAGTATTCCAGTAAGATGAGAATTCACGTGTGCAGATTATGCAGTTCTTTATTATTCTGTAAAAACAACAGAGGAATGAAAAGGAGCTGCTTTGTGATTTAGAACTAAAAACTTATCCCTTAATCTGTAAATACTAAACCCATGCTTCATTGGCCTCTCTCAGAAAGTTAGATGCACCACAATCCTTGCTAATTAGGGACAGGATCATTATCTATACACAGGTCTTCTCATTTTATGGTGTGACACAGTACACTTGTCTACAGTGAAAGCTGCATATAAGACTGAGGTTATCAAATTACTGGTAGCCAGTTTAGATGAGAGCAAAGGTATTTGTTATCACAGAAAAGCTCCCAAATCAAGGAGATGTTCTGCTACCAACACGAGGCTTGTTGGCTGAACAGGTGATTATCTAGAATTTATAGACCACATTTAAGCTAGAAGCAGGGTGCTTAGTTAATCCTCTGGGTCCTATCCTGTTTAATGGAATTTTATGCTCCTTATAAATGTACCCATACCGGCACATTTCAACATGTAATTATCAACTATAAACTGTACGTGTGTGGTTTCAGTACAACTGTAACTGCAAAAATCCCCAGTAAATATCACATATTGTAAAACACAAAGACCAGAAGTGCAAGTATAAAAGGCTTCATATATTTTTGTACTATGGACATACAAAATCACCTGCACACAATGTTCCAGTACACTACTGCAACAGCTCCAGGTGCTGATTGTCTGACATTGTCAGTGCTGAGTGACCTTGAGCAAAACAAATCAAGAGAATATTTCATGCACAGGAAGAAGAGAAACAACAAGAACACAGATAAAATATTGTGTTGTGTCTTTCTCTTTGCTCATTATGTTGTATTTACAGTAATTCTTCTGTCACAAGTATGCAGTGAAATTATCATTAACATTACATTTGATGCTCAGTGCATTATATAACAGCAGTCCTGATTAATTTGGATTTCTGTGGGGAAATCAAATTCTGGTGACTGACAGCAAGTCATGCAGCACTTTATTTTAGCATGAAATAAATAATGAAAAAAAGCAACAGAATGGAAAGGAGGCAACTTCTGGGGGTTATTACAGTGCAACCTCTACTTAATGAACTGCCAAAGTACATATACACAAGAGCAAAACAACAAAGTTTTAACTGTTGATCGGGGAAAATAAATATGCTCATAAGAAGCATCACAGTGCAGCAAGACTTGCCTCAGGAATTTGAGTCTCCAAAACAGTTAGAGCACGTCTCCGTGTAGCTTCATGTTTAATTTGTAAAAAGCCAGTGTGAACACAGACTGGTGTTCATTGGTCTATCCAGTTGCTACCGGTTAGGTGTTCTTTCCCTTCTTGGGTCTGTTTGGATATTCAGGTCTGATTATGCCCTGATGCTTTGAAGGGAGTTTAACCTACTCTAATTTAATTCAGGACTATTAAGTGGAGTCAAAGTTGACAAACCCTGCTTGCCTAAATTGATGTTAAAATGTACCACAACGGTGATTAAGATGTTAATCAGCTGAGTCAGATTTAACTTATTGTGCTTTTTTAACTAGCTAACTTGCTAATCTTCTCCTCTGCTCTATTCTTTTTCTCTGAAGCTACGTTTTACTCTTTCTACCCAATGACCTGAGCTCACAGAGAGCGGCAGAAACGGGTGGAATGGCTAAGTTGTGACAGCTGAGGGCAGAAGCTCAAGCAACATAAGGTGAGATACTCTCTCTGTCTGTATTTTGTAGAAACCTATCAACCTTTCATAGTATTTTAGTTAATTGAGAAGTTACACCCAATGTTCCAAAGTTACTCCTACAATTACCCTGATAATTCACTAACTTCACTTCACTGTACAGACTTCAGGTCTATTCCAGATATAGCCTAACTGCAGGTCTCTTTCAGGTCCATTCTCTCTGTATTTTTTAAAATTAATGAGGATTAGGTAAAAATCTAATTTGAATGGGGTCCAAAATCTTTGACCCATGAGGATCACGCTGGCTAAGTGTCCATGTTTTACTATTATCATTTTTTAAACAGAAAACTGAAAATCACTCTGAAACACACACAGGAACTCTAAACGCAAATCTGAGGAGCTAAAAGAAGTTACTTTCTTCAACTGGTGGTTGACAGCGGTTCAAGAACAGTTCAAAAACAAAACTGAATAGGGATCCAAGAAAAAGGAAACAAAACGCTAGAAAAAAGCTGAGACATAAACAACAGATTCTAACGACCAAAAGAACTTGAGTGACGCTGCAAATAGCCAATAAAAGTGAAGCTTTCAGAACCAGGTGACTCTGAACAGCAGGGTATCAAGGTGCCAGGAATCCTTTTAGGTGACAGAACCCAATCAGGCCCCGGTGCAATAGAACTGCCACATATTTCCAAGAGTGAGACAGCCTAGTGTGACAGATTGTTGCCTTCTAAGTTCAACACACAGACATACACACACACACACTACTATCAGTGGCCAGTGGCAGGAGCTTGTGTGCTGCTTGCACTTTGAGCCGAAAGTTAAAGCATGCTAACATGCTCACAGCAGCAGTGCAAAGATACTGATGTTTAGCAGGTATAATGTTTACCATCTTCACCATCTTAGTTCAGTGTGTGTGCATGCTGATATTTTCTAGGAAGCAATAAAACACAGAGTACAGCTGAGGCTGACAGGAATGTCATTAGTTTTAGTATTTGGTAATAACCCAAAGTAAATGGCAAAGTGAAATTTTGATCTGCTAGTGCAGGTACATAAAAAGTCAGAGGATCACCAAAGTTACTCAAATTGATCCTGAGGGGAACATGGTCATTTGTACTGGATTTCATGGCAATTCATCTGACAATTTGGAATCTTGATTAATAATTACAACCAAATTACAACAAACATTACCTGTCAGTAGTTAGTCAAAGTTGAAGGATTTTGAATTCTGCAGCATAGCTGCTGGCAATATTCACTTTTGAACAATATTAACCAGACCATTAAAATATTCAATACTAAAAAAGTTTTTTTTTTTTAAATTAAATTCTCAAATAATCAAAACTTGTGCATCTGATGCACCCAGTAACATGTGAGGCGCTTACACTTCAGCCCTAAGAAATTACAGTGAAAACATCAGAATTAAATGAATAAGTTCCCTATATACCAGGGAAAGGCCGTTTTTGACCTGTGACGTGTTATGTTGAGGTTTGTTTGGCATGTCTCTAAACAGCTTTATATATTGTGCAAAGTTTTAGATCCTCCACTCGCAAATGTTCATATTGACTTACTGTAACAGCAGTAAATTATATATTTTATCATGCTCACTTTATGGACTTTTCATAAATGTTAGCATGAAATTGTGCAGAACTGCTGCTCGAGGGATTATTCATGTTGAGAGACTGTTGAGAACACACAATTCCCCCTTTGTTTTCTCTCTTTCAGGTTCTAGTATTTCCATATTGACCTGAAGTTAGTTAAAAATTGTGCATCTTGTGCAAGTTAGCTTTGTGTAGGATTAACAACTGAAGTTGGTAAAATCAAGAGGGAGGATTGACTGAATGTCCCACAGCTCCCCATGGTATCACTAAAATAAGCCTCAGTGATTGTGGCTCATGATTAAGTAATACTTGTATTACAATATACTATTACAAGTTAGGTTTGCATCTAATCTAACTGTATAGTACATGGCATGTGGATGTGAATGTTAACGTATGTGCTCTGAATAGCATGACTACTTAGTAACTACTCAGTATAGTGCATCACTTCACTTGAGGAAGACACAAAAAGGATAATTAATGGTGCATTAATATAGTGTTTCTTCATCTGTAGCTTTCCATTTATAACTTCTCATTATATAAGAGCTAATACTTGAGAAATTGCGTGCGCTGTGATTGTAATGGATGATGTAGAACCACCTGATGCAAAGCTTATACCATGGCAGGCTGCCAACAAAATGCCATACAAAATTCTTTTGATAAGGCGAAAAATCATTTGGAACCATTACAAATTTTGATCTTTCTTTCCTTTTTAACAACAACTTGACAAGTTGTAAAACCTTGAAAGATAACTTTCACTGATTTCTATCAATCTCAAGAACAGAGTGTGTTCTGCTACACAATTTACATATATATATTACATAGCTCTCTCTCTCTCTCTTTCTCTCTCAGGCTTCCGGACTGTCTCTCTCTCACCTCTCTGTCACAGACTTCCTGCCTCTCTCACTCCTTTTCTCTGACCTCTTACCTTACTTCTTCACATCTCTTTATTTTCTGTGGTTTTGGTCATATTTCCTTTGTGGTTGTCTCTCCTTTCCCCCCGTCTCTCAGACTCAGCTTCGCTGTGGCTAATGTTATTTAGGATCTCTATTTAAGTCTTCCTTCTTTTTGCTAATTCATTTGGGCTTCCAGATTAACAGAAATATGTTACACATTTAAAATTGCATTTGCATGATGGTCATGCTAATCCTCTATTAATGCTTTTCAGTTGGTGTACTTACCTACAGTACAACAATGGGGCATTAATTTGGCAAACAAATACGTAAGTTATAGGTGTTAAATTAAACTGTCCAGATTCTAAAGGTTAATCCACACCTTCCAACCAATCAGAAAGCAGAATTTTCACTGGTAGCTACTATAGTCTTCACATCAAAGTTATTGATAAACTACTTATTAGTGATTCATTAATTGTCAGATCATTCCTGATTTGCTTCTTTACTTGTTCCTCAGTAACTACTCACATTTTTGTGTAACATTTCAGAAACCAACCACATGTCACATGCTCATATTCAATGATTTTGCATTAGCAAAAAAATTAGAAGAGAAGTAATGCCGCCTGGATTACGTCTTTGTTCGGTGTAAATGTTTTTTCCTGATGGTCTTGCTGGATGAAACCAAAATTATGGATATTCACAACAAGTTTTATGGAAATCTGAACAGTAGAAAAAACTTAAAACTTTCCTTTTTTATAAAGCTTATAGATAGATATACAGTGTTATAGGTGCTGACAGCGAACATCTGTGTTTATCAGACACTCCACAGTGTTGACCTCGGTCCCTCTGTCTTGGCTTGTATAGAAAGTAGCAGTGTCTCCTCAGAACAGGGAGACCTGTGGGCTGAGGCAAGGCTGCAAAGTCCAGAGGCAGAAACAGTAACATGACTAATCCTGTGGAGGACAAACCAAACCCGTTACATACCGTCTCACACACACGTGTACACACATCTACACAGCAAACAAGCACAAGCTGTTTCCTCCCATGTCGATAGTACTGCAGCACTGGTACAGCTCCACAACCTGACCGCATGTTGTATACAGTGTGTGTGTGTGTGTGTGTGTGTGTGTGTTTACAGTTTACAGGAAACAAGAGAACCTCTTTTAACATACTACACCTACACGCTTGGGGGTGTGTGTGTTTGTACTTGTACAGACACAGCATGGTTGGATTTGTGTGGTTGTAGTTGTGTCTTGATAATGGTGATAATGTATCAGTTTAAAAGAATGTGGCATTGGAAGATTAATTGTTCAGATCACTCAGGTTACTGTCAACCAACCTTTAATCATGCTAACATATTCTACATCATTCTGTACAATTTCTTCAAGGCACTGTTGTGTGCTGTCCTTTTGTCTGTTTTTTATTCTAACATTGCTATATTCTGACAGAGATGAACCTTTCTGCACCCTTCTTCTTCATTTTCATTTCAGCACTTTTACTTTAGCACTGCATATATATAGATACCACAAACATATGCATACATACAATGTATGGCTATTAAATAATGAGACTGAAAATTTGAACATGACAAGTGTGTGCCAAAGTTGTCCCAAAACTTCTGACTCCTGATCAAAAGGAAAAGCAGTGCCTGGCCCAAAAACAAATCCCAGTGCTTGATCACCCTCCCTGTTCACCTGATCTAGCACCATGTGACTTTTTCCTTTTTCCTAAGATCAAATCTGTGCTCAAAGGAACACGTTTTGAGTCTGTGTCAGAAGTTAAGAAAAGAACGACAGAGGTTCTGAGACAACTGTCTGAAGAAGACCTACTGCACTGCTTTGATCAGTGGAAGACCTGAATGCAGCAGTGTGTTGATGCAGAAGGAGAGGATGTAGAAGGAGAAAGACACTGAAAAATGTTGATGTTCAGTAAAACTGTATTACAGCGTTTTTGTCACCAATATTTCTTTTCTCAAATCAGTTTGCTTTTTTCATCATTTTTATGAACAGTGTGGGTGTCAGCAGAGACCTAAAGCAGTTCAGTTGAATTGTATAGATCTTTGCTGTCTCTTACATACCTTGTTTCTTACTTCAAATACAGACAGAAACAGTTTTGACTTGATTGTAGTATATAATACAAAGTTTCTATTCAAGCTGTCACGTTCTTACAGTTTGAAAACCGGAGATGGGCTCAAATTAGCAGCTGTCTGCTTCAACCTCTGTGTAAGTTCTGGAGCTGTTTGGCTTTGAAAAAATTATACAAAACATCAGTTTCTGTAGTGTTGTGGTGTACTCTTTCTCAGTGACTGCTGGTTGTTAATATAACATCACTTTATGTGGTGCAAGTTCAACTAAATTTAAGAGGTATACTGTAGGCTGAACATGGAGTTATTGTTAATCAGAAATTCAATATTCAGACATTAAGCTGTGTTCGTTGATGGAGGTTTTGCCGTAGTTGTATTGCAGTGCAAGATAAACCAACTCATGTAACAAAAGTGTTATTTTGACCTTATGATGAAGAATAGAAACCTACCACTTTGAAAACCTTGTATGACTTAACAGTATATAGAAAATGATGGGGTGAAGTGACCATTAAAAGTGCATGTAAAATGACCAATGACCAAGTTTACTGTATAAACACACAGTCCATCGTCAAAAGTCCCACTCAGCAGCAGTGATTCCCTGATGTTTCAGTAGCACGTCAGCCCATCCAGCTCAATGGCCGAGTCCAGAATGTTGTTTCAATAAAAACAAAGGAGTTCCTCATTTTACACTGAATAGTCCGTGTTACTCACTCTGCCAATCTCTGACTGTAGCTAAGTTTCACTGAATAAAAAGTGTTCCTTTTTTAACTGTTGTAGATGTGTAAAAAGACACTTAAATATTTGGTCAATGCATCTGCATGTGCCAAACACATCAACTCCTTTTTATGACAATCACCTTCAACTTTAAACTGTGTGTTTTTTTTAAATCTGCTAACATTTTTTTCTTTACTTCCACTCAGACCATTAGCAGTTACTTGTTGGTCTTAATCCTCCAGTCACTTAAATTAAGTCACTAAAGTCATTAAATGAGCTTCAGTCAAAGCTAAAACCACTGAAAACCACAAGGAAAATAAGATGTTTCATTTACATCAAATGTTTCCTGTTATGTCATTATTCACTCACTAAGCTTGCTTCAATTGCACTTTGTCATTTTGCTTTTATCCAAGAAAACTTTTCCATCTCAGCCAAGCAAATAAAAAAGCACTGACAGTTTACTTGCTACATAAGCCACAGGTCAGGTTTGTTGACAGCTAGTCAAGGTGCATGTTTTAATCAGAGCTTTGAGTGTTGTAGTACTGTGCATAATGTAATAACCAGGGTAAAAACACATTTTGTTTTATATCAAAAAAATTCAAAAGGTGTTTTCCCACATCATTTGTCAGGCTGTCAAAAACTGAACTGCAACCTTGGTTCATTCCATGTCAAAGTACCTGCTCACTTACGCCAAATAAATGGGAAAATGAAACCCTGAAGGAGCGTTAACTGAAATAGTTAGAGGTATAGCCTCTCAGTGTGATTGGCAGAAGGTTTATAACTAATCTGACTGGGCATTAGTGGGCCTTTCTCCCTCATCAGTACCTGGATATTAAAAAGATTACACTGAACAGGCTCAGAGTGTCTGGCCAAATAAGTGCACTCGGCTCTTGCCTTGTTTTGTGGTGATTTTATTAATGAAATTCTCATTTGCTTGTTTTGGTTTGTTCATTCCTCTGGCTTCTCTTAGTCAGGGTACACTGAAGGAGGAGAAACACACAGTGGCTGTGAGTTCCTCTATCATCCATTCATTCTGTTTCCTAGACCTTCATTAGAAGTCACAGATTATGGATGAAACATTATCATTTCTAAGGACTGATTTTCATCAAACCTAAAACTATTCTTCATGCTCACCATCTTGCTGCTATCACCCTGAAGCATTTGGCTCAGAATTCAGTTTCAGGCTTATGTTGACCCTTCTGGGTTTCCATCCAAATGTGATTAAAGCTCTGGGCTCTCAAGAATAATCACCCTTACAACAGGACATAAAGCCATACTTTGCCTACTCCTGCCTGTACATACTGCGATTAACTGATCAACATTTTTTGAACTTTAATTTTGGTCAGTTGTGGATGGGACCAGAGCTTCTGACTGTATCTACTAGTCTGCAGCTACAAAGTCTTCAAAAGGAAAGGTATGTGTTTTTTAAATATGTATTATTGTATTGTAGCAGCACTGTGAACTAGCTCAGTGTGGCTCCACCTGCAACGTTTAATACACAAACTATTCTAACTTTTTCACAGAATATATAACATGCTGACAATTTAACTCAATGACGTTATCATGCTGATGTTTAGAAGGTTGTGTTCATGTGTTCCAATCATGGGTACCATCTTAGCTTAGTGTTTTAGCATGCTAACATTTGCAAATTAGTGCTAAACACAAAATACAGCTGAGGCTAATGGGAATAAACCAAACCAAAGTAATGGACAAATTCAAATCTCACCTGCCAGTGGCACTAGATAAAAAGTGACAGGATCACATTGAAAATATGCCTCATTATGTGAACTAATGGCCTTCTGTATTTAAGTCAGTTTCAGCAATCGGTGATCAGCAGTCGCTCCAGGTAGTCAATAACTGGCTTACCTTCACGAGCCTCTTTTGTGGATTTCCTGCTTCTTTAGCACAATGTATCCTCATTCTTTATTTACATCTCAGTTAAATATGCAGAGTGTTTATACCACAGGTTTGACAAAGTGCCTCTTCCTCTGTAACTGGGGTATCCTTGTTTATCTCACTCACTTTCTGTGTCAACTCTGGTGCATGTTGATGTGAGGATATCGCTTTGCTAGAAAGCTCTCCACTTTCAATGTGTCATTCTAAAATACCTGCTGGGAAGTCTTGTGAATCCCTGAGTGGTGATGCTATGTACACTCTCAAAATTCCAAATGTGTTACTCTCTAACCAGGGCTTTAGCTGAGACCACTTATGTTTGGGCCAAAGTCCAAGACAAACCACTGCCAAGACACATTCACACCTGTGGGCCATTTAGAGTTTCCAATTCACCTAACCGGTGTATATTTGGACTGTGGAAAGAAAGTGGAAACATGCAGCTTGACCACTGGATTTAAATGTGTGTTAGAAACAGGAAAAATATCTTTTGCATTTTGTGGTTTTATTTGAGAAACAATGTTGGAGAGATGACAGAAAATGAGGGAGAGAGAGAGATGTGGAATTCACTCTGACAAAGAGGCCCAGCCACAGTCGGATTGGGAATATTGTCTGCGCTAAACTACAAGGGTGCCCCGTGTGTATTCTGGATTCTTAGGTATTTATTTATCCTTGTAGAGCAACTCTAAGTAGGATTAAAAAAAATAAAAATAAAAAAAGTCTTGCACTCTATTCACTGTTTTGAACAATTCTCAAGTCATAGACACAAGTGAGTTATGGTTTCCTTCATCTTCTTCATTTGCATCCATTCTGCATTAGCAAAAAACTGTCTGTGGAGAATCAATATGTAGACTAGCTTTTAAAGAACATATCAAATAATATATTAAACATGTCCTGCCGAGAGTTTTGATTTGAGTAACAAAAGTATGGCTGTGGTAGAGCATGTTTTATCACTGTCATAGTGGTGTTTGGGTCTTTAGCTGCTAAGTGCTACAATATGTTCACCAACTGTCTCTCACTATGTTGGTCTGTTGTGAATGTCTCTCAGCAGAACAGCAGGTAGTGTTTGGTTTATCAAAACTTTTTCACTGGAAACAGCTGCCTGCTGCTGGGAACCATGCTAAAGAGAACACTGAGAGCGAACCAAAACAATATAAGATGCAGGGTGTAAAAATCACAGTAAATATGAGCTGAAGGACACGAAAAAGCTTTGTAGAGATGAGAGAAACTGCACAGCTGGTCTCAGTAGGCTATTTATTATGTCAACACCTTTCATATTACATATGTGACCATCCTGCAGGAGAGGTAAGATACAGCAAATTACCCCTTGAATTCACCCAAGACTAGCCTCAAAATACAAACACAGGTAAGTGTAAAGGATAGGCAGGGACGTGGCTCTAGTTCAATTTTACAAAAGTTATTCATCAAGTTACGTCAACTAAATCAACAGGATTCAATCAATCTATTATGCAATACAATAATGATGCCTTTCAATAGGTCAAAGGTGGAAACATTACTGTGGCCCCCCAGGTCATGCTGGTTCTGTGCAAGAGAAAAGAAAAAAAGAGATTAAAAACTATCAGGGGACTGACCCCTCAACACATCTGATTACTCCACATGCTCCCCGACACACTACCACTGCAAGCACCACACTCTCACTGTGGACGTACTACACACACACTCACTGCAAACACATGCACCCTTAAGTGTACTTATCAGCATGTAAGTGCGCTGTAAACCAGGTGACCCAAGCCCCCACAGTTCTCTTGGCACTAGATAAAAGCACAGAAACAGCATTAAAACATTGACATACGTCCGCCAAGGCACAGTGGTTCACCTCACAAACTCTAAAAGAAACACTATAGAGTTTAAAGAATATATAAAACAGGAACTAAATATATACTACAGTATAAACTAAACTAAATATAAACTAAATACTAAATTATGAACTAAAGCCTACAAAAAGCCTAAACAAAATACATACAAACTATAGAAAAAAAACTTAAACAGGATGAACAAAAATCCAAGGCAAAACAGTAGCAAACTTAAAAAAAAAAAAAAAAAAGAACAAAACAAAAAAATTTTGAACCATTACCAGAGTTCCTGCAGGGACAGACAGACAAATACTATATTGTTTCGATCCCACCTCTACACCTCCCGCCCTGCTTCACATATAATAATATCATGCTGCTCAGCCTCCCCAGAACATTTACTCTAGGGTCCTCAAAAGGAGTGTTGAACCTTGGATTCAGGAGGAGTAATGCAGATTCTGTCCCATCCAGTCTACATGTGCTTTGTGGGCTTAAAGAAGGCTTACAACTGTTTTCCCCAGGCGACACTGTGCGGTCACAGTATGATGTGATACCTTCCCTCAACATGTTTATGTGGTGTATAAACTGTTATGCCTCCACCTGTAGATATACTCAGACAAAAGCTCAATATAAAAAATAATTAAACAATAAAAAGAAGCTGCTGCTATTCAGTGTTAATCAATAAAGTATAGGAGCAATTCACAGTAATTAACAGTGATTACAATTTTTTTTAAAAAGGTCCAAATCCTGTCTGAAATAAATCTGAGATGAACAATACATAATTCACAATACTTAGATGCAAGAAATAAATATTCTAAAAGCGCTAGAAGCTGGATTTTCCAAATGCATTTCACTGAGTAGCAAGAGAGGGTTGTTATGACAACACACCTGTTACTGAATGCTTTAGAGAAAGGTCATGGTGTGAATGTCTCTCAGCAGAACAGCACACAGTGTTCTTATTCACTCCACTGCTGTGCTATGTGTGATGTGCCCAGGCTAAATACGACATGATTCCAACATTAGCATTTGTCAGCCTGCTCTGTCTGTTTTCTCACCTCTGAACTCTCTGTGGATCTGGATCTGACAAAGTACTTGACATAAGTACAGCAATTTCCAACACTGAGACATTTAATTTTGTGCATAATGTTGCATTAATATTAAATGTCTGCTGGGAGCATGCGTGTCAAACCAGTTGCCTCTTCTTCTGTAGTGTCTTTAGAGCTTCTCAGGCCTCCACTTCACTGCTGTGTATTGTAAATCTCTGAGTCAAATGTGATGTGACACTCAGAGATGCTATAAGCAGTGAGGGGCAGGGTCTGAGAGATGTTATATCTGTTCCATCCGCCGTCAAATGCGTTTACATCCAGCTCTCAAGCCATCGTCAGTCATCCTGATACTCCCCTGATGCCCCTCACTGCAGAGCCTCAGCCAGGCCTCAGAGCTGTAAGTAAGCTCACGGTAAATGGCCTGTAGCACAGTGGACTGTAGCAGAAGTCCCAAGTGGCTCTCTGGAAATGGACTGAGTGGCCACCTGTCAGATAGAGTCAGACTGGACTGGCTGTACTGGAGGGCTGTACCACCTCTCCACTGGAAATACAGACTTGTTGTACATTGTACATTACACTGCACACAGACACACACACACACACACATTGAAGCTAATCAGAAAAAAGAAAGAGAGGATTTAAACCACTCAAAAGGTAAGACACATATACCATGAGATCCCTGAGTCAAGTGTTTGATGTTATGATCTACAGAATATAATAATGCTTTGTTGACCATACAGTGCTGTATTAGTGGAAATACAGGGAGTGACTTGTCCAAACGAATATTTTTTCATTGTATTAAGACAGAAAATTCCATTTAACTCTGAATAGCTGTTAAATCACAATAAAACATGCCAGTATAACCAACAATCTGTGAATATATGTGTGTGTTTTCAGCAGTTCACGTGTTCAGACCCTCTCTTGGCTCTGTGTGTTTCTGTAGAAGTCTACAGATCACAGAGCTGCGGTCCACATAGGGTTTGGCTCTGCAGCGACAGACTGCAGCGGAGCAGGTGATTTATTCCACCTGTCAGCACAGCAGATGCTCCAGTAGGATGCTCCAGTGTTTCAGCTCCAGCAGATGTCTCCTCTCATATATGGTGGCTCACAGACTAAAGCCAGGAGGCTCAATGACAATTATATCCACTCCAATCAATACTGGTTCCCAACAGGGAAGTCTAATGTGCTTTTACCTAGTTCTGCATGTCTTATTGTCTGTGAATATCCAGCCTGTCTCTATTCACCTCAGTTGACATTTGTATGACTGACAAATTCTAGAATATCAAGTCAACATTACCATTTTCTGAGGAGAAAACCTATTTGGAACGTCACCTCAATGGCTGATTGCCAAGATATAGATTACAGCTAAGCTTCATCTTTATTATCAGCTAATCCCCTGAAAAGACCAAAACCAACAATGTGTTAGTTTGCTAGTTAGTGTCATTACTTTCTGACTTCCCTTCCTTGTCTGTGGCTCTGCTGAAAACATAAATCTTTAAAAATGTCAACAAATATATCTTTTTTTAAGGCTCAGTAATTTCCTAAAACAGATCACAGATTACAGGTCACTGTAATTTTAAACTAACATTACTCAAACAGGAGGAAATAATGCATTTGTTAGGGACAGAGTATTTTTGACAGCAGGACACTGTATCCATGATCCATGAGTCAAAATGAACTACAATGATGGAGCTCTATGGCAGGGAGGAATGAGATATATCTTATCTATCTAACATAACCCTAAAAACAATATAGAATATTGCCAGCTGTATCCTCTAATCAGTACACACAGAATTAACATTAGAGGTAGGACATAAAAAATTTCTCAAGATCAAATGTCACATCCAGTTGCCTTTAATCTACTACCGTTACTGCTACTGCTGATATCCTATAACCTGAATAACACTTTAACACACACTCTGCTGTCCATGTTAATGCCAGAGGAGTAAAATAAGGTTTAAGACTTGTTAGGATCTTCTTTGCCAGTCTTTGGCCCAGTGTGAGCTGCCAAATCGAGGGTGTGCGCTGTCAGATCACTTGCTTTTTTAGCTGGAGTTCACCACCATGCAGTGAATACATGGATCATTTCCCCTCAAATCTGTGTGCACTTTGCAGGGAGAGGAAAGCTGCTTCAATCACAGCAGCATGCAGGGCCAACATGGCAGATGGCTGAAAATCTTGGTTTAAAGTTCAGAAGGGACAAAGCTGAGTTGTTCCTCCTCCACAGAGTGGCAGCCCTCTGACCGCAGCATGTCTGCTCCGAGCACAGAGATTATCTTCTAGCATGTTTGTGTTTCTCACAGTGTTCTGGCTCTTTTCCACATGGCACAGATCCTTTTTCATCTGTTATTACACAGAAACTTATGCCTGCTCAGCTGGCTGACTGAAAATGTGGACGAATACAAACTTACAGTCCTTCGTAAAGACTGACTGAAACAGAGATACAGATGCTTTCTACACTGACTCATCCCACAATGTAACGGCTATGTTAGTAGATATAAATAGTGGGTTGCAGATGGACTTGGATGGATGGTAAATGGACTTGTATTTATATAGCGCTTTTCTAGTTGTATCGACCACTGAAAGCGCTTTACGTGTCACGTTCCCCCATTCACACACACATTCATACAGCACTTGCTCTACGCACAAAGCGCTCTAACACATCCACACCCATTCACACACCGATGATACATCGGGGGTAACGTGGGGTTCAGTATCTTGCCCAAGGATACTTCGGCACGGACTGGAGGAGCCAGGGATCGAACTGCTGACCTTCCAATTAGTGGGCGACCCGCTCTACCTCCTGAGCCACAGCCGCTCCAGATGTATCATATTTATACTGTTTGTGGTACCACAAATCTTTAAAAAAAATTATTTGTATTTTTTGCCCAAAATTCAGATAATTTCTATTCAGCAAACGGACATGGTTCACCTCATTCATTCATTCATCTAAAAATATAAATTGAAATATTTGGACATAAATGCACAAACCTCCTTGCATACTATTGTTTAATATATTAATGCACTGATGATGATTCCACTACCCCCTCTAGGTGTTTAGATAATCAGGATATGTCTCTCTGCTGTGCAGAGTTTTAAAATTGATGTTGGTCACTCTCTCAGGTTCACCATCAATGTTTCCACTTAAGTCCAATAATAACATATTGAATCCACTATTGACTTTCTGGAGGGTGATATAGGAATCAGTGGCAGCTCCTCTGTGCTCTCAATATGTTGTGTTCTCTAATATATCTACAATAAAGAAAAACAATTTATTAGTCCCCCAATTTGACAGACAGTACGATAGTTATTTTCAACTCCAAATGTTCTGTGTTCCTGAGGGACATCTGTTACCTAAAAGCATATGCCATAGGCCTGTTCAGAAAAAATCTATACTGTCATACTGTGTGTGTGTGGCGATATGAGGCGGACTGTGAATGAAAAGTAGCCAGACAACGCCACCCTGGGAATTTCACCCAGAGAATTATAGACTGGTGACGGTAGAGCCCATAAGGTGCCCAGGCCCGTCCTACAGATAGGCAGGAGACGTGGTTCCAGGGAAGAAAAAAATACTTTATTACAATTAAAGAACGGAAGCACTAAATCCACCACACACGTAACAGAGGGGGGGGGGGGGACTATTGGGGGCTGAGGCTTACCGGTGGAGAGAATGGGAAAGATCACCCCAGTCTCACGTGGCAAGCACACACATGCTCCCGGTAGTGAAGGGGAAACCAGGAACCCAGGAGACGCATGGCACACAGGAAGGGGAAACCACCACCAAAGAGAGCAGGAATACAAAGCAAGTATAACGAGCAGCCAGGAGACACACACACCAATCTAGGCGTCTATTACCTGGAGCAGTGGTGGCATGCTCTGCACCCGAGCAGCAGCAGCAGCTTGCAAGTTGTGGTTAATTTTACACATTTTTTAGAATTTATAATTGAGTACCATTTATTCAGCTTGAATATTTATACTGCTACCACTCTCACTGGCATGCACTTACCACTACCTTTCCATACTCTATACTGTCCACACTGCCTACAGAATGTTCTTGCCAATCACCAACAGTGGTTCATGAAATAATGATGTGATGTGATGATTTCATGTACATAGACACATTTTTTCATGACTGTGAGCAAGACTTCCATTGGAAACATATTTTTAAACAAATCACTGTATTCATTAACATAAGCAGAGTTGTAAGGAGGTAGGTTAGGGGTTGATGGCAGGCATACAAAGCATGCAACTATCCTGAGTGTGGTTAGGTTTAGATAACAAAGGAACTTTGGTTAAGATTAGTAGGATTGTGGTGATCACTCTGAACTTTTTGTGTATCAAACCAGACCAGACCAAACCAGAATTTTGTCCACCTCATTAAAATCAGTGAGGGTAGGCTGAATAGCATAAAGTCCTCTCTGTATAACACAGAGCTTCACCCTCAACACGTCGGTGGAACACTTGCCTCACTGTACAATCTGTCTATTGATCTCAGCATTTATCCAGTGTTAGCAACAACTGTAACATGTCATTTGATATCAGATGGGAAAATGTGTACAATTGATATTCAATTTGATTTGAACAGTGCTGATTTATTTGCAACAGAGAAATTTGTGAAAGAAGTGAATTTGAGTAGACCTTTTGAGCGAGCCACAGTACCGTGAGTAATTGCATGTGCCAGTGACATGAAAAGCAGACCTGTGCTTTTGTGATGGGCCATTCAGCACTTTCTCATCACAGGAGTTTGCAGTACAAGACAGAACAAAGCCATGCTTTAACAAATGGCCCTTGCATGGGCAGTCCATTGTTTGCCTGGATATCTTCTCCTCCCCTGCCATTTGCATGACAGCCCACATTCCTCTTGTACCAAACTCCAGGCCAAAGGGGAGGGAGACTCTCCCAGTGCGGGGACTCAACTGGTTGTTGCATCTGAAATGACAGATGGTATCATAGTGGAAAGCCATCTATCCCGTACCACTGATCAATACATGTAATAAGAGTGATGACACCTTTTCACTTTCTACTCACAGGTTTCCCGGTGCTAGGAGCTGCCTCTGATCAATGGCTAATGTTCCCCATCCTTCTAAACTGGGCTGTTGTTGCTATGGGAAGTGCAGATATTACAGAGACGCAGCATTGATATGGACAGAAGAGGACTTTACCTTACATTCCTGGTGAATTGTACAAAGTGTTTGGACTTTTTCACTTGTTATATATATATATATATATATATATATATATATATATATATATATATATATATATATACACACACACACACACACACACACAGATATATATATATATATATATATATATAGATATATACCACTCACTACACTTACCACAGTACATTCAGCCCCGCAACTGGGAGGGATGGCATTACAACTCAAAACCTCAAGCAGTAAAATATCCATGCTTTATCTCTCTGGAGGTTTTCCATGTGAAAATTCCTCACCACTATCATCACCACATTTTATACATTAGGAACATTTCAGTACATGCAGAACTAGCTGCAGAAGTGGCAGCTCCAGGCCATCCTCCTCATGGATTAGCAGCCTGGAAGCATGCGTTCCATGAAGCCAGTCATTTATCAGAGCTCTTACTGAGGAAGAAAAGGCCATTGTCCTCCTGTGTTCAAGTGAAGGTCATGTAATGCAGAAGTCTCTCTGTAGAAGCTAATTGCAAAGTATTATTGTTTTTGAATTTGTAGTCTCAGAAAACTAAAGCTGAGAACAGGTTTGAGTGAAAAAATAAGCAGTAAAGGTGTTGATAAACATGACTCTATATGTGTATCTGTATTTGTGAGGATAAATTAACAATTCTACTTTTGGGATATTTCTAACTAAAAGACACTGTTACTTTTCTTTATATTAAAGAAATCACAAAACGAAAAATTGCCATCACGTTTTTTAGTGTGCACATCAAGGTGTCCTGTGCAATTTTCATTAGTAACACTCTGAAGCGATGTTTTGACGAGCATTTCCCCTTTTAGTTTGGATATCAAGCTCAACACAAGTGCATGTATATAGTCTGTTGCTTACCTCATCCCAGAGCTTCCTTGTTGTATATAAACTATTAAACAACACATCAATGAACCACACCTTTGCCACACACATCCACACATGCACACTGTAATTTATTCATACACCGTCCTGCCTGTTTGAGTAACGATTGCTAACAAAAACGATAGCTATATTTGTGAACTGTTTTTTATTCATTTATTTATTTTTTTAAGATTTACATTTTCAATAGGAATAGGAGTGTCAGACAGTATGAAAAATACTGAATAACACCAGTGTTATTCTTTAATAAACATCCAACTCTCAAATCCCTCATCTCAGAGTCTTTCACCTTCCAAATGAGTCCACAGTTTCAACAATATTACCATGTAACAATAAGATAACCTTGACAAAACATAAAAGATATCCACTGTGATGGATTACCTTCCTCAAGCAAGGCTGAAGTCTCTGCAAAAGGGTTTTATAATATGTGAAATGAATGGAAGCCAATGCCTGGAGGAGAAAGAGAAAAACATGAAGAAAGATTGTATGATCATATTCTTGGGTTAGTACAGTAAAGAATATGTGATTTGGGGGGTTAAAACATTCAGAAACACTGGTTTGATACATAATGCAAGACAAAACTGATTTTCATGTGGCTGTTGTTCTGTTATCCTCATACTCTACTTCCCAACACAGACTTGTTAGGAAAGAGCAAAGAGGTTTTACAAAATGCATTATTTGTGCTTTGCTGAATATCGTATTCAGATTAAGGAGCCTCTGTATTGAGCAGCTAGGCCAAGGGCTAATGTCCATCTTTCACGTTAATCCTCTAATCTTACAAGGCCTGTGAGCTTATTCTAATTCAAAATCCAATCCAGCATCTGCTCTTCTTCTTCACTCATCCATTTAGCAGGTACAACCCTCTCGCTGCCTGTCCATCTAATGCTTTGTTCCCCATTCTTTCATCTGCTTCTCCTCCTGCTTTGGACCAAAGCTCCCTGCCTTCATTTATTCCCATCACACACAGCAGGTGGATGAGTCACACCATGATGACCTTTTCACTAGATAATGGTCAATGTGAGGCAGAGGTTGCGAAGCTCTGCTCCCTGCAGTCAGGACCAGAGTTTGATAGGTGGCTGCCTGCAAACAAATGACAAAGTGGAAAACGTGTTCTTCTCTCTGCGCTGCAGCATGTTATGTATGTGTGTGTGCCTTGACTTGAAGGCTGCCATTATTAAATAAACCAGCCGCAGACAACGTGTTCTTTATGTGTCCTTGTTCTGTGGAATATCTCATCAAATACTGTCTCTGCTGCTCAGAGGATGGTAGGAAGCAGACATGTGCTGAGTCTAGGGTCAAGTGTTATGGGCAGATGCTGTAGTTGTGACAGCAGTTACTGCATTTCAATTAAATGCAAATGCAAATATGGATTTCATATTTTGAAAATGTACGGTAGCGCAGTGGTTAGCACTGTCACCTCACAGCAATAAAGTTCTATGTTCAAGCCCTTTTTCACCTGGGGGTTTTCTGTGTGGAGTTTGTATGTTCTCCTTGTTCCTGTGTGGGTTCTAGACTTAGACTTGACTTTATTGATCCCTTTGGGATGACTGCCTCAGGGAAATTAAATTTCCAGCAGCTTATGAAGAAAGAAGCAGAACAACTGCTTGCAAACAGGTATAAAAAATAGGATAAAAAAATAAATAATAAAAAAAAACAATAAACAGTAAACTCTTAATAGGATAAAAAATAAACAGTAAACTCTTAGCTAAATATACAAAATATAGATAGAATAAAATAAGGATGAAATATGATAAATATTGAGAACTGTATATGGCCTGTGGTTAAATTAAATTATTGTGGCAGTGGATGAGGTTATTGCACACAAGAGAAGAGTGTCCAGGTCTGTGTGTGAATGAATGAGTTATTGCACAGTAAGTGGCTACCACTCTTTCTGTCCTCTACCCTATCTCCTCCTCCCCCCAAGTGAGGAGTTGTAGAGTGTGATGGCATGATGGACAAAGGAGTTCTTAAGCCTGTTGGTCCCCCCGTTGGTTTTCTCTGGGTACTCCAGCTTCCTCCCACCATTCAAAGACATGCAGGTTAATTGATGACTCTAAATTGCCCGTAGGTGTGAATGTGAGTATGAATGGTTGTTTGTCTTTATCTCTGATCAGGATATGTCCCTTAACTCACATATAAAACAAACTTCTAGGACTGCCTTCTTTCACCTGCGTAATATCACTAAAATTAGACATTTTCTGTTTCAAAAGGATGCAGAAAAACTAGTCCATGCATTTGTTACTTCCAGGCTGGACTACTGTAATTCATTATTATCAGGCTGCCCCAACAAGTCTCTAAAGACTCTGCAGCTGATCCAAAATGCTGCAGCACGATTACTGACAGGAACTAGGAAAAGAGACCATATTTCTCCTCTGTTAGCCTCTCTACATTGGCTCCCAGTCAAATCCAGAGTAGAATTCAAAATCCTCCTCCTCACCTACAAAGCCCTTAAGGGTCAGGCACCATCTTACCTTAAAGATCTCATAGTCCCCTACAATCCCACTAGGACATTGCGCTCCCAGAATGCCAGTTTACTGGTGGTTCCCAGAGTTTCCAAGAGTAGAATGGGAGGCAGAGCCTTCAGTTATCAAGCTCCTCTACTGTGGAACCTTCTCCCAGTCTCGGTCCGGGAGGCAGACACCCTCTGTACCTTTAAGAGTAGGCTTAAAACTTTCCTCTTTGATAAAGCTTATAGTTAGGGTTGGCTCAGGCTTGAACCATCCCTTAGTTATGCTACTATAGGCCTAGACTGCCGGGAGATCTCCCATGATGCGCTGAGCTTCTCTCTCTCTCTCTCTCTCTCTCTCTCTCTCTCCCTCTCTCTCCATCAGTATTGATTCATATCCCATAAACATGTTATTAACTCAATATCTTCCCTTTCCTGTAGTATTGTGCTCTTCCGTCTCTCTCTCCTCTTCTGTCTCTTTCTGCAGGTATTTCTGCCTCTGGAGCTGTAGAGTCTGATCTGTGATGACAAGTCTCCTGATGCTCCTACAACTCCACTCAACACCTGCTGCTATAATTAGAAATTACTTATACTGCTATTAGTTGTATTGCTATGTTAGCAGTTAATACTTTAATTATCACTACTATCATTACTACTGCTGTATTACTGGCATCACCTTACATCTTATATGGAACCTGTGTTATGCTATGTTCTTCTCCCGCTATTCTAATGGATGGATGGATGAACATCATGTTTTTCACTTTAACTATTCCAAACCTTTAAAAAAAAAAAAAAAAAAAAAACTATGACTAATTCCACCTTGTATTAGTATTAGTCTTTATTATCTCGGTTGTGCCTGGATTGTGATCTGATCTTATTATACTGGATGGCAGCAACAAGCCAACTCCTCAGTGACTGAAAACTAATATATTTTGCATATATTATGTTATGCATATATATTTTCCATTCATAGGTGAAGTGACCTTTCAACTTGTTGGATGTATTTTTTCTCTTAAGAATGTGTCTTTAACAGCTGTCATTTCTACCTGTCTAACATTTGATCATAATACAAACCAGACCACTACACATGCGATCTGGATCATCACATTCTGGATGCTGAGCGTGCATTTACAACTGCTTTAACATGAGGTTTTTCCAGATGCTGATAAGAGATCTAGCTCAACACATTCTTACTCCCAACTAGTCAGATATTCACTGGTGTCACTTTTCAATGCACTGGGTGGCTATTTAGCTTCATTTTTCAGCATGCAGAGGTAACATGTTTTTTGTCTGAATGGAATGCTACATTTATCAGTGGCAGTGGCATCACCAAGGAGGTGGTTGTGGTGAATGGTGGCGACAGAGTACAAAGTGCACGACAGGTGAACCTGGGAGTTATGCTGGTAGGGCCTCCCAGGGCAAAGACTAAGACTTGTTTTACAGATACAACTACAGGACATGATGAGCCACCATACAATTCTTGAGTAACAAGCTGTGAAAAGATAAATGGCACAGTTCATTGTCACTTATCATAATCAGTCTCTCCTGGCAGGACATTTGTTGTACACAAGAGGGGACAGGTGTCAAGGGAGCACAAAGCTGTGATTATAGCGTGACACTATTATCAGGAGTGCTAATGAGGTGGAGAGGCCGGGGAGGTGGGGTAGGGAATCACCTGTGAACTGACTAGTGGAATATCAGTTCATTCTTTAACCATGGTGTCTTTTAAGAGTGTGAGCGGTGGAACATTTGCATCACTTGGGTCAGACTCAAGCCAAATACTGCAGGACAAGGACACAATGTTATCTATCAAAGTTAGCTATTGTGGTTTGGCTGCTGATTTGGCTCACTCACCAATACGGTCAGCAGTTGGAGCTGCAGCAGTGGCTGTGACACACAGGTCATGGAGGTAATTAGAGAACTCAATTGCCCAATTCCTGAGCTGCAGTTACCATCACAAACTGTGCTCCTTCTCAGAGTCATAACTCTTTCAACACAGTGTCAGACATTGAAAACTGCTGCTCCAGTAGATACCTTGGTGTTTTTTGTCAAACGTGTTGTGGCGCACGACTGCTCATGTGACAAAAAGTTGTATTAACCTTTTTGTGTCTGCAGAGGGAGCTGTGGGAAGTGGTGTCACTTGAGTCAGTGCAGTTGGGGCTGAAGACTACAAGCCTGATAACAGTTGTGTGCAAAAGGCTGGGCACTCCGGGCACATTACACATTTTGTTGATCCTTGAATTGAAAAGAAGAAAATAACAACCTCTGTAACAATGATAGATCCCCTAAATGAACAGAGGCACCCAGTTAGCATCCAGACACAGTGCTAATTATGAAATATCTTCTCATAATATCTTTGTCTTATCAGTGTTTTTCAGTTTTCACTACATTTCTGGCTGTACTCAGAAACAAGTTCAGGCTGTACAGAGTGAAAACACTTAATAACATAAATCACATGCAACACTTTGGATAAAGAACCTGTTGACATATAATTATTATTTTGTTTTAACTTGTTCATGGTTGGACAGATGCATGATGCCCAGTAGATTTAATGTAAGAGAGCTGACAAAAAGAGAGAATTCAAATATTAAAGTTGCAGTCAGCAGCCATTGTGGCAGGTGTCCATTATTGATTTATCCAGCCAACATATTCTGCCAGCATCTGGCACTGTGTGAGCAATCATGTAGCAGTGCAATGTATTTTCCTCCAGACAGTCATTATCAGCTCTCTGTATCCAGCACTACAGCCAGCAAACTTATATATCGATCACAGTATGGATCAGTGTAATGAACAGTCTCTCGGGGACACTGCACCAACAGCAGACAAATAACACTGGTTAAAGTAATGATCAGTAACATTTTTACACCATTTAAAATAAATGTGCATTTGCTACCTTGTATTTCCAGATTATTTAGCAAATCTGAATGAACCCATAACTTGATGGTGAGAGCTTTTCTTGGAACACAGCCTGAGCAGGACTGTCTGTCCTGAACAGAAAGGATCAAGAATGAAATTAACTGTAATGAACATGAACACCTGCAGAGACACTTCAACAATAATACACCCATAACATCTTAAAGATTCCCTTCAGAGATGTCTCTGTGAATTTATGACCTCCACAAAAAGTCCAGGCACCTTGTTTGAAAATTCTTAAAATCACATGTAAAAACCCATAATTCAAAAATCTAACCGTTGTAAACAAGGTATTACATCATCAACTTTACATCATTGTAAAGTCCATTCTCAGTGTGTGCACTGGAGGCTAAAAATTTCCACATCACACTATAAATAAGTTGCATATTGGACCAGGATTGGCTCCAGTCTAGTTCTGATGTCACAAATCATCTTGTAGGGTGGAGGTCTTAAACTCAGATTTAAGGTGAGCACAGAGAAACGTTCCCTCTTCAGCAGATGAAGATGATTATGTTTAAGCAATGAAGTTGAAGCCCACTCCAGACAGGCAGATTCCAAACCTCCACATACATTTGAAATTAGGGAAACTAAAGTTACACAGAAATATATTTAAGTTACAGTTCTCATTAGCTCTAAGGAAACTAGTTGCAGCAGTCAGGAACCCTGCTGCTGCTTCTGAGGAGTGCTATGTAAGTCAACATCCTAACGAGATGTGATCCAACCTAATGCCTAATGCAGCAGATAAAGATTCTGGGGCTTTGGGGGTGCTGATGCTGAGACATTAAACCTCTATGCCTCCCATTGCTTCTTCCCCATGCATTAAAGAGATAAATTAGCGGTTTAGAGGAAGCCTGATTGGAGACTCTTGAGATAGCTGTCAGCATTTTGCAGCTAATCCTCCTCTGAAACCAGCGCCTCTGAAACCAGCCTTCAGCAGGAAAGAAAAACGCTGGTTAATCAATAGTGATCTGTGTTTTTCATCTTACTCTCCATTGTGGTGAGTGACTGTAAATCACAGCCATACTAGAAAAAGCATTGATATATGGATTGGATTCACTTCATGTGTTCCATCTTCATCAGTACAGCATGCTCAGTTAGCTTTCATTTAGATGCTTAATTGGTTACTGATTAGTTAATAAGAGTTGATTCACATCATCATTTTGGGTGAGAACTGGGCTTTTGGGTCATTTCTGAGCTGCTATTTACAATATGCAAAGTCCAAAATATTTAAATCAATTTGATTATATGACATACTCATGTTCACAAACACAAAGGAACAAAGATGAGGACATGACAAAACTCTAAACAACTACTGCACACATTACCATGGTATCTGGTATGGTTGACAGCCAGGAATATTTTTTTATGGTTTTGGTGACCACCTGATGGTTCCAGTGATGTTACAGTTAGTTTAAATTTCCCTTTGAGCAGGTCTGACCAATTATTTTGGATTGTAATAAAATGGATATCTATGCATATCCTCAAGAACATGATTTTTAATGGTTTTGGGGACCCTGTGAACAGAAGCTGGGTAATGACAGGAGTGAATAATGCAAATTAAACTGTGCACACAGACTAACAACACTACAATGAGGATTTCCTCTGAGAATCACATGCTTATTGAAATCACATTAGGTCTGATATTTGATGGGGTTAAATGGTGTTCACCTGTGAAGTGTGTCCCAGTAAAAGGAGCAGTTCTGTTTTGTTTTTGAGCTCTAATTGTCCCGTTCAGTCATCACCTTGATGGCTGATCTCTGCTCTTTGTTTTGCGGCCTTTCTAAAAGGGCTGCCTGTTCTCTGCTGCCTGCCCCAATAAGCTCTCATTAATCTTCCTTACAGCCTTCATTAAAGCTGCCACTGCTACACTCCCTCCTTCTCTCTCATCTCCTTTTCTCCATATTTTCACCTAACACATTATTATACTGGCTTTGCGTGCATAACACGCATTCTGTTCTGCGTTCTGCTGATTTGTGAGCAGGTTTCAGATATTATATATATATATATTAGATTTCTATTAATATTTTGGCATTAATAATGAATCCCATAATGTTTAGTTGAATTGAAGTTTACTTTCTCACATCTCAACACTTCATACCATCTCTGCTATGAAAAAGATATTTTTCATCTTACTCCAAATTGGACAAAATATCTTAATAGCTAAAAACCAGCTTGCCATGAAGTTCGATATATTCAGCAGAGAGGGTGAATCTTCTCTCTGACCATTTTGGCGTCTCCCTGACCTTTTCTCTGGTGCCATCAAGCTATAATTACTCCTTACCCAAAACTGGAACAACCTCCATGGAAAAGGCTATAAATATGTTCTGATGTGCTTTGGCTTGAGGGTATCTTTGCACCAGCAGTGCCCACATACCAAAATCCCAGTGACCATTACCTGATTTTAATAACTACAAATATCAGGTTAAAGTAGTGATGTGTACTCATACTTTGGGGACATCAACTCTTTAAAGAATGAGGATGGAAATACTGTGTATTTTCTTATTGTAAGTTTGATAGGGTATTTCTCAGTCCAAGATCTTAACAGTCTTTGACTTCTGGGTTTAAAAATGTCATTGTTACAATCAGACCCCTTTGTGCTTATATTAATGAATAGTAATGAATAGCTGATAGGAGGAGAATACTCTGCCTCAGTACTGTTGTGGTGTTTGACACTGTGGACTGCAGTATCCTAACAGATGAAGGCAGTGTGTGGGTATCTTCTCCTCCTACCTCTCTTCTTGGTCTTTTTCGGTTGCTGGTAGTAACCATGCCTCCTCATCCTCAGTTGTATGGTCTGCCCCTTTTCTGGGTCCTGTCTTGTTTACACTGTATATGCTTCCATTTGGACAGATAATAAGCAGTGTTAAAGCTATGTATTATCATTACTATGCAGGTGATTTCAATTATTCATTTCTTTTGACCATCAAAATATGACAAAACTGCTCATCAGACATCAGTCACAAAGATAACATGGCCTCTTAGAAATAGTAGGCTAATAAATAGAAATAGGCTAGTAATAAACCTGTTTCCAGCATACAGAGTACACTAATTTATGAAGCAAGTTTGACTTTAATGAAGCTGCATCTCCTGCACAGAATCCCAACCCTCCTTCTGCAGCATGGGCAGCTCCAAAAAACACAGGAACTGACTGTACCTGCATGACAAGAGATCTGGGTCTCCATCTGTACCACTGAAGAAAGAATATCCAACTTCACATCCACTCACAATGAACTTTTTCTTGGAACAATGTTTTTTAGGCTACAGAAATCATATTTATCACATTCTGAATAAAACATTGAGCCAGCAATTGCACACAACCTCAACAGCAATTGAGTGAAATCTTAATGGGTCAGAGAGACTTGCCCAGCATGCTGTGCTTCTGCATACACCTTGTCAGTGATTTTGGAAAGATCCACAGGCATATAATCAAAGAAAAAAAAAAAAGCATCTGCAGTGCTGAGGGAATTGCTCTGTTCCTAACTGTAATTCAGTAATAACGTAACACTAAGTGTGCTGTGTAGGCTCTTGCCCATGATTGGTGTGATCCCTCGATGGCCCGTCCCTCTGCTGCTCCCCCCCTGGACCGCCTCCACTCTGGATTAGACTGGCATCCCTGCCTGTATGGAGCTAGAACAATGACATTAAGATCTGCCATCGAAAACAAAACCCAAACTGCAAAAGGAAACATTGACATTGAAATATTTGTATTTCAAAAAGTTGTATTGGCACTAAAACAAGTATTGGTATTGAAAAAAGACACACACATCAAAAAACTTACAACCTCACAATATTCTTATCTTACTGTGTTGCAATATCTTTTGTATTATGATGATCTGTCTGCTTTCAGTGACAGGGTTTTTTTCCCCAATTTTACAGGCATCTCTTCTACAATGGTGGCCTATGGGGAAAATGCTTTTTGGGCCGCAGGGGATTTTTAGTTGCAGTGGCCAAAAAAATTGGCTGCGAGGCTGAGTGGCGGTACCATATTCAGTTCTCATAATACATCCATGATCTGACCACATCACTTTCCTCCACATCTCTGTAGACCTGCGTCTGTGGTGAACTCTCACATGAGCATCCATCTTTGCAATGAGGGGTTTGTACACAGCAGCCCTGCTATAATATCCCTCTCTATGTGGTGGTTGATGGACTTTTGTTTCTGACAGTCTGATCATGTCCTGCATTGACATTCTCAGTCACCTGAGGAAGAGTTGCTCTTCTGTTTTTCCTTACATATCACACTAATTCACAGGCATGACAGTCATTAAATGTGTGCTGTCGACCACAGTTTCTGATCCTGTTTACTGACGTCTTTCCCATAGATCTAAATGCAGATGTCACTTTAGTCACTGTTTCTATGAAAACACCAGCCAGTTGAGAAGTCTGGGTCTAAAGCTCCTGCTGTCTGTGCACCAACAATGAACCCTCTTTCACTTAGATCTGTTCCTCTGGTCATCTTGATGCTAAATCAGAATCAACTGGGCCTGCTCAGCATTTTTATACATGTCACAGAGCATGAGTGGATGTTAATTGTTCTATACAGTACACGTGTGGAAGCATCTGCATTTGTTACATTTCTCCACTCATTTATTCAGGTTTTTCTTCTGTCACCCATCTACACCCAGCACAGTGATTTAGAGTTAATCAGAACATGTCTGAGGAGTCTTTTAGCAGACACCAGTTATCCAATCCCAGTCCATGTCTGTGGTATAAACAGTATCTATCAACATTCTGTTTGAATGGCAGAGCAACTGAACCACGGTTTGGCTTAGTGAGTGGTGGTCCTGTGTCAAGGGCTCTGCCTTGGACGTGCCTCTCAGCCCTGAATGACTTACACTTGCTGTGCTGTATGAAGAGGGAATGCTGCGTTCAGTGGGAATGACAGGATGACTGAAAACTGTGGTTTCCTGGAATGGCCTCTATTAGAGAGGGTTATCCCTTCAGGTCAAACACTACAGATTTCTCACAGCAATCCAACCTTCAGACCTCAGAGCCTTTTGAGCCCATTTCTGCTCATTCATTTGATTTCACCCAAGTATTTGCTCATAATGTATGAATAATTCAGCTTTAATGTAACATCATAATGACAGCTTATGATATAGAAGAGCTGTTTTTAGCCTCCACTACCACTCTCAGACATTTCAAAGAGCAAACTCTATGGTGCTGGCAAACGTTTGTCACTAATGCTAATAAATAACACAAGCCTTCAAGTGGCTCAACGGGCTTAATTCCTATGATCACATGTACTTATGAAAACAGATATAATAACAATATGAAGAATAATAGATTTGTCTCTACTATAAGCCTGTTTCCAATAAGGGCTTGGTTCCCTCTGCACTGACTTTTCAATAATTTAACAGTTAGGATTTCTGGTTTTCAAAGAGATTTTAATGAGAATGAGAAAACATATTTAGATGTAATGTTCACAGTTAATCAGTGTAATGTGTAATGCTTTGAAATGAAGAAATCCAGTCAACCATCAACTTCCTCCTGGGGTTTGATAACTTACAGTAGGCTGAACACTTGCAGACATGCAGCTCACTAATCTGTTGGCAGTTCTCCCACTCTGTGTGGATGAGCATGTTAATATATCAGATAAATTGCTTTATTTTCTATGGTTAGCATGCTGTAATACAGAAAATAATAAAGGACCACACACCAAGTCCATAAGGTATTCAGTGCTGTAGTATGGCTCTGTTAGATCTTTGTTCAGCCCTGCTATTGCAGCATCTTGTGTGCATGATAATAATGTGTTTGCACAGAGAGACAGCAGTTCCTTCATCAGTAGAGCCTGCTCACTGTGCCGAGTGGCAGCAGAGCACCAGACCTCAGTAGGTGATGATGATACACAGTGGATGTCTGTTTGATTAGAATCACCTCAGGAACTCACACCAATGCATCAGTGTGGAAGTTCTCCATCTGCTCCAATTACTCACCATAAGCTTTTAGAATTGTAAAGGAATCACCTGTTTTCTAAAAACCTAAGTATCTTCACAATGTCTTAAAAACATGGAATCGGACAGCCTGCGTTTCATATGTCACATACCAGGAACAGAGGAACCAATCCTGTCAACGTTAAGGGTCAGGCAAAAACAATGATGACAAAAAACTCTCTAAAACAAAAAGAAACTCTAGCTGAGCAGACTCGTCAAAGTGAGAGTTTGCATTAGCATAACCATTAACACTGTGTCAGCCACTGTCAGTGACAAGCTAACATGCTAATATGCTAACAAACAACATAAACAAATAAAAGATGCTAACTACACCATTCTGATACATGGTGCACGACAGACTCCTCATCTGAGTCTGGGTCTGACTAAGGCTCAAACATGTGTCTGAATCCCTGGTTTCTCTAATGGCAGTCATCATGATGCTTACTCTTTCATTGGCCAGCCTAGAGCATGCAGTGGTGGTGGGCAGGGCATATTCATTGATCCAGAATTTTTCAATGAGGAAATAAGCATAGATACAATTATAGACAATAAAAAAAAAATTTAAAAGGCAGAGGCAGAGAGGATGTCCAAGACGATGAACATTCTGGGCGCCCATGCACATCAAAAATTTCTGAAAACATTCAACAAATTGAACAAATCTTTGGAAATGATTGACGACTCAGTATAAGAATGAGAGCAGAAATGATCTCCATTGATTCCAACACAATCCTGAGACAAAACACCATTGTCACCCAGGATGAAGAAAGCGCGACAAGTCCAAATTCAAGGCCATGCTGATTGTTTTCTTTGACAGTTAGGGTATAATTTTGGAGGAGTGAGTTCCAGAAAGGTTAACAGTGAATCAACACTATTACAATCAGGTTCTAGAAAAACTGTGAGGAAAAACTGGAAAAATTGTTTCATTCTTTCACACTGCTCTCTCAGTAAAGCAGTTTCTGGCCCAAAAACAAATCCCAGTGCTTGATCACCCTCCCTGTTCACCTGATCTAGCACCATGTGACTTTTTCCTTTTTCCTAAGATCAAATCTGTGCTCAAAGGAATAAGTTTTGAGTCTGTGTCAGACGTTAAGAAAAGAACGACAGAGGTTCTGAGACAACTGTCTGAAGAAGACCTACTGCACTGCTTTGATCAGTGGAAGACCTGAATGCAGCAGTGTGTTGATGCAGAAGGAGAGGATGTAGAAGGAGAAAGACACTGAAAAATGTTGATGTTCAGTAAAATTGTATTACAGCATTAGTCTTGTTTTTAATAGCCAAACCTTGTATATGTGTCATGGCTCCACCTGTGACTCCCGTGTTTCCTAGTATCCCCTTTTTTTCTCCTGTCCTCCCTCATCTATGTGTGTGTGTGTGTGTGCGTGTGTGTGCACTTGGAGGCACAGCTCAGCAATCAGCGCTGGAATCATCAGCGCACCTGCTCGTCATTACTCATCAGCCACAGTATAAGAACCCCGGCTCTACATCCACTCATCCCTACATTGCTCTACCAGTAATATGGTATCTTGACTTTTAGTTGCTCAGTCTCCTGTGTAGTTTCTGAGCATTTATTCTCCACTGCCTCTTATTGACTTAACTAACCATGTGTTTCCATTCAGCAACTCACCTGCGAAACATCAGCTTCTTTCACCTGCCTGGTCTCCTGCCTTCATTGCTCCTCATCATCTCCCACATTATTTCCTATCAAAACCTTTTTTTCTCTAAATGCTTTTAGCTCCACACAAAGACTGAGCCATAGCAACATGCTCTTGCAGTTTTAAGTCTAAATTATGTTTTCAGGCTTTGACCCTGCTCAAACTGCAAGTGAAACGGTTCGAAATCTGTCCATAAAGTAACAATGAAAACAGACAGGGTCAACCAAAGACAAAGACAGTCTACAGCTGTGTGTGATGGTGGTTGGCAAGCCTGAGGTTTCCTGAAATGGCACTGTTCTCATTGCTTTCTCACTGAGGGGAGCAGGCTGAGGTCACAACTCTTATATGAGATCTGCACCATTGCAGGCAGCTGTGGGGGCATCTTCTAATGAGGCAGCCTTTTCTCTCAGGCACATCATCAGACAGCTCAAGTAGAGGCCAGATTAAAGACTGGGGAGAGGGAAGTAGACCAAGGAGCTGCCCTTGTTGAACAGCTAGAGAGAAAAAATAGACATAATTATGTGTGGTTTAGGATTTTGTTTGACTGACAGTCTGTCCACTAAGGAAGAGGACAATAATAATCCTAAAGATTAGAATCTAGTTTATGGAGCATATCTGTCTCACTCTGGAAAGAGCAGAGTCACTGTAAATGTGCCAGTATACTCAGTGATCCCATAAGTGGTCAGTGGTATGTGGGATGTGTTGGACCTCTAGACTGTTCTGACAGTTCTGATTATCTGAGCTCCTCGCCCTGTCACAATTAGTGAGTAGAATGACACATCTCATCCTTTTGTCTCTACTCAAAGCTTGTGAGGTGACAAGTGGTATGTAAACCGAGTGTGACTATTTTCTAAACTAAAAACAATCAACAGCAAGGTCTATGGATTATCCTAGGTAATGAGTATTGTTTCTAGGGCTGTACTGGCCTCAGAGTTTTGAAAAAGTGTAATGAGTCGACTTGGGGAGTTCTCAACAGATGCAGCGACTCATTGACTTTTAGGAGGCAGCCCTGGCTGTTAATAATGAAGGGAGCACTGCGCATATAAGAATATAGTTCAAGCAAACCCTGTGGCATTGCTCTGTCACCACAAGCCCACTGTCATGAACTTTTTAATGTAAATGATGTTGATGTAACACTGCTTAACACATTAGTTCTTCAACAATAAAAATGTGTATGTATTTCCATATTGAAAAGATTTCATAAGCTGACTGCTTTACTGCTGGAATGTCCTTAATTTAATAGAAGTACTTTCTTTGGCTGTCAACAGCACTTAAAACAGCTAGTTCCGTAACAAACGATAAAACACCGGCACTGGACAAAATCCTGGGCTTAGAGAACTGTCCATTACTGAGATAACCGACTACTACTACTTTGACATCAGAAACTTTGATTCAGTGGTTCTTAATTTTGGACATCTTCCATCCCAGGCAAAGACACTTCTAACAGGAACAGTCCAGAGAGTAGAATCTGTCCACCCCTCTGTCATGTACACCTTCATCCCTTTGCTGTCCTTTACTAATGTAACTCTTAACACACACCTTTCTTGGTCTTTCTCATGTGTTCTAAGCCAATTCATTCACTACCTCCACCCCTCCCTCATCAGCTATTCCATACACACTGCTTGCTTTGCTGCTCTGGCCCTCAGGCACTGCTTCTCCTGCATGATTTATTGTCCTCTCTGGCTGCTCTCAACACTCCAGTCCTCGTTCCTCCACTCCCCTCCAAGCTCGTCTGATAAGAGGAATGAGTAAACTTCCACTGCAGGGACATCATTGTACAGTCTGACGAGATGATAACTCCACTGACACAAACAACGTCTCACATGAGGTTTAGTGTTTGTTTTGTAATTAACTCATCATTTCAACTCATAAGTTTGGTTTTCCCTTCCCAGTTAAAGAACTTACTGGGTGAAACTCACAGCAGAGACAATTAAATATTTCCCATAAATTCAGAGAATCTTGAAGCTAACCCTGGTAAAATTTGAGATCTGAAGTTAAACTTTGAGGCTGCATGTGAACAAGAGCAAATGGTATAATGTGCCAAGGGAAGGAAGACAAATTAATTAGAGGAGCAGAAACCCAGCTCAATAGCTTGGTTTGCCAGCATGTTTTAATCACTTACAGTGTAATTAGGAAGGGGCATAGTGAGGCTTGTGAGGGTTCTCCAGTAATAAGGGATGAGAGCAACTCCAACTTTCAATTACAAAAAACACTCTGAAGATACATCCTTGGATAAGGTCTTTGATGCTACATAGAAACACACTGAACCTGACAAACACTTTCTATTTACAGTATCCTTTTGCCAGGTGATGGATCAATAATAGCCAGGTTTGAGTGTTACACACCATCAACAGTTTTATCAGAGCTAATCATTGTTACGCCCAAATAATTTCAAAAACTAAAACTAGGGTTGCAGTTAAGGTATTTGCAGTTTATTACAAATTGGCTCTCATTTTCAGTTTTTCCACTGTGGAGCCCCTATCATAGCCTCCGCTTGCAGGTCCCCTCTGCTGTCAGGGGGTATACACGGAAATATATGCAAAAAAATACAAAATAAAATTGCAAAGACACTTCCTGTACTGAAATGCTGGTTATTGGCCTGGTGCGATATAGACACCAGTTTGATCAAGTAACTATATCCCTTGACAACTGTGTGATTTCTCAAAGTGCAACAGCCAAAAATCTGGGTGTCACATTTGATCCTGCTCTTTCTTTCGATCAGCACATTAAAGACATTACAAAGACCGCCTTTTTTCACCTACGCAATATAGCTAGGATTCGGTCTTTTCTTTCCATAGCAGACGCTGAAATTCTAGTTCACGCCTTTGTTTCCTCTAGACTGGATTATTGTAATGTTTTGCTTTCGGGGTTACCGCGTGCTAGCACTAAAAGTCTACAAATGGTTCAAAATGCTGCAGCTAGAATGCTAACCAAATAGAGAAGGTTTGACCACATTACGCCAATCTTAGCCTCCTATTCATGTTAGATCAGACTTTAAAGTTCTCCTAATGACTTATAAAATTCTAAATGGGTTAGCCCCCTCATACCTGTCCGAGCTCTGCGTTCTCAGAGTGCAGGGCTGCTATCTGTCCCCAGAGTTAAAAAGAAGTCAGCAGGCTGCAGGGCCTTTTCCTATCGGGCCCCCTTCCTTTGGAACAACCTCCCTATTGATATTAGACAAGCTGACTCAGTTGAGGCCTTTAAATCCAAGCTAAAAACTCATCTTTATGCCTTAACTTTTCGGCTAGCATATTATTCTGATTCTTATTTCAGGTTATCATTTTTCCTTTGGCGGGTTGGGTCAGTCTCAATGCATCAGTTAAGCTTAGTAGTTATTAAATGTTGTCCATGATGTCCTGCCGATGAGATTACTATAAACCGTCTTAATATCGCTGCATCAATCTAACTGTGTGTTTCTTCCCTCAAGCACATTAGTGCCCAGGCTGTGCTTCTCTCTCTCTCTCTTCTACTGTCTCTTACTGCAGGGTTCTGCCTCCGGAGCTGTAGAGTCTCCTGCTGCTCCCATGATCCAGCTCAGCTGATGATGCGACAATAATTAAACATGTATTAGTGTTAGTGGTAGTGTTAGTGCTACTAATGTTTCACTGTTTAGTCATTATTATTCCTTTAGCTATAATAATAATAATTATTATTATCGTTATTACTAATACTATTTACATTGTGACTTAGTCTGTGTATCTGCAGTGTTGTCTTTCTCTTACCCCATCCCCCCCTCTCTGTCTAAACCAGTCGAGGCAGATGGCCGCCCACCCTGAGTCTGGTTCTGCTCGAGGTTTCTGCCTCTTAAAAGGAGGTTTTTCCTTGCCACAGTCGCCTAGTGCTGCTCATGGTGGGATCTGTTGGGTTTCTCTGTAAATTTTATAAGATAAAGAGCACGGTCTAGACCTGCTCTATATGTACAGTGCCTCGAGAGAACTTGTTTTGTGAATTGGCGCTATATAAATAAAATTTGACGTGACTTGACTTGACTTGTCCTGTGGAATTGTGGTTGTATTATATTTTGTTTAATTAGTAACTTAAACTATTTATTCTGTTACTGTGGCACATGTATTGATTTTGTATATTCTGTCTACCTGGCACGTAACGTGAGTATCTATGCCACTGTAGCAACATGTATGGATTCAAAAATTTTGTATTAACTGATTACACAAACCATTGTTCTCATATTTTCATTTAGAATATCCCCTTGAATAATACATTTTTTTAACACTGAAAAAATTATGAAACATACTGTTGCCCTTTTATTCACAGCAACTCACAACAACAGTAGTACTATGCTTCTATTTATTTTCATAAGTAAGTCACTATAGTCCATTTGGCACTCAAAATACCCCAAATACCCCCGGACATCTACGATTTCCTCACAGAACTTCCACATGTCTTCACTATTGTCAAACTCAAACTTGAATGGCTGCAGTATCAGTTCTGTCAGTTATCCAGGTCCTCACTAGCCTCCTCATCCCAAAGTTGTGCAAACTGCTGTGCAGCCTCTGCCACTTTGTCTTCCTCCATCCATCACTGCAACAGGCAACTCCACCTTGCCTAAGAAGGCATGCTGGTCAGCTTGAACCCATTTTGCTGCCTCTCTGCAGTCATGGACAATTCAAAGGGGGCAGTGAGAACGGTTACAACACTTTGTGCAGCGTTCGACAGCAAGCTTTCCACTGTAAAGAATTATCTAAAGATCCCTCTACGACAGGCAAGAACAAATTTAATGATCATAGTGCTTAAAATTCAGTAATAGTAAAATAATTTGTATAGCCAGCAGAGTCTTCGCATGATCTTTAACTCTCAACTGTTTATGATCACGCCAGCGTGATCAAATCACGTGACAGTTGTACCAATGCACCGTAACAAAAAACCTAGGTCACCTGGAACACTGCTGTCAACTTCACCCAGAAGTGCAGATTTGAAACTCTCTCTGTTTTTGTTTGACATTGATAGACCCATGTAAAACCAGAGATATGGTTTTTGGCAGGTGTTGCATTTCTTTCGATATATTCTTCATTTTATATAGTCATTTTACAAAAAGGAAAAAGGTGATCTCATCACTCTCTTGTTGGGGACCCACCATGGCTTTCGTCAGAGCTGCCTGATGAGCTTCCTAATGTAGCAGTTGATCTTTCTCCCACTACTGTTTAGGGGGGCAGAAGCCTCATCCCCCATCCATCCAGCCAGCTGTTCTTCCAGCGCTTCCTTCATCACAGTTACTGGAGTCTGGGGAGGCAGCTCAATTGCCAGACACGTGAGATCCCTGTCCATGTCGTGATCGGTGAGGGACTTGGCCACCTGTTTCCTGGTGCTTGCCCGGATGAGTCGGCATTTCTCCCTCCTTTGCTTAATGTGGGCTAGTCTGGTAGGTTCTATCTGATAGAGACCCGGGGAATTCCTTCATTCACCAATCAACTCCCTTAAGTAAGCAGCAGTGTGCTTACTGAGCCTGTGGATGGAGTAGCCCCTGCTGGACGAACACCACAGTGCACAGGTTGCACCTATAGTGTCCCTGACCAGCTGGTGTGTCTGTTTGGTGTGGGGTGCATTTGGCAGGTGTGTGAAGGTGCCCACGCACCTAGCACACTCAGCCTACCCCTTGGCCCGCTCATCATGTTAACGCTACTCCAAAGTTTCCTCCGGTTATCCCCTCCAGCCTACTCATTATACCGCCCATAGTGATTTGTAGTATAGTGGGTCTTGCACCCTAACCTACACTGTGCCTTGGTCCGCTCAACTGGTCTGTTTGTTACGCTTGGCATGCACAGTTTGATCCCAGGGTGGGATGCAAATCTGGGCCTAGGAGAAGGGGTATGGGAGTGTTGCAACTAGACCGCTTGTCCTCCAGAAAGTACGCTTTTGTCAGGATACTGCTACTCCCGATGCTACAGCAGAGAGTCATTAAGACACAAGCAGGCGAGGTCAAAGGTTTATACTACAACCTCAGATCAGGCAAGACAAGTTGAATGTTATGAGGACAGGCAACAAGTCCAGGCACCAGCTGAGGCAACCCGTGCAAATGGGATCCAACAGGCGCCATAGCTGGGGAGATCCACAGGAAGGGCCAGGCGCGCTGCCAACCGCCATACCACATCCCCTACGGAGGCCTGCCCTTGCCTCTGCACGTTGCTGTGGACCAGAGCCCCATGAGATGACCGTGCACCATTGTGGCGGAGAGAGGAGGGCGATGGGGTGACTGCTTCCCAGCCGTGGCTCGAGCCCAGCCTCGCTTTGCACCCCAGCCCGACTGACCCAGCTTTCAGAGCCAGTCCCTTCTTAGGACCAACTGATCCATGTTCAACTGCATGGAACCCTTCTCCACTTCAGCCTTCTCATTTAAATATATGCTATATATGCTACTATTATTGCAGCTCCACCTTCTTACCCATTTACAGTTTGAGAATAGGTTGAGATCGTTTCGGCCCCAAGACCTCTAATAATTCGCTTTACCAGATAAAACTGCAAGACTCTGAGCACCAGCTATCCTGAGGGAAACTTCGGAGGGAACCAGCTACTAGATGGTTCGATTAGTCTTTCACCATCTTTCGGGTCCTATCATATGCATGTCATACAAAGTTCTTAAGTGCACTCACAAATTGAAACATGAAAATAAAACTAACCTGAACAAATGTATACAAGGTAACAAAAATATGAATCATGGTTCAACCTTGGTTAGGATTTTTAGGTGTGAAAACCTCAGAGAGCTCTAATCAGTAATGAGTAGCTTGATTCTGATGATGTACATGGAACCAAAGAGGAATTAAGTGGCAGCACAACACAGTAAACCCAGCTGGAGATATTTGGCATGAGAAGTCTTCTTCTGGCATTGTGCTGCAGTCTGGCAGAATGCTGGATTAATAACAATCCGGAGAAGTGGGTGGTGGGTCACAAAGGATTTCAGTGCTCAGCACTTACTATAAATGTTCTCCTTTTGTCTTAGAGAGGCTAATCTCCTCATGGCACTGTTTGTTCCTTCTGTTGCCAGCATTCAACCTAGTCACACTGATAAGAGGACAGAGCTTTAGACACAGGCTTGAACCAACATGTTCAGCTCACTGGTTCATGCTATTACAATATCCACATTCTTTTTAAACACATTTCAGTGTGTAATGTATAAATATGAAATTAATAGACCTTAGAGAATAAGTAATTGGGTTTGAAAATGATTGTCCTCACCTTAATTTGTCTAGACATCAGTGTTCACCCTCCATTTCTGGATACTACTACAGAAAAACATTTCTAATAATGAGAGTGAGGGCAACAGCCATGAAATGGATCATCTTATTTATTTTTAATCACACACTTGTACCTCACAGTAGGGAATTTTCACAGTGCCTAAATTATTATTTTTTTTTCCCAGGAAACAATGTGGTCAACATTACAGTAGAGGTAAATAGAGGTATATTGCCATCCAACTGCAATTTATTGCTGTATATATGTGGAAGTTTCCTAATAAATGCTTTTGACCAGAACTAAGACTGTCCAGCAGCAGCAGCAGCGTAATTTCTTGTTGATTATAACATTCATCTTTTCTGAAGTAGTCTTGTACTAAAGCCTGGGATTTCTGCTAAAAAAAATCAATAGCTATAACTCTATGTGACGCCCCTCCCTCGGTGTCCAGTGGGTCATCATGATTAGGCTCAAGAGGCCAATGGCTGACTGTGGAAGGTCATCAGCTCATCTAGTTCACCTAGGCTCTTTGGCTATAACAGATTACACCCTATAAGACAAAAGGTGAAAACACATACAGACAGTTCCATAGTGCAAGTCTGGCAGAAGGTCAAAGGGACAAGAAGCAGACATGGCCTAAACAGGAAAGAGGGTCTGCAAGTATCTGGCAGATGGATGGATTTGACTTGTAGTCATACTGTTTTATTCCTGAGGAAGGAAACAAAATAGAGGGTATGCACGTGACGACACAGCTCACGGAAGTCACTGCAGTGCTTGCACTTGCGTGGCAGAAAGACACGTTAGCCGCCAAAATTTAAAAACAATATCCAAAATGGGGAAGAGCTGCTGTGCAATCGATTGTACAAACAGATTTGCGAAGGAGTTGGAGCGATCTTTCAAAAGTACAACAAATACTCACTGGCTGGTCAGGCACAGGAAAAGCTCCCAAACACAAAGAAGTCCATAAAAACCCAAAACAAAGAAATCCAAAAACACAGGGGAACACAGATGAACACTGGAGAGCACTGGTTGAAACAGGAACACACAGTTATGCAGAAAACCTAACAAGACTATTTTACTACTGGGATGATTAGTAATAAGACACAGGTGAGGATGAAAAAAGGAGGGAAAATGAGACAAAGACAGGAAGTAAACGCAAAACTGACAGGACGAGACTTCAAAATAAAACACACAAGTACAAAGACACAAGAAACACAAGGGAAAAGGATAACAAAATAAAACCAAAAAAACAGAAACACAGAAGAAAATGACAAAACCAGAACAAAGGAACCTAGAAACAAGAGAAAATACTAATTTATAACAGAAACTAAGACACAAAAATGTGGTCCAATTTTTCGGATGTTAATTAGGGTGTAGGTTAATTAGATTCTGAAGTACTCCATATATATTTCACATTAGAAAATATTGATGTTGTATTATCATAAGAAACACACTGTGTGCTTTAAGATAAGAAAGACATTAACCATATGAGAGCCAGACGAGAGGCACTAAATTGGTTTTCAAGTGTCAAAAGCTGCACTGAGATCGAGCTTAAAAAAGGTTACTGTGTGGTACAATGGCAGTTGTAAGTGATAAGTTTACAATATTCAGCATTGTATTTTCACATATGAACTCTGGAGAATGTCCATGACTTGATTTTTTGAACAACAGGATTGTGAGACTCATTCTCACCTGCTCTAAATGTTCCGTTTGGTTCAGGTGAGGGGTGGAACCTGCAGGTAGAGTGTGCAGGAGGCCAGCACTGCAAGAGGGAACTGTCATCAACACATCTACTCATTCTCAGCACAATGACCTACTCTATTCACACGTGGGATCAATCGTACATTACACAGACTTTATACCAGGGAGTTGCAGGATAAAATCTGATTCAGACATTTGCGTTCACACATGCAGCTCCACCAGGTGATGTGGTGAAAAGTTCAGGTTTGCAGTGCATGTGCGAAAGCACCTTAGGTCTGGCCAGAGATCCTTGGAAATTTTAGCTGGTACAGGAAAGAGGCAGGGTGTGGCAGCAGCTGAATAATTAACCACTTTCACATCTCTTACGATCAAAGAACCTTTCACTGACTCAGTATACATGTAATGTTATGTTTGGCATATTGAGGAGGAATGAATATTGAAAGGAAAGCCTCATCCCACAAATTTCAATGTACCACTTAGAAAAGAGGAACCACAAGAAAACATAGTCACTGTTTCTGCATAACCAGTCACAGTGTTCTGAATTATCTGTTAGTTGCAGATATGACTTCACCACTTACATTTTAGGCAATTTATAGCATCATTACTGACTTAAGGTCCTTGCCATGGAATCCATGCTGTGGAGTGATCGACTGAAACTGGTTAAACAGTAACTGCTTTTAAGGGACACTGTAAGAAGTACACCAAACATGTCTGCAAGGCGGCAATGACGATTTCATTTGTTAGTGTCATATCTGCAATTCTGTTGGTTGGGTAATTTTGACAGGGTCATTTCAAGATCTGAGAGCGCGAGCAGAAATGTGACAGCAGAAGTTCTGTGACATGACCCTGGTGCATGACAACATCATGACATAGCATGTGACAGTTGTGGAGAATAAAACATCAGGGAAACAGCACTGTCTAGAATCCTGGACAAGAGACCTAATCGACACCAGAAACAGATGACATCAGATGTCTGTGATCACTAGACCAAAACCATTGACTGGAAAGAGTCCTCGACCGGGGGTGAGTGGACAGCCAGAGAAAGATCTTACACCAGTGACCTTCTTTGAACGAAGATGGAGAGTTGTAATCTCCTCCTCTGTATGACCACGTTATCACGAGACACAGATTCAATACTCGATGTGATCTGATAACAACTGAGCCATCTGTATGACAATTGAGCAAACTGTGTCTGCTAACAGAATCCTGTGATAAGAATTGAAAATAACTTTTTCCGAAGTCAAGAATGATCCCTCAGGTTCAGTCCAGTTCAGCACTGAGACAACTGACAGAATCTCAACAAAAATGGAACAGCACAAGCTTCAGAAAGGTACTGATAATTAATGGGATGTATGTGATTGACTTGTATGGAGTTCTTGGTACAGTGTCCACCACCTATGTATGTATTTGTTTGTCAAGTGGGTCACATATCCTATGATGTCATTTTGAATTTGTAAGTGTATGTCTACTGACTGTCTGGTTTCTTTTTACAGCCACTTCCACACACTCAGCAAAGAGTAACTGCAAATTGGATTTCTCTTTTGGAGGAAGCCACAAACTCACTTTGATGTTCCCTCATTGAGTTACCCTGCATGGGTGCAATCTAGCAACCCAGTGAGGAAAAGGAGAGCGTATATACCAAAGGTGTGTGGCAAGACATCAAAAGCCTCGTTTCAACCATACCAGAGCAATTCTTCCAGGTGAGGTCACACTGAACTGTCCATTCAGTGGATGTAGGTTGTTTTTGTTTGTTTGTTCATTTGTTTGTTATACAGATATTTTTGGAAACTTTTGGAAGCAGAAATAATCTACTTGCCATTGTGACTTTGTGGTTTGCCATATCACCTCACAGCAAGAAGAATCTGGCCTAAATTTGAGTCCTCTTCCTCCTGGTCTGGGATAAAAGAAGATTTTGTCACACTGTTTTTTCAGTCAACAATAATTTCTCTCAGTTGGATCAAGGCATATGGTGCAGTGGTTCCTGTAGGTCAATTTAGAGTCACCAGTTAAGAGTTGGCTGGAGCCAATCCCAATGGATGGATGAATCAAGACATCTGTCTGTTACTTGAAAGCTCTAGTTTCAGTCAATTGTGAGATTATGTCTCTCTTTATTCTAACATATTCCTTGAGATTTTGAATATATGAATGAAGTGAAACCAAACAGCAACTCAGTTTGATTATCAGGCAACAGCTTAACACCTATTAGTCATCTGACCGGTTCAACAGCAGCCCAGCCAAGCCACATGTCCCATATCAACTAAGACCAAGAGTCTGCAGACTTTAACTGCACTCAGGCACAGCAGTGCTTTGAATGAAATGCTAACCTGCGCGTAGTAACATGCCCGCAATGACAAGGTGAACATGCTGATATTTAATAGGTATAATGCTGATCATGTCAACCATCTTAGTTTAGTATGTTAACCACGAAACCATGAATGTCTGTACCAAAGTGTGTGCCAGTCCATCTAACACATTTTGAGACTTCATGTTTATATGGCATCTTGCTGGTGGAATGAGAGAAAAAGGCAGGGAATTAAAGTCATTAGGCATCATCCTCTGAGGACCATGAATGTCTGTAAAGTGATGGACTGACAGACCAACATTACCATCCCTAGAGCCACGCCACTAGTATGGCTAAAACTGCCACAAATAAAAGTGTCAAATACATTTCAATAGGCACAAAGCTTTCACTCTCATTAGCACAGCTGATGTAGCCATTATGAAAGAATATCAAATTAGGAGACAGTTTGAAAGAAATCACAGAGTCAGATATTGGGAGCTGGGGCAGGGAAGAGCAGAGGCTACAGAGTTTTACAACCTTTTTAAAAAGCAAAACCACAAAGTGAGACTGTAGATAAAGCCAGTTTAAGGATATTGAGCAGAAAGAGGCTGACTGACTATTTACCAAGGGAGAATTTTGCTTAAGGTTCAGTGGTTGTGATGTGTAGTGTGCCCAGAAGAAAGGCAAGCCTCTGCAAATAAGTGTGTGAGTTTTTAGTGCGCTCACTTGCTGTGTATGATAACTGATACTGATCTTATAGGTTGAGAGGATTCTTGAAAAGATGTGTAAGAGTGACTGCCACAGAGACTTTGTGGTAAAGTATTCATAGTTTTAAATACATTTTTTCGAGCACTCTGATTTAGATTTTTCTAGTAGCCTACACATTTTGCTGACATATTGTGCACACTTTGTCCAAATGGACATTGACATGATGACATCTGGGGCATCCAAATACATCTCATCATACCTGAGGAAATATGCCATTAACAATTCATTTATCTCCACTCATTTCACATGACTTGTACTAAATAATCAATTAGTTGGATTATGTTTTCTTAATTTAGTCAGTTTTACTAATTGTTGTAAAATCTTCTAATAAAATTCTAGATCTACATTAGTTCTTGTTCTCTTCAGTCAGTGCATCAAATATATAATACCAAAGTGCTTTTATTAATATCATTTATATATTTAGATTTTCCATTTATGCAGCTTCTTCTTGAACTCTTCGCTGGTTGCCTGGCAACCTCACAGTGACAACAAGATTAGAGGAACCACTGTTCCTGAGCCAAGAAATAGTCCAGCAATTATGGATTATACAAATTCTATATATGTGTTAATTAGTGTTCTTTAGAGATGTATTTTTGATGGATTTAGCAACCTTCAGACTTAGCAAGCCTAGCTGGGTGCCCACTTCTAATCTTCATGCTAAGATAAACTAACCGGTTTCTGGCTGTGGCTTACAAACAAGAGTGACATCAATTTGAATATTTAACTCTCATCACATTTGTCTCCTGCTATCAAGGGTTAACTCAGCCAGTTGGATTTTTATGCCACCTGCTGCTTTACCTCCCACATGTTTGTAGAAGGAAAGCTTCAGCCTGCATGCTGTGTGTTTATTTGCCTCTGCTCTCTGTGGTCCCACCTGCAAATATTAACCACTCTGCTAATAAAATACCTACTCACTAGGGGACTTTCAAACGATAAAACAATTTAGAAGAAGTAATTTTATAGAGGTGACTGTCAGTGAGATAACTTGAGAGTCATGGCGTCCTGTAAATATGAGCATGGCGACCTTTGGTGTTTGTGCTGTAACTGCTCAGTGGAGACGAGGAAGATGCCCTGCTGCATGATTAAGAATTCCCTCTGGCGGCTGGCTGCTGCATTAGTATGGATGCTGAGTAGGTGAGAGTCCTCTCTGGATGCTGTGACCCTCTCCTGCTGTCAGGTATGTGAGACGCCTTCATCCAGACAGGAAGTAAGTGCAAACACTTAAGGATGATAACAGACAGGAAGCCCAAAACTAATGAGTCCACAGAGAGTCCAAAAGTGCTTCCTCATTGTCTAGACACCTTACAGGCCTCTGTGCCCGCCCCTCCAATACACACACAATCACTCTCTCTCACACACTCTCTTTCAACCACACTATCACTTCATCGGCAAGTTCATTTCCATTCTGAGCGCTCTTTGCTGGTGGGTCAAAGCCCTGATTGTGTGGAGAGCTGATGGAGGCAGAGAGACTCTTACTTCCCAGTGCCTTTATTATGGAGGAGGAGGCTTCCCTCGGGCTCCCTCCTCTTACATCACAGTCTCCTGGCTGCAGCAGGGAGGAACATAAACATATTCATAGCAGCCAGAGCAGCCCCCTGGATTGTTAGAAAATGAGCCTGCGAGGGGATGATGCAGGTAAAGAGCTAGTGGAGCTGGGAGATGATGGGGAGGGGGAGGGGAAGGAGAGCAGGGTGCTGGATTAGATGCAATTCAGTAAACTGAGCACTTTTGTTTTCCCCAGCCAATCCCACTTAACCAGTGGCAAAATGTGAGAAAAGTGTTAGCTAAAGCTTTCATATGAAAGCCAGAGAGAATGAACATGAAAAATTCAATGAAATTCAGTGAAAAGCAATACTCATTTAGAAAGCAGGTAAAATTTCAAATGTGAATTATGGACATAACTGTAGTTCTACAAATTCTGCATAGGTTGGTTCTTACATTTAAATTACATTTAGTCAAATAGTAGTATTTACTAGTATGTACACAGTTGTATCAGGCTTTCAACAGCTGATATCACCAACACTGCCATCACATGTCAAGCACAGTATCATACAGCACTGATCAAATCCTCAATCCACTGCTTACATCACTTCCATCTGTTCACATGAGCTCTGAAAATCTCCTAACAGGCTTTTGTTGCCCCTCTGGAGCTGAAGGAACAAACTCGACCTTTCGCTCTTTGCTCTGAACCAGAAGCCGCTGCTGCATGAACTGAAGATAAGAACTCTCATTTGGAGGGGATGCTGGATCATCAGTGCTCAGGGATGCATACACTGTCTGATCAGGGATTCTTCTGCTTTGGTTTGTCCTGAGACATTGCTTCTGTGTTGTGTCTTGTCACTGTGCGTGGACTCTCCTGCCAGAGGAAGAAAAAAAATCTGCTGAGCAGGTCTGGATGGAGAATTGTTTTGCTTGTTTTTATGGGTTCATGTGAATGTCACTGAATGTTAGTGCAGTGGGACGAATGAATCTCCACTGTTTCCTTCACTCAGGCCCTACAGTGTTGACAAATGAAGATGATCAGAGAGTGTAGGACAAGTGATGCAAAGCGTCTGATATCCCAGCACAGATGTGCCACTGGAATAATGTAAAAGCTATCAAAGTAATGAGGTGACACTGAGGCTAGACCCCTCTTCATCTGTCTCTATTTGTCTGTGTTGCCAGCAGCCAATACCCAGCCCCTCTCATTTCATGTTGTGATGTGATAGTTCATTTCCACACAACTACACTGCTCCAACCAGAGAGCTCAGATCCTTTATTAAGCCATGCACCAATTAAAAATGCTCTTTTACAAGATGACTCTGCATTGAGTGTGAGTAGCACATAAGTGTTGAAGCCTGCTTAAGTCCACACCAACCTCCAACCATTCGACTGTCACTGTTCTCAGAACCAGCTGTCCTGTCAGCAGCAGAGAGCACAAACCATCTTCACCCTGTTGACTGACATGCAACGACTGTAGCTATGTAAAGCTAAGCTTAGGTATAGTGGTGCTTTAAGCTAAATGCTAATACCAGCATGCTGACATGGTCACAATGACAAAGCTAACATGATATTTAACATGTAATGCCATGGTCATTTTCATAACCATCAGTTTAGTGTGTTAATATGCTAACATTTGCAAATTATTACTAAACAGTGTACTGAGTTTGTGCACAGTTCAAACCAAAGTATTGGACAAACTTCAGTTTTGACCTGGTGGCGCTAGCTATACAGTTCCTTTTTAGCCCATACATAGTGCTGCATGTTCGTCCTGATCAATTCAACCTTAGTTTCACCAGTCTACTAAACATTTTGACAGTAGTGTTGTGGTGAGTCAAGGCACTCTGTGGTGAACTTCAGGCAAGCAGCAATGGTTCCTCTGGAGAGCAGCAGCTTCCTCCGTGGTGGTGCCATGCACACCATGCTCCATCTAACCATGCATCTAGATTTGTAGGTGACAGACTCATGAGCAGAGAAACCTGCTCCAGTGATTCCTGAGCAAACCTGCATCCTGGCAGGAGCTAAATCAATCAATATGCCTGTTTGATGCACATGTTCACATCATGCATTGTTAGCATTTAGGAGGTGGGCCTGTCTGTGACCAATGGTGACCTTTAACAACAGTGGCTAAGAAGGTTCAACGCACTGCAACTGAAACAAGCACATTAAGAAACATCTTCATCAAATTGACAGCACATGCCATGCAAATGGATGTGTTTGTTGTTCAATGCTCTGTGACTTAAAAAAGCTACAGAAGTCAGCTGCTCATCCAACACTACTGACGAGCAGCGGATTCATATAAGAGAATATATAAACAAAATGCTAATGACAAAAACAAAAGCTAACAGGAGTCAGGAGTTAGCAAACCTGGAGTCCAGTAAATGAAACAATATTGTAGGTGTGGGTTAGAGCTACTGTGACATATAAAAACACTCAGACATTTTGAGTTTGTTATTCACAGGAGGCATCTGCTGATGTCAACCGACCTCAAAAAATATACATAAAGATTTTGCATGTAGGTGAAGAGTTTAGATGTTCATCCGTCCAAAGTCAAACTGTCTATAAATGGAGACGATTTAGTTCTGTGGTTACTCACCATAGAAGAGGGCTGCCAGCTATGAGGCACAATGCAGAATGTTCAATGAGGTGAAAAGAAGGGTAACACCAAAAGGCTCTGATTAACATCTCTGTTCATGAGTCTACCACATGAAAATCATGCAGCATAGTGTCCATGTGAGGACACCACAGAGGATGCTGCTGCTCTCCAAAACAACCATCACTGTACAGCTGAGCACCCTGATACTCCACAACACTCCTAGGAAGAGGTTCTGTGGACTGATGAAACTAAGGCTGAAGTGTTTTGGAGGAACATGATACACTATTGTACAACATAAAAAAGACTGTATGCCAATGTGAAAACATCAACCCAGCAGCAAAGTACAGTGCATCATGATTTGGGGCTTTGCTGCCTCTGGTCCTGGACAGCTCACCATTATCAAGGGGAAAATGAATTCCTATGTTCATCAGTGTATCTTAGAGGATAATGTCAGGGTGTCCCACCAGCTGAAGATCAGCAGGACAATGATCCTAAATATAAAAGTTAATCTGCTATAGAATGACTGCAGTCAAGGAAAATTAGGCCAATGGAGCTGCTGTCAAATGACAACAAGATTTTCACATTCACACCAGACATCCTATAATATATCTAGCTGAAGCAGCTCTGTGAACACACACTGTAGTTTATTTTGATTCAATCCTACGTACACTGCCACGTATGCTGCCAGACATACCACTAGTGCAAATGTGGATCAATCCACCACTGAAAATAGTCTCCAGAAATGCACTTTCCTCCATTTGCTACAGTGACCATCTGTTTTAGGCCAAATCTTTTTTTTTCCTTTTCTTTTTTTTTTCAGAAACTATATATTTGTGATTTGCTTTGAGAGACTTATGTCTTCAGTAGGAAGAGGCTGGGTAGAGCTCAGAGCCACAGACTGAGAAGGGAAGTCATAAAACACTGAGACATAGACTAACATATTATTGGTTTTGGTCTTTTCACAGGATTTGTTGACAATAAGAAACAGCTTTGAGTAGCTCTGCCTGTGAGTATGAACATTTTGCCAGGGCAGTGTATATTTTTTATATGTTTCCTCATTAAGAATAAGTGGGTGGCTTTACATTCCCTGCTGCATATTTGCTGCTGTAAATTAGTTGTATATGAATGGAATAATTTAGAGGACAGGGTTGCATTGCTGCAACACTCAACATAAACACTCTGTAAACCCACTGAAGCTTTAACGTGGCAGTGATGCAGATTAAAATGTGTGAGGGGGCCGTACAGTAATTTTCATTTTACGCCTCTTTCCATTATCTTTAGTGAAGCCAAAAGGAGTGTGTGCTACCTGACTATCAGTCAACAGTGGAGATGATAGCAGCTTTCTACTGTATATTTGTAGCTTGCCAGGGCAAGGTGACATTGGAAGATTGTTATTGCAACAGTGGTGAGTCTGTTTCATTGGGGTGGATAATAATTCACTATTCCCCTACAGGGACAGCACTGAAACCAAATCACTATCCCCACATGTAGCATCCCAAAATAACACATGCCAAAGATAAAGCATCAACCAAAGATCCATCTGAGGCGGTATTTGAGGTGTAAGTTTTGAAAGCCTTATCTCATGTTGCCTCTTGAACAAATACAGTACATGTTCACCCACAGCAACAGTGATGTATAAATGCACAGCTGACATAGAAATGGTGCATGAATTTTAAAGAAACACATCAGTTAGCTGTCAGTTGCTTCATTGCGTTGTTCCTCTCAGGCATGAACTCAGTGATGGAACCTCTGGAGACACAGCTGAATATATCATGTTTTCACATACCAACATGTAGAAGATGGTGTACTGCATAGTGCATGTGTATGATGAGAAGACAGCAGCTGGGAATAGGATTAAAAAAGAGGCTCTGCTCTATGAAGATGTGTGTTCTTTCTATCACTTTCTAAAATTCAGAAACAAGCACTGCTCCCCTGGAGGAGCTGTGGCACATTGACTCTTAGTTTGTATTCCACAGAGGGAGATATGGTGGTTACAGAGACAGAAAGTTCTATAGGAGGCTTTATGAGTTCCTCTCCAAAGCAGGGTGCCATTACTCAAGCCATGTCAGTGCTGATCTCAGCTTAAACGCTGGTGTCCCCGCTGAATGAGGAGCCAAATAAAGGAAATCCAGTTTATCAAGCCTGTTAAAGACCTAAGTAAAGGGCCCAGCAGTGCATCTGTCTACAGTGGGAATTCTTCCCTTTTCTGTGCACAGGAGATTCAAATGGTCGCAACTGCCATAAGGAGTAAAGGTCGTATGAAAATTACTGTGAATGTCAACACACTTTTACCAAGTCTCTAATGGCTGACAGGAAATGTGAAGCTGCAACTGGGCTGGTCACAGCCAACTGAAGTAATCTCATTCACAGAATGCTGTTTCCTCCTGATGCTTGGTATGAAGCTGGACAGACACTGCATGTTTGAATAACCTTATATACTGTGCCTCTGCACAGCCAGATCCCACCAATCAATTAACCTACCAAGGTGTGGTGATGACACTGAATGTAAACCCGGCTGGTTTTGTCCAGTGACAGTTTCTTCCAAAAAGATGGTTGACAAGAACGGAGAAAGTTACAATTCCATGTCTGAAAGGTGCAGATATAATGTTGTCTGCTCTGCGGTGAAGTTACATCACAGCAGTCTACAGACTCAAATGCATATAAAATACTACTCAAATCATATTATAATATATAATTTCCACCGTCTCAGAACCTGATCATTGATAAATTGGACAATAAATCACACAACAATTGATCTGGCAGAGATTCATCCTTGTTCTAACAGTTGCCAAAAATCTTAATCTCTACAGTGTCTCTCTGGCATCAAAGAGCAATCAAAAGAGTTAAAGCACACGCATGAGCTCATAATAGATATAATGACTGATGATTTCAAACCACCTCACCTCAGTGGGCAATTGTTCTCACTGAGTATTTTCCTATTTTTTTTAACTCTGCTGTATTACTCTACTGTCCTGACAACTATACCATCACTCATCAGCCATGTAGTATAAGAACCCCAGATCTCCAGTCATTCTTCTCCAGATTGTTCTGCTATGCCAAGTGGTGTTATTTCTCGTGTCTCATCTCCATCATCACCAGTGTCACCTCCTCGCCCAACTCATACTCCCCTCCTCTTTGGTGCTACCAGGACTCCATCGACACCCAAACCTCTGGCCAGTCTCCAGCATCATCTCCCTCATCTGCCAGCCTGCTCCTCTGCCTTCATTGACCCTCTCCCTCTCATTGACTGTGTCTGTTTCTGGGTCCAAACACAAACCAAGCCACAACATCATGCTGTATTAACTTTTGTTTCTGCTGTGGGCATCCAAATTCAAATTCCTGGATTAGTTTTAGGGCAAATTTACAATCCTCAATACTGTAAAAACTACTGCAATTTTTTACCAACCCTTGCATCATTTACAAGAGGCTGCAGTTTTGTCCAATCCTTGGAATATTTTCACAGAGAATAGTCATAATAGTCAGCTCCTCAGGCAGTGCCTCCTCTCAGGTGTTACAACCACAACTGACCTCTGTTTCAAGTCAGAACTGATTAGGTTAGGTTTAATGTCAGGACCAGTATCTGAAGACAGATTTTACAGATCGGAGGAAGGCTTAACTCATAAGTTAAATCTCCTGACTTTAACACTCTTTTAACCTCTGTAAAGAGCACTGACTTCAGCCAGAAGAAGAGGAGCCAAGCTCCTGCAGCTTCAGTCCAGCCTGTGACAGGTTTGTAATGATCATCCACTGCAGGTCTGTGGTCTCGGGGGGAGGAGTCAGTGGGGCCAAATGAGCCTGAAAGCACACCATGATTTCACACCATGACAGTGATGAGCTATATTTGCTCCTGTCTCGTGCCGCACTGCTAGTCTCTCTGAACTCATTCTTAATTTAGCTGCATAATTTGCATCTGAAATGCTAATGTTAACTGAGAGTATGTTTGAAATGCTTTGAATTCTTTAAAAGGTCAGCCAAAATACAACAGGCCCCAAAACAAATATGAATTGCACATTAGTTTGCCTCCCTTGAGGTCTCATTATGAGTAATTGATTTATTTGCAGAATAGGTTGCACATGAACACAGCATACAAATCTGAAACAGTATCTTTACAGTATTTTCCAGTCTGAAGACAGTGAGCATTTTATTCATCCAGACACACAGATCAGAGGACAGAGAAAAGCTAACATAACAGTACGTCCAGACAGAATTGGCCTCTGTTGTCCTCAGGGGGTCGCTCAGCTCACCCCCTGGATCCCTGCTCCCCAGCAGTGTGCAACAGAGCGTACTCTGTAGGAGACAAACCAGCGCCTGTTTATACCAGCGAAAGCCTCTCTCTGTTTGCTTACCACTCTAAGGGGAGTTTTCATTTTGGCTGTTTGATATAATATCATATGCGAAACAGAGGAGTGTGTATGTGTGTGTGAGCGAGAGCATGTCACACGGTTGGTTGTAATTACTCCCCATGGGAGCCCTCCTCCCCTAGAGATATTTGCCTCAGTAGAAAAACAGACAACCCCGTGACTATCATCTAAATTATACTCAGTGCCAATGATCTTAACCATATTCAAGTATCAATGTACAACTATCTGTCTCTGATATGGGTATGTTTCTATTTTTAAGAAAACCAGAGTGTTGAAATAGAGCATGTGTTGCACATTTACACCATTCTCTCCCATAAGAGCCTAAATGCTTGATCCACAGCCACAGCTCTGCTCCTGTTCCTCTTCATTGTAGCAACATGTACAAGCTGAACTACTGATTGTGCTGGTGCAAAGCTGCAGTTTGTAGCCTTCTGTTCAATCAGCAAGGCTGATGGAGCACCTAATGTTGTCATGACAACAGCTCCATTTTAGTTATTCTTGCATGTTTTTTGCCATTCATTCTGCTCTAACTTCTCCTGTCATTCCCTCTCCATCCAGCTGCCGGCCTCAGCTCTTCCTGCTGTTCCCCAGTCACCTGATCGTTGCTGCATGCACAGCTGCAGTATGGTTGATGTTCATGACAATCATCACCAGCCTGTTTAAAATCATAACAACATTATCTTCCATTTGCATTTCATGATTCACAAGACTCCAATATCCAATAACTTGCTGCATACTTTGTCATATCCCATGTTATCATCTCAGTCATATGCACTGATTCAGTGGGTGCTCATGAATTCGGTAATTGTGAGAAATTATACTGAGGTGACCATAGCAAACAAGAATTTTAATTGTGAGCTAAACCCTGGTCCGTTCTTCCAGTAAATGTTCTTGGTGTGATACAATGATACATAAGTGAATCGTTTTGCATCACCATGTTATGGTGGACAGAAGACATACAAGAGAGAAGCTACCTCTCTGGTTACTTTCTCTCCTGAAAAATCTCAACACATGATAAAAGGTTAGGTATAAAAGTATCTGTAATGTTGTTGCTTATCCAAATCAGGCCACCTCCATCCGACCTAACAGACTCTAACAACTGCACAATAATTTTTAAATATAAGTCATTCCCTGTATAATGTATCCTGCCCACTAACAGCTAGACCTTTAAATAAAAGAACAGGGTTGTTCTGGTGTCCTACAGGCAATATCCCATGTTTGTGTCCTGCCTGACATGTTAGAAAGATACATACACATCATGTCCTTCAGTATTTCACTGATTTACAAAATGCAGTGTATGGAAGCATTAATATAAACCATACCAAAAATGTATGTGCTGTGGAGTGTACTTAGAAAAACTTGTTGTTAGTGTGCTCCACAGTATGGAAGGGTTTACCCAATGTGCCAATACCACAATACAGCTACATCTGAGTGGCCTTAGAGTAAGGGCACTACTAGAACATTTTGGTCGGACTGGACAGCTTCCATTATGAATAGATGAAAGTTAAGTGATGGCTGAAAAAGAGCTGGCCAATTCTGAACCATAATAATAATATATAATAATAATTTCAGTGGCAATCGTCTTTGGTCTGGGCAGGGGAGGCTGTCTTCCACCATCACTGACAGTTTAAGCTTGGTTGCTCTGCTGCTGTTCAGGCGTTTCCTGCAGACTTCTGCCTCAGTGACACTCCTCTGTCATGAGCTGTCACTCTGAGTTAAAGCCCCATAACTGATGCAACGGCTTCCTCTCCTTTGCAACTCTCTGTGGCATGACTTTCTGTTAGCCCACTTAACAAACCCACACCTCTTTGGTAGAGCCTGTCTTGCAAAATAGGTTCAAAGTCAGTGCGATATGAAGAGATGGGATTCACTAGAGATACTCAAGTGCACAGTATCATCAGCACATCTGTCCCTGTTGACCTGAATGGATCAGAGAGAGTCTTTAAAGAGAGCACTCAAAGCAGGACTCACTCACTGCAGCACTGAATGAGCGTGACATGATATAACTATCAGTGTTAAAGGATGTGCAAACTGCATTAGCCCTCAGGCCTCTGGGGGGGACCAACTAATGCTAAAGTGTCCCATCAACCACAACCAGAACAAAAGTCTTCTTGGACTCAAGAGTAAAGTAATTAAAAATACATTTAATAAAATGAAATGCTCCAGTGCATAAAATAAAAACTTTTAGTTTGTTTTCTCTATTTAATAAGTGACAGATTTGACTCTTCATTTTAGAGGGATATGTTAGTATACATTAAGACTCCCTCTTTTCTGAATTGCTCACATTTATTGTGTTAAAGGCACACGCCAGTGATTTAGTATTGTACTTCTGTAATGATAGGTAGGCAGCAACAGAGGCCGAGATATTCCTTTATCTGCACCTGATATGGGTTTATCTCTGAAAAAATATATTGTGACATTATTGTGCATCTGCATGATAGATAGGCTTTTATTGTGAAACATTTACATCATCAAGAAAGATAGATTGGAATTAATGATCTGTCTAAAAAAGCAATGATGACATGACTGCTGAGCTGAAATGTGCACTATGCTGAATTCATCATTTGAGCTACTGTAGTAGAGGTCATTTTGTATTATATTTTGGCATGATGTTTGCAGTATTCTACAGCTTCTCTACTTCAGGGCATGGAAGGCATGTGGAGGCAGACATGGATGAGACAAAATACAAAGAAGTCCTGTGGTAAAAGCTGCTGCAGTCTGCAGAAGAACTGCCATGTTGGCAGAGGTGGAAGTAATGAGTTACATTTACTCTAATAACTGTAAGGTGGGGGTCCACTGATGAAAATTAAGGCTATATCCTAATAAATCAGGCCCTCCTCTGAGCAGTATGGCTGAGATGAACAGGGCACTGAGTTCAGTAGGCTCAGCTCAACACAAAACAGCACAAAAGAAAATGTAATTTGAGTTCCTTAGATTTTTTTTATTTTAATTTTTTTATTAATTTATTTTTTCTGTTCAAATTATGATTCAGTTGTAGCTCAGAGTAAAGCAAAACACAAAATAAAGTATGTAACCTTATATCCAAAAGACTTGGTAGAGACATTGTTAAAAATTATTTTAACTGTAGACATCACACTCACGATGGTAAGTTGTATAAAAGGAACACAAATGTTTAGGCAGAAGATTGCAGGGTATCTGTTTTTCATTTATGAAGTGAGTTATTTAACAAAGACAACCATGAAAACCAGAGCACAGGATAGGCTGGCTTTAAAAGTCAAAAGTTAACACATCTGGTTCTAAAATTCTCACAGTTTTTTGGCACGTTTCAGAAATCCTGCTGTTCTGGTCAGCTCTCCTCGATTTACAAATATTTTGTCTGAAACTGTATTTTATTTCATGTAATTGCTGTTAGTGTTTGTGATATCATCCACACTGATTATACAAATAATAATACAAGATAAGTTTCATTACATTTGGGGTGTTTTATTCAAGTTTTGTTCATGGTCTAACATAACTGGTCATAGGAAATGGCTGGCTGAGAGTACAATTAAGTGCTATAATTATAATTCTCGAAGTTGAGAGTTTCCCTCAGGTCTCCAGGAAATGAATCGTAATGGTTTTAGCACCTTCTGACCTCTGTTCTAACAACACCGTCAGGTTAAAATAACCATTTACACATAAAAGATATCAAGTATGTGTGACATCGCACTGCTTAGAGGAGAAATTCTTCACATTTCACACCCAGTGAGCTTTCCTATAGCAGCAAGAAAAAAAATGTACACTCAAGGTGACAACGGTGACACACTCAGCCAATCAGGTAGCAGCAGTGCAGTGTATAAAATCCTGCAGATCCAGGTCAGGAGCTTCAGATAATGTTCACATCAAATATCAGAAAGAGGAAGAAATGTGATCTGAGTGAGTTTGACTGTGACATGATTGTTGGAGTCAGACAGACTGGTTTGATTTCTGAAACTGTTGTGTGTGAAAATCCCAGGAGATCAGCAGTCTCTGGAGTTTTTACTCAGACTGGAGCCAAAAACAAAAACCATCCAGTGAGCAGCAGTTCTGTGGAGGGAAACACCTTGTTGATGAGAGAGGTCAGAGGTCATGGTCAAGTTCCACTCCTGTCAGCCAAGAACATCTTGTGGAATTCATTCCATTGAGGAAGGCTGTAATAAAGTACTCAGTGAGCATATACACACAGAGACACATAAACCTCACCCCTACATCTTGCATTCCCCCTGTAGGAACCACACCTTCCATACAAAATATTTTACCTGAAGGTTATACACAAATTTTCATTCTCAAAAACATTATTTCAATCATATAGAACACATTTCTCTCCTCTCTGGCATGTAAAGTTTCCTTTGGGCATTGTCCTAAGAGTCAGTGATTGACTCTGCATGAGACTCTAGATCAGATCTTTGATCGTGACAATGGTGAGGAGCAGAGAGGACATCATGAAAGTGACTGTGAAGATGCAGTAGAAGAGGGAGACAGCACAGAATATGATCCAGATCATGAGACTGTAACCTTCCAGTCAAAGAATAGGAATTTATCCAGGTCTTCATTCCCATCTGAGAGAATGGCAGACTGTAAACTGCGAGAGCTATGAGCATGACCAAGTCAACGAGGAATGAGATATCAGACTGATGATGTCTGGTCTTGGTTTGAACTGTTCCTGATGAAGCCAATCAAAACCACAGCCCCAAATCTGACAGGCTTGGAGGGGTCACGGGTGTTCAAAGTGAACTGGAAGGAGGTCAACCAGACAGACAGTGTACACCAATCAGCCACAACATTAAAACCACTTGCATAATATAGCGTAGGTCCCCCTTGTTCTGCTAAAACAGCTCTGACCCGTCAGGGCATGGACACAGGACCTCTGAGGGTGTCCTGTGGTGTCTGGCACTGAGATATTGACAGTGGATCTTTTGAGTCCTGTGGGTTGCAGGGTGGGGCCTCCAACATCTGGCTTGTTCTGGTGCATCCTATAGATACTCAATTGGTTTGGGATCTGGGGGATTTGGAGGCCAGGTCAATACCTTGGGTTCTCTGTCTTTTTCCCTGAGCCATTTCTGAGCAGTTTTTGTGGTGTGGGAGGGCGCATTGCCCTGCTTGGGGAGGCCGCTGCCATCGGGGAGTGTGTTTGCCATGAGGGGGTGAGCTTGGTCTTCAACAATGATAAGTTGAGTGGTACATGTCAAAATAACATCCAGAAGAATGCAAGGGCCCGAGGTTTTCCAGCAGAACTTTGTATAGTCAAGAGATGATTAATGTTATTCACTTCACCTGTCAGTGGTTTTAATGTTGTGGCTGATTGGTGTATGTCCTGGTGTATACAGATCCAGAAATGACCCCATGTCTAGTTTTCAGAGTCTGTTCGGATAATTTGTCATGCCACCATGTCAGTGTAGACATTTCATATGTTGTCATGGGTGGGTGTCATTTTGACAATAGCCATACTAAATTTGGCCATCATCAAGTCAACAAGGTCTAGGACAAGTGAATGTTGCCTCTGCCTCTCCTCTACAGTCCCAGTCCAGATGTTACAGTGGACGAACATCTGGTCCCTCTCAAATACCACTGTCTTTTCAAGTAGTATATGCTAAGTAAACCTCGGAAATACGCAATTAAGATCTGTGAAGCCTGTTGTGCTAGGACCAGCTCCACCTGGAACATGCAGGTGTAGTCAGGTAAACCAGGCCTACTCCAGGGTCTCCAGGGTCTCATGACATGATAATTTCTTCACTTTGTTCACCTTTGGCCGAGAGCTTCACTGGAAAAAAACGACCATGTGGGGACAGTTGATGAAACGAGCGTGAACGTCTGCCTCTGTACTACTGACCACAGACGACAGGGCAAGACAATATTTCACATGTTGTAATTTAAGACATGAAACATCACTTGTTTGTATTCTGAATTTTATTGATTGATTGTTGCAGGTTACTGGAACATACTCTGTGGGGTTTTACAACATCCCAGATGTTTCAGTCTACAAAGCTTTTGCAGTGTGGACAGAGGTGAATCCAGGCCAGAGTCAGAAGACTTTCAACAGGAGACTTTTCCTGGAGGAGCTGGGGAAAGCTGTGGTGATGCCTCTCATTCAAAGGAACACCAGCATCTGCCAGAGCGATGAGAGACACACAAGAACCAGGACCGAGCTGTGCAGCACTCAGACAAAAGTGAGAAAAGGAGGAGGTGCACACTGAGATAGAGAAATGAGCATCATATGCCTAAAATACAATATACATATTTTGAAGGCTCATGCAACCATCACATATTGTCAATCATCTGCAGGAGCACACACGTACATAACATAACCACCATGTAATGGCTGATTGACAGATTGTGAGCCCTGATGACGGAGCGGCTGTGGTCAGTGGTTCAATCCACGGCTTCTCCAGTCCATGCTGAAGTATCTTTAGGCAAGATACTGAACCCCACGTTACCCCCGATGTATCATTGGTGTGTGAATGGGTGTGGATGTGTTAGAGCACTTTGTGCATAGAGCAAGCGCTGTATGAATGTATGTGTAAATGGGTGAATGTGACGCATAGTGTAAAGCACTTTGAGTGTTATAACAGTGTTATCAATTATAACAGTTTTGACTGGGAACACTGCTATGCTGTTTTGTACCAGTGTTTAAAGATATGAGAGCTTTCAAAATAAATGTCCTTTCTATACGGTGCCACTTGTGGTCTGTGATAAATACTACAATATGTTTCCTTTGGTATTTACTAGAGTCAAAATAATCCATAAATAGCATTTATTTTATATTGTATGTTCAGCTAAATGAGGCCCACAAAAGTGCAAAGTGCAAAGCTTGTTATTATTATTAGAAATAAGGTTAATAAAAAGATTAAACACAACAACAGGTAGTAATTATATATTACAGGGGATTTGTAAATAGCTATAATGGGTTGGTCAATTTTGACAGGGAAGACAAAAGCTGTAAATATGAATAGAAACACAAAGTGAAGGCTGGTAACTCCCTATGGCTGAATGGAATCTTTTATTCTATAAAATTCCTCTCAGCCCTCTGTCATATCACTGACTGCACAGCCACTATGTCATTAAAGCCCTCTCTGCACCTATTGTGTTCCCTGATAATGACACTAATAGAATTAGCTTTCACCAATGCATCTTATTAGGTGCTGTGAGTGTCCCTTGGCCCTGTTCTTCATAGATTAAATCAGCAGTGAGTGAGTTAGTGCATGTACTTCTACACGTAAACTTGACACTGATGTGTAGATGGTGAGTGATATGGGAAACACATCTGAACAAATCAAATGATGCATGACATGATGATGAAACTATGTTTCAGATGTATTAGTCCCGTCCATATGGGCCACACAGGGTTTGGTGGGCTAATGAGGCTGTAGCCCTGTGAACAGAGCTATAATTGAGCACAGTAAATCAGCAAGAACCCTTCACCTTCAATGCTGACTCAGTGCCAAGCTCTCTACTGACTATACTCATCTTTCTCTGACTCCCTTTCTCTACTTTTCAGACTTTGCTGTTGGTGAGTCTGGTGCTGTGAGACTTGACTGACCTGAAGCGCCGTCCAGAGGGCGACAGGTCAAACAGGTGATGGGCGGGATGTGAGGGTTCTCCTGTGATGACCCTACTTTTCCTGAGGCAGCAGGTCATATGTCATGTCAGAACAGCCAATGATTTGTGATGATGATGATGACATGGTGAATGCATTCATTTTATAATATCAGGGGTGTTTGCATTTTTATTTTTGTTGATGTCAGTAACCTGTTTAAACTCTTTGTTGGCCTCTGAAAATCTATCTGTACATTACCTGTACAAACAGGTGTGGGTCAATAATGAACTGAATTCATACATAAGCAAAAATACTAAAAACAAAATTTTTTAATCTTCATTTTGGGTCAGTCCATATTTAAAATCATTTTCCCTGCAAATCGCAGAAAATTACAACATGACTGAAATATGATAATTTATTGGACTTAATGCTCAAAACTGTTGAGTAAGAATAATAAAAGTCCTGCACCACCTGAAAGAACACATTCAAAAAATGACAAATGATCCCACTCAGCTATGAGCTGTCAGCACCAGGTAGTTTGAGACTCTCTGACATTCATCATCTTTTTCTTAAACAGTCCTCCACAGGGTGAATAGGATGATTGGCTCCTCATCCAAAACTAACCTTTGATGTTTCTTTCAAAGCTGGAGTAGAATCATATTTCAATGTATCCAAGAGGCTCATCATTTGGACAGAGAGTGAGGCTGAGCAGAGTAAAGCATGGCTAGATCTCCATGAGGATTTCCAGGGTTAGAGAGTCCTGAGCCCCTGCCAGCCAGTGGTGCAGCTCAGAGACCGGCTTCCTGCTGGGGGCTTTGAAGGCGAGCACCGCAGCTTTAAAGTAGCCTGCCACCACTGATCCCATTGCTAGGACTTTGAGGTCATCACCACACAGTCCAGAGCCAGCATAGACACTCTCTCACACTCTGTGGAATCCTCCCTAGAAATGTTGATTTCACCTAAGCTGCTAAGAAGAGACTTAAATTTAACCTCATCAAAATTGCAGGGTAAACTTGCAGCAATACCTGGAACATGATGCAATGCAAAGAGAGTTAAGAATGTAGCTCAGATGTAAGTGATCAAAGCTGGAGGTGGACTGACTGGGGGGGTAAAAACCTGCCTGGTTCAAACTTCAACTCAGAGCGAATGTGTTTGTTTTCAGACTGAATTCATAAAATCTAATAGTTAATTGGTGAACGAGCCCTTCAGGGCACAGACAACATCAAGAAAGAAAATAGTAATTAACAGCTGGCTGTCAAGTACCTTTCAGCTGCTGTAATAATTATGTAATAGTGTGCCTTTAATAGTGAGCCCTGACAACACAGAGACAGTCTGTGTTGTCAGGGCTCACAGACCCATCAACTGATACCTTCACACTTTACCTGAGTGTAGGGTTTATTTGCATGTAAGTGTCTGTAACTGTTTAATCCTTAACTTTCATCTCTAGTGTTTCAAGGATAAGGCTGGTGATATTCTACATTTTTCATATTTGACAAATCCCATGTGCAGAGCTAAACCAAAAATGAATATACGTTACTAACAACTGTTGTATATCCACAGCCTGATATGTCTTATTCCTCTGTGCCACAGAGCTTCATTTTGTTCACAAACTATTAACAAACAGATCAGTGAGCCACACTGTTGCACTGGATGACATGTTCCGTCTTTACTATGAAAATTTTTTTTTGACCCAGTCCCACTTACACTGTCCTGCTCCTCCAAATCAGTAGAGCACCATCGCTGCATATAGTTCACAAATACCAGTTTGTGTTATTTAAGTTGATATATGCTGCCATACATTATACATGAATGCGTTACTCTGGTACAGACATTATTGTGAATGATATGACACAGTCCTACTTTAAACTGTACAGAAAACTGACTTCATGACACCACATGTGGGCTAGCCTCTGTTCCACTAGCTTCAGTAACTCAGTGTGATCTCTCATTGCACATTTCTTCCATGTGTCTTTGTGCAAAAAATGAAGTGTGTTCCAGGGGTTTACTTTACATACTCTGAGACAAATCAACTACGAAACCCGCTACAAGACAATGAAAATATCATGATTTTAACATCGACAAATGAAGTTCATTTTGTGGGCACAAAAAACTTGGTTTCTTCCATCTCCATACAACTTTTTTTTTCAGCTGTTATCTAAAAATTATCTTATCTAAGTTTAGTCCACATATGTCCAGGGCTTATGGGAAATGGTGTTCACTAAAAGCAGCAACCATAGACTGTGGGCGGTTGTGGCTCAGGAGGTAGAGCAGTCGCCCACCAATCAGAAGGTTGGTGGTTTGATTCCCGGCTCCTCCAGTCCGCATGCCGAAGTATCCTTGGGCAAGATACTGAACCCCAAAATTGCCTCCAGTGTGTGAATGTGTGTCTGTGTTAGAAAGCACATTGTATAGAACAAGTGCTGTATGAATGGGGTGAATGTGATCTGTAGTGTAAAGCGCTTTGAGTGGTCAAAAAGACTAGAAAAGTGCTATATAAGTACAGTCCATTTACTGTATATAAGAACATTCATACTGAATAAACAATGGCATTGGATTTTTTTTTTTTTCAAAAATCAACTGCACTTATCTAAACACTTGAAGAGAGTCACACAACATACTGCTCTATTTCAAATAATGTTAATAATAATGGTAATAAAATGATTCCCTCTCTCTGAAAAATACCACTTGCAGCTTCAGCATCAATTTGTAAGTGATCCAAATGATTTTGTTGGCAGTTACAGGGTCTGGGAAGCTGGAAAAAAATTTCTTACAGTGCTTATACTGTATATTTGATGCCACATAGAGAGCCAAAGTAAATGCTTGTACATCTGCGACAAAACTGCTGTACCAGAGGGAAGAACACGACTATATTTTGGGAATAATGTAACATGTGCTGATGAAAGAAGCCCTCTCATTTTGCTGATGATAATCCCAGATTTGGAAAGGAACATTCACGTGACACAGACGTTGCTCTGTCATGAACAGATACCTTTAATGATCTTGAAAATGTTTAGTTAGAAAGTGGTGTCATACAGTATTTAACTGGTCTGCATAGGCCACAACCAAAGCCATAGTTGGTGGCAAAATAATTAGCCCTCAGATTTAAACATGTAATGCTCACTGCTCCAATGACAGAACTGTGCTCCATGATGCCTAAGCAAGCCACAACCATTATTTGGTGGGTACATTTTGTTGATACAAAAAAGTTGCATAATCATGCTCATGAGTCAGAAAAATAAAAACAGTGTGTTTAGTCTAAAGTGTAATTCAAACAATAATTGAAGGCTTAGATAGGATTCCAATCTTCCATTTGGAGTGAATACAGTGAGTGATTTCTCAAAATAATAGTTTTTTCATGTGACCCTACTATTCTTCCTTCACTGCCAAACTGTCTCAGAGCAGCCTATAATATGGGCCTCAGAGCAAACTTTGGGTTAATCCGCCCTACTTCAGTTTGCTGAGGTCCTCAGTTCATCCATCCTATAGTCCAGTTCAGACTCCAGTCCGTCACGATCCACTCCCTTTTATCCTGCGTCCCTCTCTGAATGCAGCGCTGTGATTGGTCGTTGGCTGCTTGTCAGGAAGAAAGAGCTGCTGTGTTGAGGCCGAAAACTCAGACACAACCAGGACCTGGACGATAGTGGAATACCTCAGTGGAAGGGGATATTTACTTCACTGGACACTCGCAAGACGTTTTAGCTAGCTGAGCTTCAGCGGAGCACCGACCGAGTCTCCGTGCTTCTGCTGTCGAGGCCGCCACGGTTCTGTTTCTCCCCCTCGGACTGTGTGTCGCTGCCTGCTGGTCGCAGTAATCCAGACCCGCTGCTGTTAATGAGACAGAGGGGAGCCTGAAGCCGCGGTGTAGCGACGCAGCCACAAACCTGTCTGAGATTTAAGTCTTCATCCAGCCCGGAGGAAGCATAACGGCTCAGCTGTTGTTGCTGGTAGCCGGGGCTAACTGCCGAGGCTGTCGGACCGATAAACAACCAGATAAAGCTCTGACTATATGGAACAAGTCAGCGGCGGACCACTGTCTCATTTTGCGCAAGAACTGTTATGACTGACCCAAAGACAGCGTTCTCCGTTTGAAACACCGCCGTGGGCTTTATTACGGGTGGATTTATATAATGAAGGCATCCTAAAAGCAGCAGTTTGAAGCCTCTCTGCATCAGGTGAGTGGAATCCGCAGTTACTCGCACTACCACGGCGACCTTACCTCACCAGTCCCATTGTAGCTGCTTTAAACCGCTTGTCCCCGCGATATTTTTGGCACGACTTGTGTGGTTTTCACTTATCATAACCTCAAAAAGTCCTTGTGCTTAAATTTTCCATTAAGGCCGCTACGTATGTGCGTGTGTGTGTATGTTAATTCAGAGCGCAGGCAGCAACGCAGCAGATTAAGGCTTTATTATACACATCTACAGAGACCAGGGAAACGGTCCTTTAATTCCCCTCAAGCAACACTAAAAAAGGAGGGGAGCGGATTACCAGCATATGGGTTCGTTCGGACAGCCCTGTCCTGAGTTTCCCAGCTGACGCAGTCTGGCTCCTCATGTTTAAGAAAGCTGTAAAAACAGCGCGAAAAATCTTTTCCCTTGTCTTTTCTAAGTAGGCTATGCTAATTCCTGGTCCTTTCCACTTGCGCGTGCGGTATGTGAGCACGCGGATCAATATAAGAGTGAAGCGAGCTGAGCGGCAACAGTTGCACAGAAACGCTGCTACACTGTTACACTGCGAATATTACCATGCAGTACTAAGTGGCAGCGGAAAATAACATATAGCCATAATAACCAACAATAACGTCAAGCCATTGGTGAGCAAACACATTGTCATTTACTCCTCATTTTAGCAAGTAATATAGCTTACTAGTTGTTAAAAAAATATATCCTAACATTTAACAGCAAACGCTGTTACATTCAAATTAAATTATAACACAATTATAAATAGTTATTGTAAGTTGTGTTGTCACCACAGTATAATAATTTTCCATGTAACCACAAATTGCGTTTTGCTTAAACCAACCAAGCTTCAGTTGTATGATAGTGATAGTGATATGATAGAGTTAATTTTAGATAAGTGTAGTTAGATTTTCCATCCTTTAGTTTTGAATGAACCTATTCTGCATTTCATTGCTGTCCTGTGGCTGTATCTGTCTCAGAGCGTACAGTATGTGTGAAAAATCCAAACCAACAATATTTATCCTGATTGGGTTTAACTAAGTGCTTTCACCTGATGCTCCAGGAGATGGACTGGACATAAAACTGAGGCAAAATACACAATCTAACATTACAAACTATGTCACAGTTCAGTGACTAACGGTGACTTCATCAGAGATTATTTATTTATTTAAGCCTTCAGTCTCAAAATGTTTAAGATAATGGCACATATCCATCGCAAGATCCCAGGGTAGGGTTTCCACTAATACTGACTTTTATTATTGACAGTATTTTGTCAATTAATTGAGTAATCAATACTGTAATAAAATGTCAGAAAATAGTCATCACAATTTTACTGTGCCTAGGGCGATGTCTCCAGATTGCTTGTTTTATCTGGTAATCCAAAAACCCAAGGATATTCAATTTACAGTAATATAATAGAGAAATGAGCAAATTCAAACACGAGAGGCTGAAACAGGTGAAAGAAAAAAGACTTAAATCATGACTATTGTGTTGTTTCAGTCACTGATTAATTAAATAATGTTTTCAGCCTCATTGCAGAGCTCAAACCTTTGACTGTAACCTGCTTGTATTGCATCAACACCCTAAAAGATGGAGGGAAATCAGTTTCTAACCATGTCATACAGAGAACAGCAGAAAACTGTCATATTTATGAAAAGGTAACTAGATGATTTTCAGTGTTTCTCCTGTGTAATGCGTTAGACTTTCTGTTTATGTATTTTCAATATCACTACACCAAACCATATGTATTTAAACTACAAAGAAACATCTGTGAAACCATTGCTGCTGTCAGATGAAATATCTTAAATGGTTTTAGGAGTTTTTAGGGACAAAGAAACAGTCCTGGTGAACATTTTTTAGATGTTGCTGTGATTCTGAAAAGCTTTAATGAGCATAAGACGTAGGAGCATTTTTCTCAGCGTAATCCTTAACCTTCAGATTCGGTTTGGAGATATGTGGTTTTTACCAGTCACAATAAATTTAAAGCAAAATATAGATAAAACTAGATTTTTTGACTTGACTATAAAAGTTGTTTGCTCATAATATGCTTACCTGTAGTTAATTACTTCACCTCACCTCAGAGAATTAAGCATTTAGATTTAGACCCTTGCATCAAGTGGGTCAATTGTCTTTAGACAGATCAGTTGACAGTCAATATCTCCATCTGTCCCTGGAGACACGGTGTATCAGTATTATGTCTGTTTGTCTTCATTAATGAGCATGGAGGCTGACTCTTCAGGGGATGTATGGTGAAACAGCAAACAAGCCTGTTCTGTCCACTGCTTCATTGATTTGCCCGTTCAGGCCTGGCGGCATTCAACAGCCACATTTCAGGTGATGTTCTCATCACGATGTAATCACTGGAGATATTCTGGAAGTTAATGCCCATCCAGTGGAGATAAGCTCAGACTAAGCTCTGAAACAGCTGCTTTGTGAGTGATGAAGCTGATAGGGGAATATTTTGACCTCTACTGATAGTTAGGTGGAATCTACGAGTCACACTATTCACTGCTGGACATGTTTAATGTAGTCATTGTTGAATAACTGTTTTCCGACTTGTCTCTTCACTAAACTGGGGAGAAGAACAATGAATAACAGAAGACTTGATCAGTCACACTCCTCCTAGAGTGTGTATGTTGTCCTTCATACTGTGTGCTGATCCAGTGCTGCTACACTGAAGAAAAGATAGTTAACAAGTCATTTACTGGAGTTAATTGAAACTGTGTGATTGCATGTGCCTCAGTGGATTTATTGCACCTAACAGATTCGCACCAGGACACTCGAGGGACCAGCAAGACAAAATACAGTCATGTCATATTATGGCCTCTGTGTTGTGATTACCTAAGCATTTAATGGAACTGATAGGAACCCTGGACATAACTTCAGTTTCACATTATTTACATTATTTATAAAAAGATTTACATTGATGTTACTGCCATTAACACTGTAGATTTGGCGTTAGGAAACCATGCATTTGTTCCATATCCATGCTCAGAACTGTACCATATGAAGTGTTACAGATACACAAATCTGACTTCAGCAGCTGTTTCTCAATTTGGTTCATCCACTTACAGCGGTCTGATTATAACCAGCTGCCTTATGTCAGTTACAGTGTTGTTCACTTGAACTGACCAGTCCACATGAAACACATCTAGCCATCAGCTTCCACTGTCCTGTGTATAACCAAAATCATTTAACATTTCAGTTTACAGAAAATGGATGATGATGATGATGTACAAGCTGTGCTGCATTTACTCCAAGAATAGTGAAGCTTATTTAATTGTCATGACACTAAGTTAGAGATGAAACAATTAATCAGTCAACAGAAAATCAATTATGTTGATAATTGATGTATTGTCTCAGATATTTTTCATCCCAAATGGTCCAACATCCTCTGATTTCAGCTTCTCAAATGAGAGTATTTTGCAGCTTTTTCTTGTCTTGAACATCTTTTGGTTTTGGATTGAATGTTGGAACAGGAAGTGTATGGGTGCCATCCTCTGCTCTGAGAAGTTATCATTGGCATTGTTTAACAGTTTTCTCACATGTTATAGACAAAACAATCCGTTAATTCTGGATAATGATTGGTTGTGTCTGAGCGTTTTTGTAACTTTCTGAAATTAACAGTCTGATAACATTGCCCCCTCAGGCAGTGACTGGTCAGGTGGTTGGAGTTGAGGGAGCAGGCAGGCTTTGAATTCCTCTCTCTCGAGCTCTCTTTTATCATTCTTCACACAGCTACTCCCATCACTTTTCATGAGAGCAACTGAGTGCTGACAGACTGTCTGAAAATGTGTGTTGTTAGTCCCATTTGTACAATTATTGTGTCTCGGCCCTCTCTGTGACAGCAAACTTTTCACCCCACCCTCAAAGTGTGGCCATTTGGAACAGTCACAAACACTTCTGCCTTCCAATATAGTCAACTGACACATTGTACAAACTCTGTCTCTGCATGTCCTCCTCTGATGTGTCACTCATCACTCCTGTTTTAACAGGTTGCTTGACACCATTTCTGTCTTTTGTGGCCTGCTGTGTGTTCAGGTATAAAAATTTCCATGGTCCCAGAAATTAGGGCTGTTAACTTGTCATGTGGATTCAGGCTATTCAACAGAAACATGCAGGTAGTCCCCAATGAATTATAAAATATATTCTTAATATCCAATATTTTATTTTTCATTGAGGTCCACAATCATATCTAGAGCTTTGTTTGATCTTATCTTTTTACAAAATAGAAGCATAACATACTGAACCTGTGGTTTCCCACCACATGGACTTTTAATAACCATGTGAAACTTTGGTATGAGGTTCCCTGATGTGTTGTAGTGAATGAACCAGAGAATGTTTGCTTGTGTCAATTTCGCTATTAATTCAGTTTCAAATAGTTGCTGATTCTATTTCTGTCATTCGATTAATAGACTGATTGTTTCAGCCCTACATCTAAATTAGATGCTTTTAAAATGATAAATACTGCTGTTACACTTCATGTATTATTTTTGTTATCAAGCAGCATCTCTGTGCTGCATGTCCACTTTTATATTACAGTCATCTTACCTGCTCACAGTTATTTTTGATTTATATGCAGTTTCATGTCATTCATTAGCTGTGAAATCTAATAATTCAAATTCTAAAGAGAAGAGAAACGTTTCATAATCCAGTGATGTTAAATGCTAAGCAAATACAAGTAAGTGAGTGGAGGTTTGTCACCCATAGCCACTGACAGGGTTTTAATATCAGCAAATGGTGAGAATGTTCTGGCTCACTATGGAATAGTTCTTTCTTTACCTTTTACAGAGCTGTAAATATGATTTTGTGAAACATGCAGACACCCTGTTTATTTCAAACCCAGCAGTGGAGCTGAAATAAAGCCACAACCACTGAGCACAATATGACTGCAGCAGCAGTTCTGGGAGATACAGGGAGTACATCAAGCAGAGTGCAGATCTGTGCACACACTCAGCACATGAGTGGAGTAAGTGTCACAGAGACATGACTCACTTATTATGGCAAATGATGTCTGCACCTTCAGTTCAGAGAATATGCTTTTCATTGAAAAGTTTCCTTTTCACCTCTGGCTTGGAGTCTGTGATCCTGGAATAATGGGTCTCCTGCTCTACATATCCCACCACCAGCCATATGGGAGTGAGAATGTAAATGTAAATTACATTCACCAGTTTTTTCTGGGTCATGAAACTTAGCACAGAATATATAAAGGAAGCAAACATTGAAACAGTTCTCCCATTTTTCACAGATTGAAAAAAAAAAAAAGAAACTGATGTTGAAAAGGATTAATGGGGAGATCATCAAATTCAAAGGGTGTTCAGTTGAAGCTCTGGAATAGAATGAGAGTTGCTACCTGTAATGAAAAATCATGTCTTTTGCTTATAGCTGATAAGTGTGTCCATTGTGGAATGTTGTCTCACTCCTCTTCTTGCTTGCTGGTACACACTGCTGTCTACTATGGTTCAGAACATCTAAAAAACTCTTTAAATGGTTAAGAGGTGGCACATGGTGAAGAACTAGACGTTGAGAAGTCTCTCAGAATCTGATTGTGTATTTAATCTCACCAAAGCTTGAGCTAAAAGGAAGTGGTGTTGAGATGTCGAATGCAATGTTGTAGAGTGTATGTTTGTCAGAGGAAAGTCAGTGAATGTTACAGTGCTTCTTAGATGTATGGAGGCAGTGGGGGGACCATTCACGGCCCTGAGGAGATGCTGCTGAAATAACCTCTGACATTCAGACTGAATGGAATGGCCCTTTTCTTTCCATCCTCATTCTGCAGTGGGTGGTCATGTGGGAGTAATTCAGAGGCTGGTTACCAGGCTGGTTTCATGCCTGCTTACCACCAGTATGTTTCTGTCTCATGCAAGAGCACGCTGACTGTCAGTCAGCCAGGAGCTGAGGTCTGTATGTAGAGATGCTGAGCCAAGGCCCTATGGTGTAGCTTTATGATAATGTGTATTTATAGAGATATACATGTTGAAGGTTTTCCTGTTAAAACATTCATTTTTATAAGGAAAAACTAACGTTTATTCTTAAATGACCTTTTTTCTCTTCAGTTTCAGTTTGGTGTATCTTATGTTTCCAGATTTGCAGTTAGGTGATCATGAGACAAGACTAGGTTAGGCTTCTTGTACAGTGACACAGGTGTAAATGTGGCCTGATGATTTAACGGACAACATACAGTTTTAATGCATGTTTTTGTTTTTTGATTTTTTTAAATTTTCGTCAGTTATCCTCTCCCCTTGTCTCAGAGTTTATCTCCTGCCCTTGTGTGTTCCTGCACCTGTGATTTGTCAGCCCCACCCTCTCCCCCTTCCTCCCTCTGTGTGCTCCCTCACCTCTGTGCCAGTTCATCTTCGTTCTTTGTAGCAGGTGCTCCAGCATTTATTCCTTGTGTTTGTCTCAGTGTGCTCAACCGATTTCTCTGTTTTTTGGACTTTGCCTCTGTCTAGCCCTTCTGCTTTTGTTTTCCTGTCTGACTGCTTGCCTGTGTACCGAACTTGTTTTCAAGTGAGGACTTAGATTTTTTGAAACCTGCTCGCTTCAGAGTCGCGCTGCTGAGTCCTTGCTTTGTGATTCTAGTGCATGACTATTTGTATTACTTTGTGCACTAATAACTTGTACCTCATGAGCATGAGATTTTTTTTTTCTTTTTCAGGCTTGCACAAACCCTACAGCAGTATTACGCACAACCACAACAGGACTATACACATCTTAGCAGAGGCAGCAGAGGGTGACAGAACAGGGGATGTGAATGAGAGGTAGAGAGGATTTGAATTGGCCCAAACACTGTAACACTGAACAACACTGTACAAAATGCAGTAGTAGTAGTAGTAAGTGCTTAGTTTAATGAAATGATTGTCAGGAAAAATGACAGACAGACTTGTTTGAGAATCACTTGCATTTATGTCATCATCGTCAGGCAGTTAGATCTGTTGGATGCAACGTTCTTTTCAATGCACAATTCAAGCCACATTAATAACTGTCATAACAGTTATAACCGCACTCATGGGTGATGTTTACTATAGGATGAAATGAATACAGTGTAAAAAAAAGCGTATTAAAAAAGTATTTTTATTATATCACATTATTGACCTTGTAAATTGGAAAACCAACAAACTAATAAACTCTTGTAACACTGATCTGCATCTAAACCATCACTAAACCATCATCATTAAACAAAGAATGATTGGGTGGCTTACTGTTCATCATCTACTGATTGTAGATGTAATTGGTTATTCATTATTTCCCGTTGATTAGTTTTGATTCATTATCATCCTCTAAACATAATATTTTTAGTGTTCTATGTTGTTCTGTGCTTGTTTTCAATTACTCTGTGTAATTCTACCATCACTGTCACTGCAGACTGGAACTGTGGATGTTGTCTAAATGTGGCTGCTGGGCTGAGCTCCTGTTTGCCAGATACGTATTATCAGCTGCTTGTGTCATTGTGGATGTGTTGGGCATTACCTTTGTGTGCCTGACAGAGCTCATGTAAACAGATCCATTTCAGTGCATAGTAATTTTCTTTGGATTAAGGTTGTGTAGCGACGTGAAATGTTTCCTCTTTCTCTCAGGGGTCTTCTAGAGATCCTCTGTTATTGTGGCATGAAGGTTGTCCCTGCTTAGGGCTTGTGCAGTTGATTTTTACAGAGGAGGCTAGACAATGACCCACTGGGATGTGTGGAGAAAACCACTATGCCCAGCTGACACCCAGCTATAGGTCTTCAGAGCATTATGCCTGTTTCTGCCTGTGTGGAACAAATGTCACTATTTAAGTCATTCTGCTTCAGTGTTATTAACACAGTGGTATGTTTTCCCTGTCACAGTGTTGGTTAGTACAGGTATTGTACAAACACTTTTTGAGTCTTGGCAGGGTGATGACTAATCCAGGTACTACTGGATTCCTGATTTCAAGAGAAAACTCAAAAGTGCTGGAGATATTGGTTTATGTGAGTGGTTTTCCTGTACAATGTGGTCTTAATGCTGTGCTATACTACTAAGTTCTGCTCCCAAACCTGAACTGATCAAGCCATTTTGTTAAAGTTTTGTGTTTGGGTCGGGTATGGGTTTGGTTTATTTTCGAATGTTATTGTGAAGAAATGTCATTTTTCTGTTATGGTTGTATTTTTTTGTATCCAAGGTATGAAGAAGAGGCCTGCGTAAAAACAAAATAAATATCTTCTGTTTTTCAGAAGTATTGGAGTGATGGCAGAGCTCTCAGAGGCAGAGATCTTCAAATCTCAAAGCCAAACTATCTGCTTGGTTGGACATCTTCAGCAGCAGCCCTGCTATCAGTCTTGAAAAGCTCATGATGTTCTATTTATTCTTTAGACTGTGGAGGTTTTGATTCTGCTGTGGTACATTGTGTTGTTGCACAATAATTTGTTGGTTGTCTTAGTATTTGTTTTTAATGTTAATACCAAGTCTTGAAGTTCTGGTATATCTCCACAGAGAACAAAGAAACCTACAGGATGCATTTCCAGGATAAAACAGTTTCTTTTTTTTAGCCTTACTAAAGACACATTTATCTCTGCATATGCTGTTTTGTAGCATAGCTTGATGCTGTCAGACAGAGGAGAGCAGAGACACTAGTGGTATTCATTTCGATTTCCCTATGAAACATTTTGACTTGAAAAGACTTTTTGTTATGCTACATTTGTGTCTAATACTATAAAAGCAGTAAACAGGAATATTTAAATCCTACACTGTTAGATCTTGTAACACATGCCTGGCACAGTCTTCACAGCTGTAGTTTTTTTATGTTTCAAAGACTGGGACCTCATGACCAACCATTGTTCTCCAACAACAAAATCCCCTGCTGTCCAGAAACGACTGATGCTGTTTTTTTTCTAAGGAGGATTATCTCATCACTATGTAGCTAAGTTACAGCTACCTTTCTAACCTTTGCTTGGTAACATCATCACCATCGTAAGATTTGACCCATTCATGAACTCAGACTCAGAAGTTCTTCACCTGGTGCTCTATTTATTTACATCATCAGTCAGGTGCAAAGAGCCAATGTGTGAATGCGAGTTATAGAAAAAAATAGAGAATACATTTTAAAAAATGCAAAATTCAAAACAACGAAAGATAACTCAAATGAAACAAACAGAAGTAACTAATACTAGGTCCCTGTCTACAGGGCTCTAGCAATTGCTACCGTCACACACAAACAGCATTCCCCTAGAGGGACTGCTGCTAATTTGGCATGGAGGTGATAGCATGGGTGGCAAGATAACATTCTGTAACCAAAGATTTGCCATAAGAGATTTGAAATAACCATATCTGTGTATTTATGTCATTGTTTGTGTATGGCTGCTAGCTGTGATCTTTATTTGCCACTGTCCGGCACAGCAGGCTAAAATGACTTAATGTTAACTTATGCTAACTTACCATGCTACTAGTTAATGGTAATCTTGAGGCCTGAAACCATACAGTAGTGGGGAAAAGTACTGCCACAGTGATATTAGCTTAACACAAGTGACAATCTATCTGCTGGCAAGATGTAATTAAAAATAGAATTGTATGACCCTTGGCTGTGTATTTGGCTGTGTACACTCTACAGAAGGCATGGGGTTACATGGTCAGACTGCAACCAGTGTGCCTCCAGCAAGCACACAGTGAGGGTTGGTAAAGAGACTGACAAGGTCCAAGAATTTACAGATGCTTGCACTCACATGCATACTCACTTTCCATAAGTAGGTGGGCAGTGTATGGTCATAGGTCTCAGTAATAACAAGGGTTTTCAGATTTCTCCATACAGAACCTTTAAATCCTTAAATATTGGGTATCTGCAGATACAGAGTCTGATAGTTATACAGTATTTACCTAAAGGATACAGCTGCTCAGTGCATGTCAGAGCTAAATGAGATGAGAGAGAATATCCTAAAAGACATTTCTATGCTAAAAATGCTTAGTATACATTATAAGAAACACATATATACAGTCCAAAGCACCAGGCAGTGATGATTACAGAACACTGGCACATTAAAATGACAACTATAGTCTTCTAAATGTGACACCCTATTTTTCACAAACCAGTTGCTTCAAATAGTGGCGATTCTTGCATAAAATTACAAAGCTGATGAGCTTAAATTATTCATATGACTGAAAGTTAAACTGGAAGAATATGATTCCTGAAAAGTAATGTGACCTGCCAGAGAGAAGACATACAGTATCACTCTGTTGGAGTTGTGAAGACTACCGTACATCAGTCATCAATTCACATGCAGAATTAACATTAATTAGCTGATATAACCTGCTGCTGCCAGCTGGCAGAGCCTGGGTCACTCACACCTCTGCAACCTCACAGTTTTTCACACTCACAAATGACAGTTTTCACTCTCACATGCATCAAATGCTGCTATAGAACCCAGCAGTCATAAAGGAGCAACACTGGCTGGCTAAACTGGACAAAACCCTGCATAATACAGTAAAGCACGGACTGGCGTGTGGGCAAGGACAGTGCTGGGTTGATCCCAGTAGACCTTTATGTCATTGCTCATTAGAAGCTGTATCCTGTGCTTAAGTGTTACTCTCCACTCTGATAGTCCTCAGCTTCCATGAGGAAGACACAGATGACCCCATTTCTGTTTTTAGACCCATACCCTACTTCACTCTTGGTGGTATGTGCTCTCAGGTGGCTTGGGAGGTGCAGTACTAGGACACTACCACATACAACATAAGACTCATGATTAAAATGATCTTGTTATTGAAGTCATTTTCACAAATTATCAACCCAGTGAATGAAACTGAAATATCTTTTACACATCTGCAATAATAATTGTCAGATATGATGATTCATGCTTGTCCAAAGTTTTGAATTACTGCTAAAGAGTATTGTGTTTATGATGTGATTTTATGTGTTTTGAACACAGCTTTGTCCGTTTTTTTTTTCACTCAACAAACTGACCAACAGTATAAAAGTGTTGGTGTTGAAACTTACCCTGAACTAATGGTGGTACTTGGCTTTTGACAACAACAAAGAACTTGGAGCCAGAGAGAGATGAGGAAGGGAAAAAAAATCACCATGAAGATGAATGTTTCAGTAGGATGTGTTTTTTTTTTTCTTCTGCCCAGCCTCCAGCTCAGAGCTGGCCATGATTAATTGCTTCATCTGGGCCACTAAAGGTCTATGTCCCTCCCAACTAAAGACTAGTTCATCTTCAAGCTGTTGTATAAATGTATAGTGCTGCTTCATATGAAAGAAAAGCTGAAATGCCAAGAGTAGCTGGGAGATGTTGTCTGCCACTGAGTGATAACCAACCACTCAGCTGAGAGAATTGCCTGTCACAACTGTGAGTGAGGTTTACACTGGTACAGCGATTAAAGGGAAACATTTTCTGAGATTTAAGGCAGACATAGGGGATACACTGAGTTCAAAGTGGTCACAAACAATTTCTTTTTGAGTGCACTCTCAGAGAATAGATTGTAGGTCTCCATGGAAACAGAAGCTTTGCATATCCTCAATAAAACCTTGAAAGGAGCAGAAGAACCCTAGCAGAGAAAATATTTCCAAGTTAATCATTGTTCATCATAAATGGAGTCTTTGTAGTTTTATCTATCATTTCTTTTAAATACAGTGTGATTAAGGGTATTTCCCAATTGTCTAAAAACGAAAAAAGAGAAAGAACCAAATCTTTACTAATGCTGTTTCCCATCTTATGTCTGATTAGGAGTGGAGCTAACAATCATTTTCATTGTTTATTAATATGTAGACCATTTTCTTGATTAACTGACTCATCATTTAAACAGAAAAAAATAATGTCCATCCCAGTTTCCCAGAATACAAGGCAACGTTCTAGTCTCACATCAGAGAAGCTGGAACCAGCATATATACTGTGTGTGTGGGGGGGTTTTATATATGCACACTGTGTGTGTGCATATATAAAATCAAGGTTTGGGCTTTTGGCTGCTCGTGTTTCTTGATCTGTCTGGCTTGTTTCTAGTGGTTCTTTGATCTAAGCAATTAACTTGATATCTACCTTCTAATTGCTGATGGGAATGGCAGGAATGATTGCCAACACCATGTAAATAAAACCCAAGTTAACAAAACCTGAATTATCTTGTAATTGCTGTCAATTGTTTTGGAAAATAACAGTTTGTGGTAAACTATGGCGGGTTGACTGAGGATCCCAGATTTGGTTTCCTTCTTAATGATACCACTAATGAGTCAAGGTGTCTTTTTGAATTGTGTTTGAAGAAAAGTGAAATCTGCATCAGAAACAACTCTGAGGTAGACCTCAGTAAGCTGATTTGCATGAAAAGCAGCTCATGCTCATTGTGCATTACACCTTGCTGCTGAGGATTTGTGTGAACTTTGACCTTTAAAAGCCTTTATGTGGTAATAAAGCGCCAGTGACATACATACTGTAGAGCCTCCTTTGCATGGCAGTGCACACGTCCCTCCCTGCTATAACAGAATACTAATGAGTGTACAGCCAAGGTAACATAATGAAATGGAAGGCAACTCCCACGGCACAATCAATATATTTTCCTCCTCTCTGTGGGTAAGGCAGAAGTCATTTAGTCCACAGTACGTTCTGTCCTCCTGTCAGGATAATGTGGATTGTTTTGACCTGTGGCCACTCTTGATTATCATGTCCAGAGAGAGAGACTCTCTGCTGGGCTCCAGCAGAGCAGAAGCAGCTCTCTATCTTCCTACTTCTATCCAACTGTGTATCCATATAGGCATGCATGATCATGCTCAGTGTGCCTTTTTTTTCTATCACTTCCTGTTCTGTTCAGCTCTGAAAACTGATGAAAAGTAAGGTCCCTTCTCGGTCATTGAAATGTCTGGATGGAGTTGATGGTGGAGGGCACATTCTGCCTCTGGTGTCACCACTTCACAGGAGAGTTATGAGGTGCTCCTGTGGCTCAGTGTTACGGCCAATCTGGGATCAAACCAGAAGTGACAGGTTTAATAAACCATCCTCAGAGAGTGTCACAGTTCTCTCCAGCAGAAAAGATTCTTTCTCTTCCTACTGCATGATATGAACTCATTATATGCTTCTTCACATTATGAAGGTGCCACGGCTCTGAATTGATATACAATGATGAATCGTATGAATGGTACATTTTTCTCCAGTTTGCACTAAAACAACAGCAAATATCAAAGTGTGTTCACCTATAGTCAGAGTATGTGACAAAAAGCTAGTCAGTGGATCATGTGATAACAGAGTGAAGATGATAACTGGCTTTGATTCTGACCTGTCACACAAACTGATCCCAGTGTCCAGAATAAACATCAATGCTCAGGTATATCCACACTGTTTCTGACTTACTGTCGAACACAAGAGGATACTTTAGGTATTAGGTAATAAGTGGTTAATATATATCCAATAAATGTTAAAAGCTCCGCTCATTACTATGACACGCTGTTTCAGCCTGCTCCCTGCTTATTGCAGGTCAGCAGAATTGATTCAAATGAAGTTCAGAGATCAGTTGAAAGTATGTAACAAAATATATTGAGGTAAGCAAAGGAGAAAGGTTTTGGGGATTTGACCAAACAGTAGGCTCATATGATGATAAGAGGCAGGACAGGATCCTCTCTAGACGCTGGTGGTGGTGGAGAAAAACCAAGGTGGTTGCTGGAAACTTTCAGTTGAGTCACGTGGATATCATGAAGGTTGTGGTGGTAGTGGGTTGAACAACAGGAAGTAGGCTAACCTGCATGTCTTTGGACTGTGGGAAGGAGCCAGAGTACCCACTAGAAGCCCACACAGACACAGAGAGAACATGCAAACTCCAAACTTCTGGTCAGCTGACAGTTATTTGCAGTTAGTCTTAAATGAGACCTGGAGATGGGTTGAATTTAATTGTGTTCATGTTGGATACCTCAGTCCATTACAACTCTCTGTTTGAGGTGTCTGAAGAACCGTTCAGTCAGGGTCATTTATATTACTAACATCTGTAGATCTACCATCTTTAAGCATTTCCCAGCTCCACTGCAGTGCTTTCCTCCACGGTAAACAATTCAATCAGACTCTCTCAGCGTGTTTCCCCATGGCCTTTTTCAACCAATACCAACACTGCTCTATAATCACTGCTCATCACTTTTAGTGTCAACACACAGCAATTTAATATTGAGTTGTGGATATAAAATTCTATTTTCTATCAACTTACTGATGAGGCATGAGGGAGGGCTCACTATTGACTTCTCTAGCAGTCACTATAAATTTGAAGCCAGGCTATGGATATCACATTACACTTTGCACTGGGTGAGATTAGAAAAGATTGGATGTAATTTTCGCTCATATTCTAAATGTTTGTGAGTTTTATGAAGGATTGTGTTTGACCAAGGAGGGAGATGAAGTCGTCATACAATCCTCATGTTCATGTCACATTCAGTTGTATAAGAGTCGACTGTTTCTCTTTGAGGAACGTGACCTGTGGGCTGCAGTCACTCTAACACAACTTACACTTTTAATACTTCTGTACTTTTATATAAGCAGGTCACACCTTAGCAATGAAGCTGATAGCTGATAACATCGGCAAAAAATGTCCTTCAGTCTGCTGCTGCTCTTCAGTCTGAGCTCCTGCAGCTTCTTTTTTACAACATAATGCCTTTTCTCCCTGCGTCCCTGCATGACTGGAACTGCTTACTCTGTGGTCTGACACCTCACTTGGATGTGGTAATAAATGCCTTTAGTGTAGCATTTGCAATTTAAATTACAGCATCCAGTGACGAGCTAATATCACACAGGGGTCAAAGGCTAAGGAGCCACTGAAATGATTCATAGCATATCAAAGCGGTGGTTGTCATACTTGAGAGTCTTGTTTAATCTCCTCTAGCCTCATTTAACCCTGTCTCACTCCCCACTCTTCACATTGCCCAGGCCACAATATAAAGAGATTCAGTTAGCGCTGGAAGAGAGCTGGAAATACTTTTTGATTTCTGAAATCCGCTCCCTCTACTGCATTTTACTGCGTGACGCCATGATAATTGGCATCCTGGCTTGTGTATGTGGCAGCCTCCACAGTACCAGCCAGAGGTATTATATTTCATCTCGGGGCTGTTTTGGTAAAGATTAAAAATGACTGTGGTCAGCCGGGTAATTCAGACATATGTGTTTGAAACGGAAAAATAATAATGAGTCTTCTATACTCTCTGCCCTGCATTGCACTTGAAATTGACAGATCAGTTGAAGTCATGTCAGATTTATATGTGGCTGCCTCATATGACTGGTAAATGGCTTTAATGTTGTGCCTGATTGATGTATGTGCAAACTAGTGCAACAATAAGTGGAAGTAACACTGTTTTTGGCTGCACTGCCACAGTGGGGCCAACCTTATAAATATGAATGCCCATGACTGAGTGAGTGACTGAGTGATAGATGTTACAATGTTGGTCAACTGGGTGTGATGATGTCACACCATTGGTTGGCTGGACTTGGACTTTTTCCATTGGCTGTTGTTGTGTCAAAATTATTCCATGTAAACTTTCTATTACATCATCAGGGAATGTGACTAGTCTTTGTTTGCTTGCTCTGCTCTGGTGTCAGGTGTTCGTGGAGTTCTGTCTGCGTGCTGAGAGCTGCATAACATAGCTAAATCATGTTATGGTGAAATATCATTGGCTAACAACACTGTCAGCAGCCCAGCAGGAGAGACACTCCACATGCCCATACACAGTCCAGCCATTTGCCAGGTTTCCCTGGTCTTGTTCTAGTATTTCAGATTTTCATGTTTTAAGTATCACCAGATTTGGCATGCCTGTCCAGTTTGTCCTCCAGCACTGATATACCCATTTGGTGCTGTCACACATTTTTGAATATTTGATGAAATATTTTAGCTCCAGGTCCTAATAGATTATCTAAATGACACACAATATGCTATGCACATCCTGTATCTGCTGCAGATTTTCTCTACCAAGCTTGATGCAAATTCGACATAAGACAATGTAATAAAACAATTTTGGTATTATCTTGCCAATATAATGCAGATCCAATATGTACTCCTGCATACGCATACCAAATCTCTCAGGATGTGAAATGTCTACCTCTTCTCTAACCTAGTTTTTCCCCCCTCTCCCCTCTTTTCCAGTGCCATGAATCAGCCTGGACAGCAGCTGCTACCCACATAGAGGTCACTTTACCTCTCTTTCCATTTGCTTTGGTCCAGAGGATGCTGGTAATGTGTCGCGGGCGCAGGAAGTTCCTGGCGGCCTCCCTCGCCTTGGTCTTCATCCCAGCACTCACCTGGCTTTACCTGTCAGTCGGGAGCTTTCAAGGTACATACATGGGCATTTAATAATTACAGCTGACAAAATGACACATTGGTGCAGGTTAACCATGACAGTGAACACAACAGCTGGTTGTGAGTTTTGGATCTCCAACATGCAAGGAAAGCACATATACACATTAAGATGTGGTTTATAAGGACAGGGGGTAAAGTCCCTCCCAATATATGAAAATGACAATTGTTGTAATGACCGGTCATTAAATGCCTCGAAGAGCTAATAGAAAGCTGATTTTCTTCACTTAGTATTCACTCCAATACTTCACTCCAAAACACACTGGAGGGTCACTGACCTCCCCCTGCCTCATGCTGGTATAGCACTTGCCAAGGTTTTTGGTTGCTGTTAGTGTTGCTCGCTCACAGGTCTGCTACACATGTAAAGTTTTAAAAAACACTGTATGGCACTGACACTGCATTAAGGATGTCAAATCCTGGATGGTTAAAAGCTTCCAACAGCCAGACAACCAGAATAAAACTGACGTTGTAATATTCAGCCCCGCAGGTCCTCCTCAAACACTATCCACTCTTTAAGAAATCGCAGTGTCATCTTTGATTCTGGTTTAAATTTGATAAACATGTTCACTCTGTTGACAGCGCTGGCTTCTTCTGTCTTAGATTGCTTACAAAACTCAAATCATTCCTGCCCGTTGAAGATGTGGTGATGATAGTTCATACTTTTATTTCCACTGGCCTTGACTTGTGCAGTTCTTTCTCTGTAGGAATCAGTCAGTCAGCCTTATCTCACCTGCTGCTGCTTCACAATGCAGTGATAAGACTCCTTACTGGTGCCAAGAAGAGGGACCACGTCTCCCCTGTACTGGCCTTCTTTTGCCTATTAATAGTAATCATGAAGACATGACTGACCACACCCTGTTTTTTTATTTATTTGTAATTAATGTAATAGTTTTTCTCCACTGCTTATTTAATCCAGACTCTGAACTGTAGTTTATTGGAATACAGTGTACAACAAAAAAGAACAGAATAAACCATGCCTTTATATAAAAGTCCAAAGTTATTCCAGAAAGTTTGAGGAAACAAATGTCCTGTAGACAAAGTCACCCTTCCCTCCCCTCTTTCTTGTGGAGGTGGTATATTAATGAATCACTGAGGCCTGTCCACAGTTGATTACTTCCTCCAGACAATATAGTCCTGGAGTTCTTGGAGCCATTTTAATGACTTTGACTCACAGGATTGAAACGCTGCAGTACTGCCATTATTAATTATGATTAAAATGACAATTTTGACTTGGGGTCGCTGTCCGGGAGACTGTACATGTGAATACTCTCCCATTATGCAATTGTCACTGAGGTCTGAAAAGTAATTATTAGATTTGGCAGTAAATTCCTAGCGGTGGGGAGTAGTTTCTGGAAATGTGATAAGTTGTGAAAGGACCTGGCTGCAGGGAGCATCAGCTGTAGGTGAGGCCTGAATGTGTGAGACAGGAACAATGTGCTTCTGCTGGCTCAGACTCTTTCTTTAACACTCACTCTCTTTTCTCTTTCACTCTCTCTCCATCTCTGATCTGTTTTCATTGCTCTGTCTCCATCTTGACTGTTGTTTTTTCTTTCTCCCCTCTCTCTGCTGTGTTTATCTGTCTGACAGTGAGAGAAATGGTGAGTCTCTGGGGTCTTTAGTGTTTTGTCTGGATGAGCTGCACACAGAGCAGAGAGAATAAGGCCTTATTGACAGAAAAGTACACCATAGGGCTGAAGGTGTGTGGTCACTCTGTCCACCTACTTTTGTGTACTTTGGTTTGGGGCTGTTTTTCGTGGTTTGCATTAGGGAAGGGTATTGAACCTGAAAATGTCTTTGGCACAAAAAATATGCCTGTTGTTAGGGTTAGGGTACAAAAACACACAGTCACATGGCCATGAAGTGATGTCACAGAGCGATGTGTCTTTTCCTGTGCACAGGCATCACCTTAGAATAATTTGTCATTACTCTTTGCTAAGATGAATGATAACTTAGCACATTTGGGCATTCTGTGAAATGGGAATTAGATCCAAAATTTGACTAGCTATAGGAACTCAACCCTGTTGTGTCATATAGTGGCACATGAGAGTTGGAAGGCACAGGTGCATGCCAGTGTTGTCAAAACACAAAAAGGGAGCTGGTTGGTATAGCTTGGTTCACTGTTTTGGTTCGTTGACATGGTCAACAGTGGGTGCAGTATCGTGTGACATGCAGTTCATAGAGGCTGCTGACGACCTATAAAATGCTTAGCTCTATTGCTGCAGTTTGATTGAGATATGACTCCATGTAGGAGTATGATGTTTTACGCAAACACACAGACATAATACACATGCTTTTAGAATCCGTGTGACTTACATTTTGGAGAATATATTATCCCCAGACATTGTTGCTAATTCAGTTACCTCAAAAAAGACGATGATACTACAGCAGCAATAAGTGATCAGACCTGTCAAACCTACTGTGAGGACACTGGAAGTGAAGTGTGAATTATTCATCCCAATGCCAGCTCTTATTGTCTGCTTACTGTTTTAAGTGTATCTCAACCTTCCACCTCTCCATGACATTTTTTCCATCTGGCATTGAAAAGAAACACACCACACTGTTGCAGTAGTGTTTATCAATTCAGCCCCTTCATTTAGGCTGTTAGATCTCCAAAACACAAAGTCCCTAATGCTTTACACTCCATACTGAGAGACATGCCAAAAGTGTGTTTTTCCTCAATATATATGTTATGTTGTGGAAGCCAATTTACTTTGGCTCACAATAAAACCCAAAGTTTAGTCTTTGCCTTATTTATTCAAAAAGGTTATCCATGCCCATCCCATTGTGTCTGGATTATTGTTGGGCCTGTCTCAGTGGGACAGTTTTCTCACTGGTGTAAGCCCCCAGAACCTCAAGCAACACTGGTGCTGCTAGATTTTAATTGTAACCTGGGTTATAATGAACAATACTTTGTCACTTGTCGCCAATTTTGGCTTTTCACCTGCACCAGCTCACTGTGGTCTTTAGACATCACATGCTTCAATGACCACTCCAGGGCAGACAGTCTAAAGGAATTATTGAACAACAAAAAAGTGAGTGAATAAATGAGCACTAGAATGAATTACCTTGTGCATCTTAAAACACAAATCACACTTGGCCCCAGAAAACCAGATTAGTGAACTTATATTCCATTCAGGATTGGCAGTAATGAAGTCTGAAAATGCAGGGTATTTTGTGTTTCAGTTTATTTAAAAAATTCTTAATGAAATTAGCTGACTCTTTGATTTTGCCCAACGCAGTATGCAAATATTGTCTCTTCCCCATTAATCACATTGCCTGTTCACTACTTCATTATTTTGGCCTTCCTGTCAAATTCATTAAACTCCTCTATGGTGTAGTTTAACCTTGTGGTCCTGGCTCTGTACATGGATGTCTTTCATATTCATAAGAAAAAGAGATTCCTGCTCTAGAGAATCCATTTAAGACTCTCTGTTAGCCCAGTGAAAAGGAGTTGTTTTGTCTTCTACATGACTGACCCCACACAGCTGCCTGCAGGCACAGAAGATTACATCCTGGAAATAACTGTTATTGATCTGAGAGGGGTTTGTGTAGTTCTCAGACCCTCACATGTGGCTCATTTACTCTATATTCTTCTCTTATATGGCCTGAGAAAAGAAGCTGTGATGCTCAGATGGAACTTATAACACGTGTCAACAAGCAGCTAATTTGATGTATGTCTTGTTATATTTGAGATCTGGCTGTTTGTTAGTGAACAGATGAAGGATATGTGTGTGTTCATGTAAAAGTGTGGATTTGGCAAAGTGGCGAGGTTGCGTCATAAGGGAATGAGAAACTCTGTGGGTGTGTGTGTGTGTTGTTGGTCACAGTTGTGGGACCTCAGCAGAAGCCTGAATCAGTTTTGGTCATGTGAGCTATAGAGTAAAACACAGTGTTAGATTTCATAAAGGAAATAGATTAGTCGGATGATGTATCATTCTGCTCATAGTGCCAAACAAAGAATATTTGCTGTGGATAGTTTAGCACATACTGTAAGACAGTCACAGTGATATATTTCACCCAGCTTTAACTTTTCTTGTTTCTATTTCAGTCACTTTCAATTCCCATCAGACTCGACTTGTCCCAGTTCCCCATAATTTAATTCCATCTTTTGAAGTGTGTAGTGCAATTTACAGCACTGTAATTTGAGTCATAAGGAACATGACAGTTTCAGGTCTCTGTAACTTGATTTAGCTCAGGAGAAGTAGTACTACTTCTGCTCACCGCCGTGAGGCTTTTCCTTCTAATAGAAACACTGCCCTGTAGGATTTTATCCTTCAGTGGCAGTGAGTGGGAAAAGGATAGCAGCTGTTGATGGTGCTGGTGTCCCCACACATTGTGTCTGCCACACACATTTCTTGGATTCAAAACATGATAGGTGCCACTGTGAGGACTCTTAGGAGTAGAGGTCTCTCTGGTCCATTCAGTTCCAAGGAACCAAGACTCAAGTTCTGGGATGGAGTGAGACCGGTGGCCAAACTCACAGGCTTCGTCCGTGTGTGTCAGTGTATTACATGAGTGGATCTGAATGGGATCAGCGTACCAGTGTCTGCCGATCATTGTTTTAGCTTTGGCAACCCACTTAAAAATTATTAAACAAAAATTACAGAATTAAATTGGCGAAATTATCCTCTGCGTATTTATTACTGTAATTGTGGGTATCGAGGTGAAAATAGAGTTTTTCAGCTTATATCTGTTATATATTCTTTGAAACACAGCTGATTAATTTCTATGGCTTACATTTGTCTGTAGGACATTATTATCAAGTACTACTGCGTCTTCCACCACAGCCGCTTGTTAAATGACAACATCCTGCTGCTGGTGTTGGTGCTCTCTCACCGTCGGGTCTGCATGAGCTGACCGCAGAGATTGGCTCCACTCCACTTCCCAGTCAATTCAGGCCGATGACTTCAGGTCAGATGTCATCAGGTCAGACTGCAGTCATAATCAAGACTGGAAAGATTGAATCTGTATGGAATATGGAGGTACTTTAAAAGCAAACAAATGTGGATGCCTTTGGCATCAACCAAAGTCTGTTGTTTGTGACTGAACCAGGACCAACATCAGCATTCCGAGAATCGCTAGCATGACTAAGAGATAAAAATGTCATGAAATTGAAATGAAAATAGTAAATTGAGCAGAACTCGCCTCAAAAAATGTACAAGAGGCTTTTTATTAGTCCCGACCCCTATACTTCAAGAATGATTGATATAATACTGATGGACATGTAGTTATTTGAGCACATGATGCCAGAATAGTATTTGTTTATATGGTTGATGAATGTAGAGGAAATGCAGCAAACTTAAGATGACTTGTTTTTGTGTCTTCCTTATGGGTCTGAAGAGTTCACTAATGCTGCAGGTCATCGCCTGTTCAGTCTGTAGACCAAACATATCATGTAGGTGTAACTTTGGATGTTTGTCTGATCAACAGTGGAGTTGCAGCCCTGATTATAGGGATCAGAAAATGAATCACTGGGTTAAAGTCAACTCAAATGAAGTCAAAGTAATTAATGTTTAATTGAAAGAAGAGCAACAACAATATTAAAAAGCTGTATGGAATTGTGTTGTTGGTGATCAGTTTTGAAGAGCAGACTCTGTAGATGACTGCTAATTATATAAATGAAATATTTGTAAACAACGTGAACTGAAAACATGCTAAATGAAAAACCAATAATCAATACTACAGCAGTGAATACTAGTGTCAACATAATCAGTGAGTCATTCTCCATCAGTCATTAGATCGGACAGAATCCAGCCCTCATTATTCACAGACATGGTGGCAGTATATTTAAGTCAACAATTTATTGATCGATACATGATATTGTGTTGTGGGATGTAATATGGCATAAATGAATAATGTTGGCAGGTATTCAAACCTGTTAGCAGCCAGTAGACGATACCATCCATCTGCCGATCAAAATCAAGAGATTCAAGGTCAGGAAGTGAAGCAGACACTCTACCGTTTTATGACTAGACTGTGAGAGTGTCTCCATGATACCAGGATCAAACCATCACCGTCATTGCCTCCAGATTAGGCAGATGACAATCCATCTGTCCTGTTATACATATACATACACACACACACACACACACACACGCTTGGGCATCAGTAAGGCTTCTATAAGGCTCATCAAACCTCACAGAGTTTGGTAGGTGAGTTATGAGTTTTTGTGCACCTGTCAATCAAACATGGCTTTGGCAACAAGCCTTTGTTAAGGGTAAATGAGGATTTGTGTTTATTTTGGCAATAATAAGACTGTATCTACCAAGATCTGGGGAATGGCTGTATTACCTTCTTTACCTGTTCTTCACAGCAGCAGATTGTACCTTTAAAGGTATACTCCTGATTTCTGGGATGTGTCTCCTTCATGCCCAGAAGGATAAAATATTGCCAAGACAAATCTGATATTTAAATGGAGTATCTACAGACTGCCAGCCAATCTCCCCTTACCCGCCATAACACAGCAAGTAGAAAAGCAGAGCGGAGCAATACAGTCTGAAACATTGGAACTTAATGTTGGGTTCATCCCAACAACCATTTTATAATTCTTAAGTAGACGGTAGACATCTGTGATACTGCTACAAATACTCTCAGAAGATAGGAAAACTCACTGCTGGATTATTAGAGGAGAGAATAAGGTTTTGGTTCTATGTGAAGGTCACAACAGGCTGAGTTCAGTTCTGTTCTGTGTTTTTTTCTCTCTGTCATACAACCAGTACATGTGTTAAAATAATTCATGAATGATGAGAGAAGAATTTAGGAGAGACTGTCTGAGAGTGTGTCCATCATCCCTATTTTTACAATTCACACTGAGACTAAAAGATAAAAGTCTCAGAACAAGATGAGAGGTAATGATGTAGCCTCCACCACCACCACTACCTCCCTAAGTGAGTATGTGCTATTCAGCAAAACACTCTTCTGCCTTTCAGAAGTGGTTGAAAATATGTTGTAGGAACTTGTCGATTATTTCTCCTTTCAGTATTTGTAGTCTGTCATATCTGACATTTTTCAGATAACAAGAAATTAAGTTGTTTTTTATGTACATGACAGTATTGTTGGCAGGATGTATGATGTTGGGGTGACACTCTCCAGCTGTACTCTTCACTGGATTGTGCTGTTGAATATGACTAACCTGTACATCACTGCACCTTGGTTTAGTCATTTTCTAAAGCAGTACAGTTCCTGTTGAAGGTGTCTCTTTAACCTGCTGCCTTTTCACCGAGATGTGATTGAGGCCAGACATTCCGCTTTTACATTACTTTTTCTCTCCTGAAACTCCGGTCTCGGTCATGGCTTTTTGGTGACCAATAGGGAATAGTTTTTCTAATGCTGTTCACTCCATTCCCTCTGTCCAAGGGATTAGACAAACGGCGGTCAGTTGCGCGGTGGAGGAGGTGTTTCAAGCTGTCTGCCAGGTGAAATGATGCCATCACATGATGGATTTGTTACCACTGCTCGAGGAGGATATCTGCCCAAGAGCAGGAGGGAGAGGGATGGAGCTTTACAGCTGATGAGAATTAGAGCTGACGACATGAATGCACTGGGAGTACGGCATCCAAACAGCCATGAATCATTCAACAAGGCTCACAGGTGTCTCTGTTAGCTGGAGAAGAGGCACACAACATTTTAGCTTTAAGAATATATTAGGTTTTAATTTATCACGAGAAGCCTAAGGTACAAGTACAATTCTGTTGGCCTGGTACTTTATTGCGTCATTGTGAGTTAATACATGTATAATTATTGTTCAGATTTGGGAGTGCATTGAGATAAATACAACATGGTTAGAATGTATGTTGAATGTTCCACTTCAACTGAGTTGTTCAGTGTTTTTCATATGCTACTTGTGAAAAGCTAGAAAACACCTGAAAAACACAGTTAAGAACAGAAATAATATTCTCTATGGGTCAAATTCATATCTATTTTAACTATGACTAATCCTCCAATAAATGCATCGCCAGTGCAACAATATAAAATTACCATTTAGAAACCATCTCATCAGCAGTACAGTCATATCAAGTGGTCAGCATTATTTGTAATGCAACACAGTTTCTATTCACTGGATTAACCCTGTCTCTTCTTCTTTCTGTGTTTGTCCCTTGAACCTGTCTGTTGTAAATTTGAAGAGTAATTTGAAAAGAGAGAAATAAATCGCTTTAATTGTAGAAAAGGTTTTAATGTGAAACATCTGTGCCAGACTTGTTTCAGTTTCATGACAGTAACTTACAGATGAAAAAAAAAATGCTATAAATTATAGTCAGATAGATACTAATGGAATTAGTGCTGTGGAAATATACATCATAATGAATTTATCAAGACAACATGGAAGTTTTGAATAACAGATTAAGTCAGGACTACAAAGTTACAAAAATATACTTATAAAATAGATTAGGGGAAAAGTCAGCATTTTCTCTGCAGTTTAGGTAAATAAAAGCCTTCCTATTTGAGAATTTGCAGTAATCTAATATTTAGTTCTTTACTTCAGAGGAGTTGTGCAGTGTTCAGTAATCCTCTCGCAGGAAGTCCTGATAGTAGAATTATGGTGTCAATTCGTGACGAAACAACACAAGTGATCAAATGAGTAAAGGGATTGGCATTTAGCTTGAAGTTTTAAATGCAATAGAGTAGATGTAGTCCAAACACAATTAATTTTACATTAACTTCACAACGCGTTAGCTAACCTGGTTAGTATATAAACAAATAATTTTTCTTAGATGTAAATAATCTGTGCATTGTACCAGCTAATAAGCGGTTATTTTTTGCCCATGCTGAGAATATTTGAGTCATGTGTTTTGTTGAGCCATTTTGTTTGTTTTGGTATAATGGCTGTTTAATGACAATACCTAAAAGCCAAATGAATTGGCTTGGCTGCATAAAGACCAGGTGCATCTGTTGCCCTGAAAATGCCATGCAACTTCTGAGCAGCACAAACAAATGGTCATTGAGTCCAGTTCAGTGGATTAGCCCAGCAAATCCACTCTGCAAATTAATTATAGCTGGACCAAATGGAGCCCAGAAGGTGCTTTTGGTTCTGGGAGAAGGCTTAGTGGCCCTCCGCGGTTGAAGAAGTACCCATGGTATACTGGCTGTCTTTATATCTTTTGACTACAGGAGATGTTAAATCTGAAAGAAAAAAGGTGCTACTTTATGAACGGATTTGGTTCAACAACAAACCAAACTGAGGCCAGTGGGAGAAGTTTGCATGACGTATATTTATGTAAGGCATTTAGAGTATGCTGTTATTATAAACTAGAATCAGAGAAAACTGTCTTAGAGAACATATTCATTTTCTCTGCAGGTCTGTTGAGGGATGCTTGTATGAGCTTTTACATCAAAAGGGCACCAAGATTCTCCTAATAGGGTGAGAGTATGGTTGCTGTAGATGGCAGATGGGATCGTACCGGGAAAGCCATCTATTCTCCCAACACAGACTGGTCACATGTAATTCAAGCCATGCCATACTGTAATATGTTCTCAAGGCTGTCTGTTTTCCTAAATGAGGTTCTAATGTAGAACTTGTATTCTTTAACACCCCCAACTAAGGCCTCCCTCTCTGGGAGTTGAGGTTCCTAAGATGGTGGAGAGAAAGCCATCTCTGAGCCACTGTATCGTTGCTAGTTCATTTGAAGTAGCCAGAGAAGAGGCCAGAAATAGCTGCTGACTTGACACACAGAATGCAGAGACTTCTGCGGTTAGTACTGACAGCTTATTGATCGAAAGATATCTGTGTACTCCTCGTCTTGAGATGGATCAACACTTTGATGCAACTCCTAAATGTAAAACCAATCGCTTTTCATCACACATTCTCATTGATTTCTTTAAAGGGAAATCTACCATAAGTCTTATCTGGATCATTTTTATGTAATAAAGTAATGTGCAAAAGAAGGGTCTGAATATTTATGAAGCCATCAGTACAGTATAGAACAAAGCTGAGTACACTCCTGGTCAAGTACTTACAAAACCTGTCCATTTAATACTCATTTGGTTTGGTTTTAATCAAACCTCCAAGAGGCCAATTAATGAAACAAGTATATGTTCATAATTATAAGTAATGGCTCATATAAAAAGCTGGCAGCAAAGTCAGTACACCCTTAAGTAGTGAGTTCCCATTCTTTTATTTTTGTAATATTTTGTATGTCCTCCTTTATTTTGATGACAGGGTTGGATCCTCCTGTTCATGGGTGATACCAGTCTAGACCGCAGGTCTGTGAAGAGATGTTCTGTCATTCTTCTTCATAGATGATTCTTTCCCAGCTTCTCTTGCTGGAGGGGTTTTTGTTGTTCCACCCTTCCACTTTTTAAGTCCTCTGATCAACGAAGTGGGAACTGGCTAATAGGTGTCTGTCTGCCAGTGTTAGAAGCTTACTTTTTCCTTCTTGGCAACTTCCTCTCAGTCAGTCTTCTTGAGACTGGGAGTCATCTTTCATTCAGTATGGGCAAACATCCATGAAGCATCTATCTCCCCTGAAGTGTTTGCTCTCATGCAGCCCTGTATCAGCACACCCCCACCAGTCTCACACTCGCTGATATAGGCAATTGACAGTAAGGTTGTCCAGGATGTTTTAACTGTGAGTGTGTGAACTGTGCCCTGGAATACATTTTGCTGCTTGTTTAAATAGCTTCAGATGTCCCAGTCAGTGTGTGTGTGTGTGTCTCCTGATTGGTCTCTGCCTGTTCTTAAGTTGTGATGAGGTAGTTGTTTTGACTGTTGCACAGGCTTAATCCATATATTCATGTGTATCAGTCACCCCCACAAAAATAAATAAACTCATATGCATGCTGGGTATTCTACAGGCCAAGTCTAGAATGGTTGGATTTTATACTTTTAGGCCAACAATACAACAAAAATATTGTAAACAAATAAATCAACTCGGTATTTACCTTCATAATTTTTCTTCTGATAGTATGGAAAAGAACTTGAAAGTGAATCTAGACCTTTTCTCAGTGAAATAAAATATTAAGGAAATATGATTGTTAAATTAATATACAAAATTTGAAAAGTATAAATAATGACAGATTTTTACAGACGTTCTTTTTTGGTGTCTCCTCAGATTTATCTGTGGGGGGGTAGGACTGTATTAAGGGGGGATACTGGCTCAGTTCTGTGAAACAGGGTCATGGATTTTGACTGTATTTACTAATGTAATTGTCAAGGTAAATCTTTTTATTTGAGCACATTACCTTAATATTTATAATATAAATCATTTAGTTTGCTTATATAAATGTGATTAATGTATAAGTCTTTGTAGAATTCTCAGAAAAAACCATCATAGACATGCCATATTGACACTGCGTCAATATACAATGACCCAGCTGTGTTACTATTATAGAAACAATACAAAGAACATACAGAGTTTGATGGCACACATCTTTTAGCAATGTTAACCTACATCAGTGGTGAGCATCAAGCGGTGTCAATCCTCATGTTAAATCCATTTCTCCCTGATCTGACCCACAGTGAAGCCCCTCCCCCTATCTCCACTGGAAGTCCAGTCATCAACGTCGGTGGGTGGAGCAGGTGAGCGTCAGGCCTTGGAGTTACGGGTCCGGGCGGTGGAGGAGGAGAACCGGGCGCTGCGCCGGGAGCTCAGCCGACCACCCAGGAGCCCGTCCGCGTGCCTTCCAAATGGCAGTCACCGTGGCAACCAAAGCCGAACACATTCAGAGGAGGGCACTGGTGACAATGAGGGCTAGAAAGCTGCTGCAGTGGGGAACAGCTCAGACTGTGTGCAGCAGCCAGTAGTGGATAAATGTGAGGTGAGACATGTTTGAAGAACATTTGTCATAGCAGTTTATAAAAAATGCCTGTTTTGCTATAACTGTAAAATGTTCCATCTGTAACAGACCACTCAAAGCCTTTTTATCCGGGAATGCAATATGACAGTGAAGGTAGTTTCCAGGAACCAGAGTGCCATTAGCACATTGTGAGACCATATTATTGTCTGGCTTCAGCCTCCTATTAGCCTAATCCTCCTGCAGTGATGGTGCCGGTTTGCTGTTGGGATATGGCTCTCTGTCAGACGGCTGGATAATGTGAAAGCCTTAACACAGCCATGCTGTGATCCCCACACTGATAATACCTAGCAGCACTGCAGCATATCACCTTTTGTCTGGATGACTGGAACAGCCTATACTTACAGGCAGTCAGGTGGGTTGGTACAGATTCAGGATACTGGCTCAGTGTTGTGAAACAGGGCCATGGATTGTGACAGTATTTATCAGCTTTTTCTTTTTTTTAAATATATATATATATATTTTGTCAATATAAATCTTTTTTGAAGATTATTGTTCATGTTTAAATCCCATGTTTAGAGCCAAACCAACAGTAAATGTAAGGCACAGGTGTTGTGTGTGTATCCAAAGCTTATATCTTATTCTTCTGTGCCATAGACACTTTGGGCAACATGCTCCCTCATCACCATGAACACACACTGTAGTGTATTTCAACACAATCCCACGTACATGATCCTGCTGAGTTCCAAATGTAGATTAATCTGCCATTGAAAATAATCCCCAACAAATCCCCCGTTTCCTCCTTTTTGAGGAACCTTCAATAAAACTCACAGCACCTGTGTTGTAGGAGTCTGTGCAATACTGTTTAATAAGTAATTACACAGATGTAATAAAGGAAAAAGGAAAAGTAAATCATAGATGGGAATTTATTTGGTTAAAACTGGGATGTTGAGCCAAGGCAGAGTGTCAGTGTAGTATCTTAGGACACAGCATCTTCAATGTGTGTGTCATTTATGGACAAGAGGAAGAACTGCTAGAATCGAGAGAGTTGACCTGGCAACAGCACAAGGTCTTTTCATGTTTCATTAATGTATTGTAACATTAGAATAAAGACTATATATGAAAACTCGTGCCTGTTATGCAGAACCCCTCAACAAATAGGAGTTTATAGCTACCATATGGCTGACTTAGATTCATCAGGTATTTCAGAACTGTTGAGAGAAGTGAGAGAAGCATGTGGGTACAGTCTGTATAAGGACAAAGAAAAAAAGGTGAGGTAAATTGCTGTAAATTCATATCAAACTTCTAAAAACACAGGATGGTAGGATGACACAACTTCATGCTTTTTTATATCTCTTTATAGCTCAGACTAAAAATGCAACAAGAATAACAGCAGCTTCAGAGCTGACTTTCCTCCAAACACACACACACATACACTCTCTCTCACTGGCAGGTGTGATTTGAGTGTAGTGCTCTGAGAAAGCGTATGCCCTCAGATGGTTTCTTATCACCCCCCTCTACTTTCTTCCCACATGAGCTGTCACTCACACGCAGTTCTTAGCTACACCCAGGCGCTGTTCAAAAGCCAGCCGACTGCAGGGAAAGCAGAGATCCTTCAGGGCAGTCTGACTGTAGCACCCCTCCAGCAGTGCTTGAACATGGCCCCTGCTCATTTGGAAGGTTAGCCTGGCTGACCCCCCCCTGACCCCTGCTGGGAGATTACTGAAGAAACTCTGAGAAGGGAGAAGAAAAGACACATGGAGTTTTGACATGTCAAGCTGGCATCAGGGAGAGACATTCAGGGCTAAAATTGTAGCCATAACCCGAGGCTGTGAGGGAGAAGTCCATTATGATTTTAACATATTGTTTAAAATCAGCTAAAGGAAAGGGACTCTTAATAAGTGGTGAAATCCTTCACCACGGACAGACAATATAATATGATTTCTGCTCATTTCTACAACATTGCCTGAAAGTTATGTTATAGAAATGAGCAGAGATCATTTTTAAGAAACCACCAATTGAGGTAGAATTTGAAATGGCAAGTTGGGTGAACCTAGGGTAACTAGTCTGGGACTAAGCAATTCATGAGGCCCAGCCAGTGAAATTCCCACATCTTCGTCAATAAAAATCACTTATCATTTGGTCACAACCCCTAATATATGATAGTGAGAAATTCTAATTCACAGTAAACTTAACAGGAATATGGTAAATAGCGAATACTTTAGAAATATATTTAATTATACACTGAACACTAGTGTATATACACAGTATACATAGCAATTTTCTCATTTCAGTGAAGCAACAGTCACCGGGCAGAAATGGACTGCTGACTAAAAATGTAGTATCATAGTCACAGTCAAGCCTGAGGTGAACAATACTGAAGAATGTGTGACTGCAAGATAAGAGACCATAAGAAGTTGACTTGATATTACAATGGTTGATCACAGTTCCTTCCCCGATACTTTGATGTAAGTCAATGAATGTTTCAGTGTATAATTTACTATAAACACTGTCTTCTCAAATCTGCTAATGCAGAATGAATTCATCTCTTTCAAACCTGTTTGGAAATATAATTTTTACAGTATATTACTTCTAATCCTTTACTAATTTTTCTCCACAGACCATCCATGTGGCCATCGTATGTGCAGGTTACAATGCAAGTCGAGATGTGGTGACGCTGGTTAAATCAGTCCTTTTCCACAGGTACAGCAATGCTCTTTTTTTCTTACACCAACACTGTCTTTTAGAAATGACATTTATATACAACTCAATTTACATTTTGGTGGTAATACAAACAGGATTCCGTTTCCTTGTAGTGTAGCACAGTGAGCAAGTGTTGTCCATCAGTATCTGAGAAGTTGTGAAAATGTTGATATTAAATTCATCAGTAAACTGAGAGAGTCAGAGGGTACCAAATGTTTAAAAGTTCTGACCCATATCTGTAGATAACAGATGAGTCGCATCTCTGGTTTTATTTTCAGCACTTCAGCATAAAGACTCAATATGTGAATGTAGCAAAGCCACTCTGAGGAAGTCAGCAAACCTGTTAAATATGATGAAGGAGTCCTCATGTCAGACCTGAAGCATGGAAAAGACATGCCTCCCCTCACATAATTTGACAAGCATCTATCCATCCATTATCGATACCACTTATCCTTTAAGGGTCACACAGGGCTGGAGCCTATCCCAGCTGACACTGGGTGAGAGGCAGAGTACACTCTGGACAGATCTCCAGTCTGTTGCAGGGCTATAATTTGACATGGGAGCACTTAACTGTTAAACAGTGTGAAACATCACTTGATGTTCGGTATGTACCATTAGTCTTATGTAAACATGAATAATGAATGGTTTATTATGCATTGGAGATGGAGGATCCATTAGTAATCAGTCAGTGTGCATTCAGCATCACAGCTTCTAACAGCACTACTTGTTAATTAGCTCTAGAGTTGCAGGTGAATTAATCATAAGTGCAGTTATAATTTCATTTTATAACCATAGAAGCTTAGCTTTTAATGCCTGCTGGCAGACACAGACTCTGACATTTATTTTCACAATACACATTCCTATTTTATTCTATCTCAGACTGTGGCATTTATTTTCACAATACACATTCCTATTTTACTCTATCCATCAGGTTAATATTCTTCCTGATTCAATCATCATATGAGTCTAACTATTGTTGTGCTTTTTTAAAATCTTGATTATGCAAAAACGTCAGAAATGGTTTTGAATAAAAATCAAATTCTATTGCGTCAATAATAAATGAACTTTTAACCAGCTGAGGCAGTTTGAATTAAAAATGACAGCCCTCTCTCTTAGAGTCAACACTCAGATGTCGTGCCAGAATCAATTTATTCCTCCCTGTGATTTCACTTTCCGTTTGTTAAAAATCATATAAAAACACTTTCTGTAGAACTTCAACTCAGCCCTTATAATCCTCAAACTTAGATGTCAAAAGGTAAATACATTTAAACACCAAAAAAAGAGAGAATTTAAGATTCAGTATCATTTTATCAAATTATGAAATATTAAAAATGACTACAGTAAATGAAAACAAATCAATCAGACACAAAGTGAAATGCAATACACATCATTTTATATATTTCCTTTATTTGTATGTGTGTAATGTGTTATACATAATGAAAACATTTGGTAAAAGGACAACAAGGAGAATCACAAATGCATCAGTATTAGTGTCCCTTACAGTAGCTGGCCCACAGGAAACTGCTTTATAGTGGAAGGTTGTCTGCCTTGGCCATCAGCTCATGTTGGCAGTTATAAGCCGCAGTATGCTCTGCACCCAAGCTGTGATTGGACAGTTGATTGTTTCTTTACAGAAATCAGTTGATTATTTTGTTAGCTACAATGTGACAAATGTGATGAGCAGCACAAGATATGAAATGTTGTTTTAGTGTATCTGAAACACTGAAATTACAGCTGTAGCTTACTGACTCCCAAATATCAAATCCATGATTATTTGGACACAGAATGCGTCACCAACATGGTTTGATAATGAAAATAGTTAGAGGCCTTAAGATAACAACCAAAACAGCAATACAAATTAAAATTATGTCAAATTTTTATTTGACATAAAATGTTTTTCTGTAAGTCTGAGAAGAAGACATTGAGACACTGTGCCATAAGACTGTAAATACAAGGAGTTTAGTTTCAACCCCAGATTAGGTTTCTGAAATACTGCTCAAAGTGTAAAACAAATATGATGCATTTGTAAAGTATGAATCATGCAGTGGGGTAGAGTTCACTCACTTCCCCCTAATTTATCAAATTGTAGTGATGACTTGGGGAATATATCTGTTTGGGAACAGATCACCAGCAGCATAGCTAATATGCCAACCCCTGCAGGCTGTGTTTAACCAGCAGGGATGTTTAAATGTTGACTCACTCTTGTTTTGCAGTTGAGTAACAAATATGTGAGCGGAAAGATGCCTGAGAGGTTGGCCTGTTGGTCTGCCTGATAGCGTGGGGAATCCTGCTGGGTGACTGAAAGAATGGGACATGGGACACTGATTGTCAAACATAGTTGACCCTGTGACAAGATGACCTACAGCATTTATCAGATAGTCCCTCTAGCTGTATTTCTTCCCTATGGTGTCCATTTGTAATACAATATTGAATATGCCATAAATTCCCTGTGAAACTAGATTTAAATGATGCAGTATATATCACTTGGTATTCCATTCTTTTTAGTCACCATACTGCCAGTTAATTTCCAGCAGTGGTATGTTGTTTAACCCACACTGTAAATCATGTATTTGCCATCAGTTCATCTCTTGCCTCAGTAATGGAGAGCCCTGTGGAATTGCTCATTGTGTGACTGATGCTGTTCCACCTGAAAGATGTCCTCGTTCTGCTGTACTCAGTCAGGCTGCAGGGCCTCTCATCATTCTGATATGTCCAACAGCAGCTCTGTACGTCCTGTCGGGATAATCCGATACTGTCCTCAGCAGAAAAACGACATTGGCATCAGTCGTCTCTTTAAAAGCTTTAAATGAGTTATGTGACCTCTTGTGGTTGTACTAATGATAACTCTTATTTGTTAGAACCATATACTTAAGTAATACAGTGTTGTTAAAGTGCTACAAAACCTTTTAGAGAGGAAGTCGGGCTGAATAGTTGGACGTACAAAGAGTTTGACACCAGACACCACTGTTCACATCTCATCTCCCACCAAAAGTCAACAGTGGTTTCTCTAAACCATGACTACTGTACCTTCCCTACCTGTTCTGCCTGTGGGCCACCAGATCAGCAACAGCTTATATAGGTTAACTGTTTTGCATTCTTTTTCCATTAGAGGGTGAAAAGAAACAGAAAGATATTAATGACTGCTTTCCTATTGCGGGATATTGACGTTCAGTGTAAGTCATTACAGAAGTAGCTGCTTGTTAATGTTGCTGTGAGAAGTTTTCCCCGTCCACACTTCAGAGTTAGACCAGAAACACCTCTGAGTGGTTTTCATGGCTGGGTAACTACTTAGTGTAAAGGGAAAGACAAAAAGAGAAAAAGATGAACCTTGTAATTCTTGATATAGACCACACCAAACAGATTGTATTTTGTTTTTCAGTTGACCCTGCCTTAAGAGATTTCATATGCACTTGATGTACCAATGCGATCCACTGGTGTATCCGTGGCTGTACTCATACTGACATTATTAAGAGACTACATTATGTAATTTGGTCATTCTGCTGTGAGCTGCATTTATTCAGTCATGATGAGTATTTATGGCACCTGTGTTAGCCTTCACTCTGTCACTTGAGTGGCATTATCGCAGCTGAAACTTCATTCATTTATGTTTATTTGCCAACTCTTCAATCCCTATGCTTCACTAAAAATGCATTAAACTGAAAGTGTTGACATTGCTATTCAGAGATAACAACACTACCAAAAACTGATTCGAAACTGTTTTTCTCCAACCAGATTTTGACATTATTGGCTCTCTGTCTAGAAGTTGCTTTGAAAAAAAGTACATGGATGAAATAGATTTTATCATGTTGAACAAAGCACAATAAAGGGCAGTGGCTTAGAAAGGAGGGTGGACTGACTTTTTTGCAGATAAGCGTTGGTTTCTGCTGTGAAAGATGAAGCCTTGCAATGATTATAGAAAACAACCTCAGAGACAAAATGATCACAATAAGATGCAGGAAGATCACAATCAGATTAAAAACTACTACAAGGAGATGTGGTCTTGTCATATGTTTTGTTCTCCGTGTCTTTCAGTCAGGGTGTGTTGCTCCTGTATAGGGTGGGGACCTGTTTCATGTTGTAGATAAATTGGATGTGATGGTGTGTTTGCATTCATACCATTTTAGCATATTATGGTAAAACTGAGGTTGGTGTATTCCAACAACACAGCCTGATGAGAGAGTTTATGAGCGCCATATGCAGTGCCCTGACTTTGGTACTGGAATTGGTATATTGGTATTGGGAGAGAGCACACTGGATCAATCAGGACAATCCTTCACTCCTGTCTCAGTCAATGTGAGCACAATTAATCAGACTCTGCGTCCGCTCTGAGAAACCAGCATTGCATTATAAAGATTAGGTGATTAGATTATCACAGCTCCAGCCCCGATAATCAGGATGTACTTGTCATATTTACCTACTTATCGACATAATCCCGAGCATCCAGTAAATATCTTGTTGCTGTGGATGTGAAGACCCTCTGTATCTGTACTGCTGTGGCTGACAGCTTGTATGGAACCAGAGTTCCGATACATTTTGACAGCTTCCAGCCTCCAGTACTTATTGAGCAAGTGCAGCTGACACATTCATTCCCAGAGTCATTCAGCACAAGATGCCCTGGGGTGCTCACATCCTCATTTCAGTGTCACTATCTCTTGACCTGATTTGAATGTCCTGAATACCTATTTTGCACACTGCATGTCCTTATGTGTGTGTGTGCTGATGTAAGATACAGAGTGTATAGTCTTCTCTGGATGAAGCTTTAGTCCTCCTCTCTGTATCCCCAAATTATGTATATTATTAAAGTTGACTAACTCAAGGCCCAGTTCCTTGTTTGTTCCGGAGCCTTCAAGCAAGTCTCATGCAAAGGAAATGTACAGTACTTGTACAAAAAAGAAAAGTCTGGCGCTATATTTTTCTTGTCAGCAAATGCAGACCAAAACCAACCAAAACAGTGTTCAGCTGTCTCCTCGTACTCTGACTTCCCTACTCTGTCTGAGGTCTATTGGTTACTACTGAAGACGTAAATCATAAAATAACTGTAGTGGTTATTCCTGGTCTATTGTTCTATTTGATAACCACTATGGTAGCTGAGCAAAAATGTCCTGACGCTCCACATGAAAATAATCCAAGGTCCAAAAAAGGATGTCCAAAAAATGAAGAACTATTTATTAAAAATGAATGAACATAGTATTCAAGATGCCAAAGCTTGACTAAAAATAAGGATTCTAAAGATAAACTAAAGATTCTCTAATGAAATAAAAGAAAGGGATGAACATTGTCTGTGGCTGCCAGGACTTAGGAAGTGAGTTCAAAAGACTGCCTTCCTGCTCTAACCATGCTCTTCAGGTAGCATCCTTGGCCTTTATCAGTCTCCACCCTTGGTTCCTGGCCACTAGATGGGCCTAACTCAAAGAAGTATTAGAATTCATAAATCAAAACTTTGGCTCCTACAAAAACCATAAATCATAACACACATTACTCAAACAAGAGGGAATGGTACATTTGTTGGGGACTATTTTCAGGGGCAGATTAGTCCACATTTGGTGCTGTATTAAGTATTTGGGGAAGCAGTCAAATTTACTACAGTGTTGGTGTTCCTGCTGATGAGGGAGCATGTCACCCAGTGCAACAGTGTGTCGTCTTCTTCCTGATGTGTAATAGTTTTGGACAGTGGTGCTGTATGGCTCAGAGGAATAAGATATATGAGGCTATGGATACACACACAAACTTTTTAATGGGATTTGTTCATTGTGGCTTTGGTTCTGCACAGAGGATTTGTTGATAATAAGGCAATATAGAATATCACCAGCTATAAAGAACTGTCACTGACACCAGTGTTTTGATAAACCTTTAAGTGCAGACACATTTTCACATTAGAGTTGGTCAATTTTAGGATTTTAACACTGTTTCAATGTATTATCAAAAATAAACAAATCCTGATTTAAGTTCCTTTATTAATTTAACAGGGATAACACACATGAATTAACATCAATATGATGTGAGAATGTCAGAGGAAGCCAAAAGACTGTCTGCAGGTCATGCACAGGTAGATGTTGTTTCTCAGAACAGTTTTCCTTTCCAGTCAGTGCAGACATTGTTCAACTTTAATTCACACAGTTTTCCTGAATTTATGAAACAGTCAGTTGGACCTTTTAATTGAGCTGTGGCAGAGAATTCCCAGTGTGCATGTGTTTGAGTTCAGGAAATATGCAATCAGATGTTTCTGTGAAAGAACATTGGACTAATTCTGCCTTTGTGCGTGTGTGTGTGTGTGTGTGTGTCCACAGGCGGAACCCCCTACATTTCCATTTCATCACAGACTCCATTGCTCAGCAGATCCTGTCCTCTCTGTTCCATACCTGGATGGTTCCTGCCGTCAGGGTCGACTTCTATGATGCAGATGAGCTGAAGGTGAGGAACACCAACTCCCCTTAGCCTCACTAACTCATTCAGCTGCACTGTCTACCCTGTAGTGCCTGATGATCTGGCCACTATCTGCTTTATTTCCTCTGAGAGGTCATGAGCTCTGTAAACCATCTTTAACAATGATGTTATGTAAACTGCACATTTTTAAAATTCAGTCAGTTGAACAGCAAATGACCCCAGTCCTGTTGGTGTGTTTCAGTCTGAGGTGTCCTGGATCCCCAACAAACATTACTCTGGGATCTACGGTCTGATGAAGCTGGTGCTCACCAAGACGCTGCCATCCAATCTGCAGAGAGTCATCGTTTTGGACACAGATATTACCTTTGCCACTGATATTGCTGAACTGTGGGCCGTCTTCCACAAGTTCAAAGGTAACACAGCTGCTGTTTTCTAAGTCTGTTCATGTTGACTGTATATACATGAATATTCTACCAAGGATTTGACCAGTATGGCCTTGTAAGCCTTTACAAAGGTTGTTTTGTGTAATCTGTGTTTTTCATTGCACTGTAACATTTCACAACTTTAATGAATAATGAATGATATCAATAATTAAAATATTGCAGCCATCATCACTAGCAACCGTAAGATGATTGGATGAGATATTTTCTAGCTAAGTTGACAAATCCTGTTAAGGCAAGGGTTGGCTGTCACAAACCAGGTCACACACAGCCATGACGGAAAAGAGAGACACACACAACAAAGTCAAATAACAAATTATTTTATGTAAAAGACTGAATAAACCTGACACACAGGACCCAGGTGGACCAGGGTTGCTAATGACCCCAGGTGCTGATGCCCCTCTGCCAGTAACAGTAACAGGCACACAGGGCAGAGAGTATCATCACACAGCTGTGTCAAGCTGAACCACAAGTATTCAGGCCATGCTGACGTGGTGCAAGTGTTTATCCACAGCACATCTGACTTGCTGGTGAATAACTTTTACTGTCAACCTTAACACAGCTCTGATACAGCTGATTAGTAACAGTAAAATAAGACTGATATCTGACAGTACGGAGACGAAAGCAAAACCACAAAGATTCAGTTGGATACTACAAAAAGAACTGAGAACTGAACACAGAGACTTCTAAAAGCAGAACATTTGTCACCAACGCAGATACATGTGTTGAGCCGATAGGACAAGACGCAGCTTTTGGTTTTAAGGGAGGAGACATTTACAATTTTGCCCCAGTTGGCCCTTCCACCAGTTGGACCACAACAGCACAGGATGTAGCACAAACACTTGTGATCATGGCGCAGAGTGATTACAGTGCTGAACTGATTAGTTTACTAATAGTGGAAGTTGATGTGAGTGTGGTTCACCTGATGGCAACACAGTCACAATACAGGTCTGTCAGAACAGCTGTTTGTTCAGAGGTGGGCTTGTCGATCTTTGTAATCTCTTCTCTCCTTACATGTTCTCCAACAATGGCTGACTCATCACTCATGGAGAAAATCACCACCATGACTCACTATGTGGGATTGATGTTGTTGAATCAATATGTGGTTGGGATCAGCTGGATAGAAGCTGTGTGTTATACAGGTGGTGGTTCTGTAATGAGTATGGAGGAGAAGCTCTCCATCTTTTCATGAACTACAGTGTTCATGTGAAGTACATAACGCTTTAAAATACAGTGTCACCAGCTATAGTGCAGATTTTCAGATGTGGTCGGTGGCCTCACTCAGCCATTCAACATGGCTGATCAAAACAGCCATAAACACCTCCAGTATGCTCAGAAAACATGTTGTATGAATGAGTTCTGTTCCAGAATATGTACTGATATTGTCGGACACAGCTCCACCAGATTGTGCCATTGGAAAAAGGGTTTCAAATGCTGTTAGACAATCAGACAAGCACTTCTTTTAACAGTTAGACCTTGATGGTATCCTATCCTCTATCCTTACTAGAGGACAGGCAGGAGGTGTGGAGGCAATAGGACACCTTCCTGTGAGTATATCTCTGGGAGGTAGGGAAGAGAGGCAAGAGTAAAGATTAAGGAAGGCACATAGGCAGGAGGAGGGAGGAGGCGGTGGTGAGTCACTTCAAAGATTTATGGGTAGTGCTGTCCTATAGCGCAGCGCAGCCAGCAGGGGTTTGGATCAATCTTAATTAACAGTTGACTCCAATGTAGCACCTCTGCCACCCACTCCTTTGGCTGTTTAGTCTGGCTGGACTGTCTATTACCATTATATTTAAGATATTATAACAATCCGCTAAGACACACTCAATAAATGTTACTTATTTTTCAGCCTTCTTTAATTAACCAGCTGATATGCAAGCTTATAAAGATGGTTATGAGAGTTGATACAGTGCCATGATTCAGTCAGCACAGCTCTTATTTTATCTGGTCATTAACATTATCAGCCTAATATAAGCCACCAGTATATGAAGGCTATTCAAAACAGGCATGTATTAATACATGTCATTCAATTTAATTCAATTCATTCAATTTTATTTATATAGTGCCATATCACAACAAAAGTCATCTCAAGGCACTTTTCATACAGAGCAGGTCTAGACTGTACTCTTTAAAATAGGTATTTACAGAGAGAGACCCAACAAATCCCACCATGAGCAGCACTAGGGGACAGTGGCAAGGAAAAACTTCCTTTTAATCAAGTGCTTTAGATACAGTAACTTCATGGGGTTACAAACAGGGGCGATTATAGGATCAGAGGTTTAGGGGTGCTGAGCACCCAGAGAGCTGTCGGCCAGGCAAGATAAATTTCACTGTTTTTCACATTTTAACACAATTTCATTCCCACATTTGTGAAAGAAAGGCATAACACTTTTTGGGAAAGTCTGTGACTAAACTATCAAATCTGATAAAGGTTATTTAAATGCTGAGCCACAGCAAAAGAAGAATGGATGGAATCATAAAAGAAACATATCGTAATCCTAATTTCTGGGGGAAGACAATTCATTTTGATACAGCAGCTCCTCAACATACACATAAACAGTATGTATGTTTCTGGAGTAAACCAGCCTCCTATAGTGAGTACCAAACATTCAAAAAAGTGACTTATTGAGTAGGGATGCTCCTTATCGGCCGATATGGACCCTAAACAGGTTGATCGGTGGGCTCTCAAAGTGCCGATCAGAAAAGCCGTTCACATTTTTTTTTAAGCCGAGTAAACAAGATATTTTTGTTGCCACTGAGCCGACGTTAGTCGAGCCGTCTCTTATCATTCTGTGATCGGTATCGGCAGATTTATGAATGATTCCTGTGATCGGTGATCGGATCAAAGTTAACAATTGCGCCACATATATCCTGGTTTAAGCCATGTACTTACACCACTTAGGTAAAGGCAGCGTATTGCTCTGTGCAGATAGAGCACTCAGAGCCATGGAAAGGTGGCCCGCATGGGGTGGATCAAACCATTTTTGGGGGGGGGGTGCTGCTGGTGTATTTTTGTTAAATATTACGTTTCAACCAAGTACTGTATGGTTTCGACACTTTTCTAGCTTGTTAAAAAAAGGATATACAGTAAAGAAAAAAAAATTCAAATCCCTCAAATTTTAGGGGTGCTGGGATTCAATTTAGGGGTGCTTCAGCACCCCCAAAAATGGGCTAGAAATGCCTATGGTTACAAATATATGGAAAGGGCCCTATCTAAGAGACTGGTCTTTTTAGTGTAAGTCCAGTCTTAATTTGGCTCTTAGATTTGTTCAATAGAAGTTAGACATTTTCATGAAAATAAAGTCTGACTTATTTAAAGCCTAAAAAGTTAACCACCCTACCACCTAGGCTAACTGCTTAATTAATTTACCCAGAATTAATGGTAAATGAATCCTACCAAATAGCTTTGTGAAACAGATGACTTAGACATGTATCTGACTTCTAATCTTTAGTTTGGTCTAAGATATAATCACAGTCTGTCTTTGTGGAGATCTTCTCCAGTCTGTAGACAGCAGCTCATCCTGATATCTCCTGCTCAGGTAATAGTGGTGCTGTTGCAGCTCCCTGCTGGGATCTTCTTTCACCTCTTCTCACTCACTTTCTTTCATGTACCAACACTACTTCCTCAAGTTTTCACCATCTTTTCTCTCTATCATCCCACTTTCAAACTTTCTGTTTTGACTGTATTCAAACTCTGTTTAGTTTTCAGACATTTCTCTGTTCTTGGTATGTTTGTTGTTGGATGTACCTCCCTCATTAGAGCCTAGAATTGTTGCTTAAGTTACCCAGTCTGATCTCAGCTTTATTCAGTGGGATATATTGAAGTCCTCAGCTTCTTATTTCAGTCTTTTTAACAACTTTATTGACATCACTTTCCTGAAAACAATATTGCTACAGAATGATCCTAAACAATGCAGTTTGGCTGAAGTTTAGCTAATGAATAGATAAATAGAGCAATAAATCAATATCCACCCACTGACTTTTTCTTGAACATTCAACTACATTTCACAGTCTTCATCAGTGAGCAGTTGTCATGGAGATGGCTCAGTTGTGATAACAGGCTGTTGTACATGGGGTGGGGTGGGGGGTAACTCCTGTCTCCTCTCTGTTCGAAGATGGTCTCTGGTGTCAGATGTGAATACCCTCTTTGATCTTTATGGGGGACACTGTGGAATGAAGACAAGAGCCAATTATGTTTTCTGTAATTTTAATGACCCGTTTGAGATGTCAGTCATCCAGGTCATAGTTGTCTTAAGTGCTAAAGTTGAAGGCAACTGGACTTCTTTTAGGGTTCCTGAAGATGTTTCACTTTTCACCTGAAAGGCTTCCTCAATTCTAAAAACTGGTTGGGGAGTCCCATGGTGGTTGTTTTTCTGCCAACTTGAAAATGAGATTGTACAGTGTTGGGCTCAGACAACAGCCTTGGGAGTTTCCTGTGCTCAGCATGAGCTCAGAGGTATCCTGCTACCCAGTCTCACCTCTGGTGCTCTGTCCATCAGAAAGTCCAGTATCTAGTTACAGTTGGAGGTGGGCAACCCGAGGTCTGCCAGACAATAAGCTTTGTACCAGATTGTGTTTAAAGCCGAGCTATAGTCCAAGAAGAGCATGCATATGGAAGTCCAAATGTTCCAGGGCAGGAATTACCTTATCATCCGCTGACCTGTTCCAGTGGTGGGCAAACTACCAGGGGTCTGTGGTTTTCAGGTGGGTGGTGTCTGTAGATCTTAACACCAGCTTCTCCAGGCATGTCCTAGCCACTGATATGAGTGCCACAGGGCAGAAGTCATCCATGCAGGTGCTCCTTAGGGTTTTGGGAACCAGGAAGTAATAGCTTAACAAGAACACAAGAAGGTTTAAGGTATATACAAGGAGGTTTCTTAATAAAATATGATAACTTATACACAGGGAAACAATAGCATGTCTGCAATGCCAGGCCTGGTCAAATCAGATTCATACCAAACAGGCCTCTGTTAGTGTTGCAATGAAGTTAAATAGCATTCTGAATGTTCTTTGATGTTGATGAATCAATTTTATGTAGTACTATTAGAAAGTAGAAACTTAATTTGGGGGAGCAAATTATGCAGTACAGTTTTTTTAAATTAACATTACAACTAAGATGAACTATTCCTGAAAAAGTAACCTGGTTGCCTTAAAAAGATAAGTTAACTCAACATGATGCTCAGTTAAGCCACCGTTTATTGATTTAGATGATAGGGAACATCATCTGTATTCCCTGCATGCTTTGGTTGATGTTATTCTCAAAATGCTTAATGTGGCCTTACAGAACTCTGCATGCAGAGCATGCTTGCTCAATCCACTGTAATCGTTGGCAGAATGGACCCCATATTTCACAGCTGGTTTGGTCACATTGACAATTAATTGCAATGTCTATTTTATGGATTATTTTTCGTGTTCACCTTTGGGCCTTTTCTTTCAGCCTCTCTCCTGTGTTCTCTGTATAAGCCTGGTGGCTATCAGGAAGGTGAAACATTGAATGTGTGCTACTTTTTTCCCTCACCACTGATTGTATGTTCTTGCTAATGGACTCCAGGGCCACTCAAAGATGGTGACGTACACCATTTATCCATCCATTGTCAGAAATCACTGGTGCCTGCCTGGAATTTATTAAGAGTTAACTCCCCAATTCTAATCAGCAGATACTGTGGAGCAAGGTGTAGAACCCCGGGGAAATTAGCACTCCACTCAAGACCTCATATTTCATTTTAGTCTCATTCCCATACACCATGGCCTCCAGGGAGTACAATCCATGACCCTTGCCACTTTGACAAATTTGAGGCCTGTGAGGGTGTGTACCAAGAGGGAGAGGGCAAGTAGGTTGAGGTCAGATGTAGATTTGGAGGAGGAGATTGAACAGACTGTTTCTGTTCTGTTTCATTCATTCTCAAACATCTCTCAGGAGCTGTGTGTAGAGCCCAGGTACATTTCTCTTCATAAAGTATTCTTCTACAAAACTGACAGACATACAGCAATTTCCATCCATCCAGGAAGTTTTCACTTCCATTAAGGTGCACTTTTCAATAACACTTTGCATTGTGACGTGTAAAGACATTGTTATGTATATATTAACAAAACAATGGGAAGTTAGTCATTGTACTTTGGCTGCTCACCCATACAGTCAGCAGTTGGAGCAGCAGCATGGATTTGCTCCTGATTGCCACAATTTACATCAAAATTTGTACTTCTGGAGTATTAATCCATCTGCATCAAGCCGTCTAAATTTTCAAACACTGTTTTCATGTGAAAAGATTTGTATCTTTTCTAGAATGTTGCTGCTGAATTCCCAATCTGTTTCTGTGGTCAGACAAATGAATGAGTATACATTTTACATTTACATTACATTTTACTCATTTGGCAGATGCTTTTATCTAAAGCAACTTCAAAACCAGCTTTGGGGAGGTTTTTTGGTGTCTGCAGGGGGAGGCCACTGTCCAAGTACATAAAATCACTCTTTCAATTTAGGTAAATCTCACATTAGAACACTTATTGTTTTCCTTTGTATAACTGTTATCAATCCCCCCTTTTTACTCTTGTGACTCTAGAGTTTAGTTCTTACACACTTACCATAGTTGACAACATCACATTTCTTTACAAGCGTCATTTCTGCATTTACCATGGGTGAGCTATAGAGGATGTCCATTGTGCGCGTTCACGCTCAAAAGACCACCCACCCACACACACACACATACACGTACTTACTCCTACCTACATCCACTCTGTTGTCCTTCAACTGGTCATTAAAGTTACTTTGGATTAAACAAATATCTGTGCCCTCTCTGATCGGAGTCCCTGTCCTTAAAGGAGCTATCAAAAATATAATCTCTACACCTTGTTTCACTCTTTTCAAACTTATTACCAACTAACTAACTAGCCACATACCTGTCTGACTTGCATGTGCTGCAGTTACTGAGTGGCGATTAGAGACTTTCGCTGTGCACAACCACCTGTGAGGTCTTTAGGGAACATCAGTAAATTGTTTTGCCTGCTGGATTGTGGACACAGAAAATAACCTGGGTTACACTTCTTCACATGCAACATACAACATAAAAAAGGCCAAAACATATGCTGAAGAATGGCTTGTAGCCAACATTATGCATTGCATTTTTTGCAGTGTGCCAAAGTACTGCACCTTTATTCGTGTCTACAATCATTTACATAATGTGTTAAGATATTACAAATGTGTATGGGAACTGACAGGCATTAATGCAGCCTAAAAGTACAGTGAAAAAAGACTGAATGCACCTAATTTATGAGCTGGTTCACCTAAATGAAACATGCGTACCAATACAACCAAAGTAAAAAGTTATTCTGGAGCCATGCAGCACAGTCTTATTTGTTTGCTGCTGACCAACTCCACTAGAACAGTCAGGGGTTAAGGGCCTCGGTATGCTTCAAACAAACTAGGTCATGTGATATGCTGTTTGATCACATCTGAAGGCAAAAGTGTGTCTACCTGTGCCAAATGGCCACACTGCAAGGTGGGGTGAAAAGCCTGCTGCCATAGCCTCCCCCTGAGCACCTCCCACTGCATCTCCCATCTCTTTCCAATAATTCTGTCTACAGTGTGTGTTAGTACTCTCCACGTGGTGAGATGTTCCAAATAGGATAAAATTTCACACAGACAATGTCTACTGTAAATACGTACACAGCTTTCTCATACTGTGGATGATAAAATAGGCATTTTATCTGAAGTATACAGAGGCCTTAATGGCCTTAGATCTGGGCATCTCAGCCATTGATATGAATAAGGGCAAAACACTGCTCTTTAACTAAGTCTCAAACTGAGGTCAAATGAGACATCTGAGCTGTCTCCATGGCAACTAAGCAAACTCCTTCCACTAGTGAACATTGTGAGATGCAGTTTAAAGCTGCCTGTCTGCTACAAGAGCAAAAAAGGAGGGACTGCCCACAGTCTTCCACAACCAGCCACAAGTTACTTTGACTTTTGAAACGAACAAAAAATAAATACAAGAAAAAAATCTCCATGTGGGGGCAGATTTATTTGCTTGTAGTTGCTAAATAAATTCTATGCATAGCAAACATTGTCATCAACACAGTGTTTCTGAGAGGTCCAAGAGCACAGAGGAATTTATGTCAGGAAGGAGAAAGTGTTTGGACCAAACAAGACTCATGAATAGAATTTATCATGCAAACACAGGCTCTACATCTCTGTCTGTGTTTGTGTTGCTTTCTCTCTACATCTACTCTGTTATATGAATACATTTAACTAATTTTCACATGTGAGCATTTTCCTACATGTACATGTCAAAATTGTACCACACTACAATGGTATTATTTAAAAGGTGTAAGATGTTTGATCTTATCCATAATCAAAAATAAACAGGCTACATGAACTTCATTGAAAATACACCAAAGTACAACCTCAAGACAACAAGAAAGAGTAGACCTGTGATCTCCAGTTAAAGCAAATTACATTAACAAAGCTATAAAAGTAACCTGTGGACACCAGCTGTCTCAGTTTTGCTTGGCTTTTGTATAATGTAACTCTGGTCCACATAGTAAGGAACTGCTTGAACAAACAAGAAACCACACCGTGAAACCTCATAAATATGGGAGAGGGCATCAGTAGACTACTGAAAATACATAAACCAAAACACAAATTCAGCTGTGGGGAGGGGAGTATGGGGAGAGCCATACTATGGCACTGTGCACAATTTGCTTTACTTTACAGTTTGCTGGGTCAGTGCTTCTGAGTCAGCACAAGGATTATCTGTGGGAATTGATGTCTCAGTGGCAGATCAGACAGTGTGAAGAGCATTGCATGATGTCAACCTCCACGGACAGTGTCCAAGAAAAAAACCATTGCTTACAAAACAGCACTAAACTACGTGACATTAAACTAAGCTTTGCCAAAGAACATTAACAGCAGTCTGATGAATGTTGGCAGCACATTCAGATGAAACAGATGAAAGTTTGTCTGGATCAGATGGAGTCCATCAGGTTTAGCGTGGGCTTGACCATTACTGCCACAGTGCATATACACACACTGCATAGTGCCGATCATCATGAGTGCAAAAAATGGACATGTATAGATTGCACTGTGAATGGAAGTTTGTATACCCAAATACTTAATGATGAGTCGTGGGAAGCTGTACAGGAGAGGAATTTTCCAACATGACAATGATCCCAAACACTAAAATCACACAAAAGTTTTTAAAGAAGAAAAAAGTGAAAACTATGACCAAGTGGCCATGTGTCCCCCGACTTGAATCCAATTGTCATACATGTGACAAGGAGGGAGTACATTCAAAGGTTATACTTTGTTTTATACTTTAAAGGTTTTAATATTTATACTATAAACAAACCAAATGTATTAAAACTAAAAGGAATGAACAATGAGTTGTGGAAATCAGCAATGTTAGCCCTGTAAGCAGTGTGTGGATGAGTGGCATGTGTGCTGTGGAGGTGTCATGTGTGCAGAAGCACAAGAAAAATGATGCAAGGTGGATGTCAACAGTTAGGAAAGAGAGATGATCCAGAGAAATGGGAGGAACCAGAGCTATAAATTCCTACACACACACACACACACATTCATACACTGATTATACATTCGCGGCAATTCTGGGTTCAGTATCTTGCCCAAGGATACTTCAGCATGTGGACTGGAGGAGATCGAGGGGATCTAACCGCTGACCTTCTGATGTGGGTGACCCATTCTACCTCCTGACCCACAGCAGAGTTACAGTGGGAAGAAAATCTAATCTATATCTGAAACTGTAGCAGCATCAGCACGTTGAGGATAACTTGATTTATCCTCAGGTCGACATCAAGTCATTGCTCTTGACGGGCAGTTCAGTTCTTACTGCTGCTGTGCTGACTACTCCTCATCACCAAGGCTCACTGAAATGAAAGGCTTGCAGCCACTTCCATTCCTCAACTCTTTTGGTGTGATCACACAGTTAAGTATCACCATTTAAGAGCCGATGACACATTGACACTAGTGTGAAAGAATCCATTTTACCAGCTATACTTTCTTTGTTTTATCTTTGTTATCTACCATTTGCCCCCAGGTTTCTGTGTTGATATAGGAGATAGCAGAAATGGAAGCAGAGAGAGGAGAGTTACACATACACAAGGGAGACCAAACCTTATCCCTGAACAGGGACTTGGCTTGATATCATTTTGATTGACATAAGCAATAATTGCCCATCACTGGTGTGATGAAGTCTTTCCACAAAGCTGATGAGCTGGAACAAGCCCTGTACACTGACACTGGGATTGTAAGCCATCTAGCATCCCTCAGCCTCAGGCACAGCACTCCTGCAAACAGGAGCTTTTTCCTTCACAGTTATCTTTCCCTGGAGGCAAAACTCATTTGAGGGTGGTCAGTTAGATATAGTACTGTACCTCACCATCTGCTGAATAAGCTGTCAGTGCTCGTGCACAGTTATACAGTAGCTGAGGGTCTACTTCACAGAACATTCTTGTTTGAGGAGAAGTCATATACTGTATACTGCAACTCCAGTATATAATTTATTTAATCAGTGTCACTCTGGCGACACAGAGCAACTTTATTGTGGACACTGTCTAACTTACTGATGGAAAGTTTGTGAAAGTTTGAAACTTGGAGAGGGAATGATGAAAGTGAAGAAATGAGAAAACAAAATATCCAGACTTCAATTGAAACGAGCCTTACACATCAAAGCACAGTCCAAAAACCAATTCATTGCGGTCTGCTTTCATGTTGGGATCTGATGAAATTGATGAATTACTCCTTAACATTTCACTTTCCTGAAATGCAATTTCACAAGAGAACTTAATTTGTTGAAATCATTCTTTTCCTGGGGAGTTGTAAAGAGTCAATATTTTACAATTTGTCTCTTCTTGAGTTAGTAACTTTGGATATTAAACCACCTCTTCTTTTTTACTAACCTGCAATGTGAAGATGAAAATCAAAAGGTGCTTCTGTCTGGTGGTGGATAGACACTACAACTGCCATGTTCCATTGGAAGATCTACCGACAGATATGCAGACATCTAGTATTACAGCAGTGTAACATGTAAGAAGACAGCAAACTGAGTGTGTGGCTGATGTATAGCTGAAGAATTCTCCAGTTGTCCCTCCCCTGAAGCTTACACTTTCACTCACTAATGACCACTTACAGAGCTTTTTGAGTACATATTTTCTAATCGATCATACGCACAGATTCATGAATACATTTATAAATCTGAGTACATATTTGCAGACTGTTTCACACATTCATAGATCTAGGTACACATGTACAAACAGATACAGTTTACAACTCTTCATTTTGGCCCCATAAGCAAACACTAGTTCCAAGAAATGTTAAAAAGTCTACAGTCAGGATGCACCCCAGACAACGATCCCTTTCCATTTCAGACACCAGCTTTCCTTATCTGGGGGATTCCTAAATCTCACTCTCTGCTCCCCAGAGGTTAAACCCTTTTGATTTGGGGCAGCTGTGGCTCAGGAGGTAGAGCAGTCGCCCACCAATCAGAAGGTCGGTGGTTCGATTCCCGGCTCCTCCAGTCCACATGCCGAAGTATCCTTGGGCAAGATACTGAACCCCAAATGATGATGTGTGTGCATCGCATCGGTGTGTGAATGTGTGTATAGATATGTGCTGTATGAATGTGTGTGAATGGGGTGAATGTGATCTGTAGTGTGAAGCGCTTTGAGTGGTCGAAAAGACTAGAAAAGCACTATATAAGTACAGTCCATTTACCATTTTAACAATTCCATAGCTTTCCTACAGCAACAACAACTGCAGGATAAACTTATTAGCTTTTTCACTTTCATCTGCATTATTGGAAAGGCTCAGAAAAAAGCCAAACTGTTAATAAAATCATACAAAATGTGGTGTATAAAAACTTCACCCTCTATTGTTGCTAGTCAGTACCAAAGACAGTTTTCAGGCCAGTTTCCAGGTAATGCTGCGAGTGTTTTATTAAAACCGAGTTCTAAGTACCCTCATCAAAGCTACAGGCATATTTTTTCTTTACTCTCATTCTCTCTTTGCTCATACAGACAAGGTAGATTAACCATGAACTAACCACTCATGAAAATCCAGAGTTCAATGAAAATGGAGGTCAGAGCCCTTAAAGACAGTTGACTACGGTACCATTAAGTTACAGCTGTATAGAACTGTAGCACTGAAATATCTCAGCTACTTTCAATACAAACCTAAACATACATAACATATTTATCCAGTCAGTGCATGCTTGCCGATTTCTTAGGCCCCTGGCTGTTTTTAACAAAAGCACCAAAGCAGCAAAGAGAGGAGAGAGGAACAAGGGGAAGGATATGGGAAATTGCATGATTGTGCAGATGATTGATGATGGAAGGCGTCGCAGATGAGAGTTTGCTCTGTAGATTGTCCTCACAGTATCAGAGTCTCTAGAGTCTAATAAGTGTTGAATTATGAAAATGTTCTCCCCAGCTGCTCCTCCGTGAACCTTAATCCTTCAGTTTTGTGGATATTAATGGTAGTCATGCACCCTTTAGATTTCATTCAGATTGTGTTGTTTCTGGATTTTGTTGTAACATTTTCAAAAGGACGATGATGAAGTTCTACATGAGATATAAGGACGAAATCTTATTCAGATTTGCTCCTACAGTTAGTATGCAAAATAACATCCACCCTAATAATGCAAGTGGGTCACCATGACAACGCCTTGCACTACATTATGACATCATGCTTTCCCTCAGTCCCCCGTCATCAGCAATCAAACGAACTAATGGCAGATGATGCTTTGGCAGTGTAACCTCCCCCCTACCTGTCCTTGAATCAAGAACACTTAGGTGTATTGCAGTTTTCTAAGAGCATGAGACATCGTTTTGCTCTTATTCAGCAGTTCAACCCTGATGTGACAGAAACGCTTTTTAGCTGATCACTTGGCGTTCAAGGTCTCTGGGACAGAGAAAGTGACTCGCTCCATCAGGACAGCTCACTAAATAGCCTCTTGTTTTACCTGTTGCTTTTTCTAAGCTTTGTGTTTTTGTGTCATATCTTTGGCAGTTAAGAAAAGTACATTTTAAGTAAGTACGTTTTCACAGAAGACAGTTTGGCATGTTACAGTACTGTAAAAAGCACTGTTGTAAATAATGGCTGAATTCCATGTAGCTGCTTTTGTTTCAGGGTCCTGGTATTTATACTGACTCACTGTCGCACTGCCAGGGCATACTGGGACACCTGAATAAAGCAGGGCTACACCACTGACACAGTCAGAATGTCTGTTGTGAAAAAAAAGCCTGTAAATTATTAGGAGAACATAAGAGAAATTAAGGTTTTTTGTTTGTTTGTTCTACATAAATTGCATTTCCTGAGCTCTGTTTGGAGAGAAAGATAGTATCCAGAAAATAATTTTATGTTTTGGTCTTATGAAGGTGCCCCTTTTTGTCACAATCATGTTAGTTCTCTGTATAAATAGAGAAGTTTGTCTATCATTGGTTGACAGTGACACGAGTCAGACAGCAGCCTGACAACAAGAGCAAGAGACTTTGAATAACAACATAGAAAGCAAATGTCTGCTCCTTATCTACAAAGGCACATGTCTCGTGTTGCACCTTGTTTGTTTGTACAAGCTACCAAATAAACATCTACTCAATTTAAATGCAACTATGCTGACATCAGTGTGGAGCTATGAATTAGTTAGGTGTCTGGATAGCCCCTGGTTTGATTCCATCTGGGGACCCTTGTTTTGTGTCATCTCTCTGTCTCCCTATGCTCACATGACAGAATTAAAAAAAACCTTCATTAGGGGTTGACTAATTGTGATTTTTGTTTTTGTTTGACTCACTGTTAGTACATGTCCCGGTTCACCTGGGGCTTTTCTGTGTGGAGTTGACATGTTCTCCCTGTGCCTGAATAAATAATTAGAGAACTGATAACTGTTTTGCATTATATCAAACCAAACTACTCACTTGTGTAAAACAAACATTGAAATGACTGACCTTTTAATCCATCCACCCATCCAGCCCCTCGTATGGACCATGTCTGAAAAACTCCAGATGAATTAAAGTTGTCATAGTAATGGAGATCTAAGAGATTTCTCAGTTGTCATTTGCTGAGTGTATCTCCTGATACTGTTGTTAAAGACTGCTACATGTGAGTTGCAGTGGGAGGACGAGGTGGTGGAGCGGAGAGTGTATGTTGGACCTGCTGACCCTGGCATTCATCTTTACTTGTATCAGCACCACTGACTCAGCAGTGAAAATTCCCACTGATCTCCTGGTACCTCTCCACAGCTAATTTAAGAACTCCCCCCATCAGCCGCCTGCATGCTGGGAAATAGATTGTGCATGGCCTGAGGTTTGCTGTGTGAGGACTTTGCTTAGTGGGACATGCATACATAATTTTACATCCAACTGTAATACATTCTATCCAGACTGCAGTTGCTAAATAGCAGGTATTGGCTTCAGTCCTTCAGGGGCTTACGGGCCAGATAGCCAGTCAGTAAATTACAAGATCAATAGCAACTAAAGAGCATAATGTGAATGAATCTGTTTTGAAGATTAAGAAAGTAGATCCAGTGGATGTGGCTGACAGCTTTGTCTGAATACAGAGAGCAGTGTGAAGAATTGCCTGGTTTTGATGGAATATTTTCTTTAAGATATTATTCTACAGAAGAACATTTCCTTTTTGGTGAAGCAGAATAGAGCTGTATTGATTTTGTTTCCTTTTTCTTGGCTGTCATGGCTCTCTGACTTGGGAACTGACTATATGACTGTTTTTGAGAAAGCATATAGTTAAGGCTTCACAGTCAGTTGCACATCAGTTTTTCTCATTGTGAATGTTTGGATTTAGTCACAGATTTTTGTAAGTAAGGCAGGCAATAATGACAATAATAATAACAATTATTATTGACACTGTTATTATTGTCCTCCTCAGCTTTATGGAGCATTTTAGGCTCCGTCAGCTCATTGTATTGGTGCAAATGCTGCATTCACCAGCCTTATTTCCAGCAGCAGCCGTCTGCTATGAAAAATCTCTAAAAACCCACTGTCCACTACCTGCTCAGACAGACACAACAGGTGGACATAGTAGAGTGTTTAGCAGCTGAAGAGCTGGATATTTTTCTGAAAAAATGGTGGCGACCAACAACAGAGCTAAAAGCGGTGAATGTTGGATTTCACCATTTCTCCAAATGAATGTTAATGTTGCTCTGTGTCTGCTGGATGTAGAAATGTAGTGTATGAACTGTTGGCTAACATTTTCTGTGAAGTAACTATGTACATAAGGCCCAAGTGGAAAAAACATATATTAATTACCTGGAGTTCAGTGTTTCTGAAACTGATACCAGAGTCTTGTATTGCAATACAAGAAACCCTCCTGTTTAAACTTTGACCTCCTGCACTTACTGTATTTGTGCACACAGTGTTTTTTGTGCAGTGAGGAATTATTAGAGACATTTCAGATGCACGCATTTTCAGTTTGCTCTTCAAACAAAGTGGTTTATATAATCTGGGTAAACTGCTGGTTTGATTTTGAATACATGTTGCTAGAGTTAAATACAATAACATTGTGCTTTTTCACAGAATTCCAACACAATGAAAATGTCATTTAGTATAATTAGTCACACAGGGTTATTACTTAATTGCAATAAAACAAATGATTAACCTTTGTAAAGATGTCGAATAGAATGTAAACAGGGGGATCTGCAATAGAGTTTTGTTCCTGCTACTACTGACAATAAGATCAAACTAACAGGCACTTCATTGATGAGGCCAAACAACAGTAGAATCACCTGTGAAGTGTGTCCCAGTAGAAGGAGCATTGTTTTGTTTTGAGCTGTAATTGTCCTGCTCAGTCGTCACCTTGATGGCTGATCTCTGTTCTTTGTTTTGCAGCCTTTCTAAAGGCTGCCTGCTCCAATAAGCTCTCATTAATCTTCTTTACAGCCTTCATTAAAGCTGCCACCGCTACACCCATGCCCACTCTCCAGGTTCCTATCTCCTCCTTAATACCTATCTCCTCGACCTTTATCTCTGCCCAGCGTGCCTTCTATAATCTGTCACCCTAAAGCCCACGTATGTCCCTTCATCCTCTGGATCTTTTCTCTATATTTCATTCCGTCTCCTTACCTCTTTATACCTATTGCCTGGTGGCTCAGAAACTTTAAATTCATATGGGCGGAGTATTGAATTCAATTCCTTCATGGCAGCGGTGTGTCATTTGTGAGGTGTTCTCTCACAGTTTGTCGTTGACTTAGACATTAAAGCCCACTTTATGTGGGGATTATGTTTCTGCTGGCTCTGTGTTGAGCTAGTTGACCCTGAAGTGTCTGCCACTGATCCGCTCTGACCTCCATTTCTGTCTGCACACAATCCAAACTACAGGGAATCCAAGAACAGCCTGTTATCAGGAGATCATGACTCAATTATCTTCTTATCTCCGGATAAAACCACCAGCAATAAGTAATGTTTTTACTGAGCTTATACGTTTTAAAGTCGCCATCCTAAAATATAATCACACTCAGTTATACAGTGACCTTTATTTATCTAAACTGCAGCGAGAACTATTCTTTTAATAGATACTCGTCTTTTTTAGGTCTGTGTGATTACAATTTGGTCAGTAACCTCCATGTTTTTAGATCTGCTCCAGTTTTAATCTGCTGTTAGTGCTGTTTACTATTGATGCAAAGCCAGCATTTCCTCAGTGTCGACAAATGTCTCAATAAAGTCAGTGTAGTCTACAGTTTTTTGCAGTGCTAATTCCATCGGAGTTATGCCATATACACTACTCTGTTCCTCTGAGTTTTTCTTTTTTCATTCTCTTGTTATTCAAAATCACTTCTACTGCTGTTTTTAAAGCCTCTGCGTCAGCACAAACATTCACTTGGCTTCAAGAATAAACTGATTAGAATTTGGCTGTCAAAGATCAAAGGTCAAGGTCAACACGTTGGCCATAATTCAAGTTCACACACTAATTACAACTGCAAGACAGTAATTCTAGTTTGATTGGTGTAAAGCTGCTGTATGCAGTAAAACCCAACACTTTGCACACAGGTGTTTCACATGAAAAGCCGTCCAGTGGTTCAGAGGGTATAGTGCACTTCTATCCTGGAGGACTTTATGTTGTGTCTACACAGAAGGCATTTCAGCTGTCTCTGCTCGTCTGACAGAACAGATATGTTGTATCAGTCCAGCTGTCGACGAAGGACACATAATGGCTCATGTTCTATTCATGCTATATGCTATATATGCTATAGGCCTGTACATTGTACATTTCACCATTGTGGGACTAATAAAGGATTATCTTATCTTAAGTGCAGCCTAAAGTGCATTTATACACTTAATGTCTATTTCCTGTGTTTTACACCCATAACTTTAGTGACTGTGTTTTGGGTTCTGATCTTGAACTCAGTACTGTGCCTGAACACCTCCTGTGTGACACACACACTGCAGCTGCTCCTGCTGCTCTGCTAATGTGTAGACACTGTGTGAATCATCTGCATGTTAAGTTTCAAAAAGCTATTGCACAAACACTATACATTATTTTTTAATACAAGTCATCTAAATCGTTCTTGTAAATTAGTTACTGATTAGGATAGTGTGTAGTAAGCTGGACTTTCACGAAAATGACCTTGCAAGTGTTCTCTGCTGGATGTTACAATGGAGTTAAGACACTGTCTTAAGTTACCCCAATATATCTGTCATTTCTATGCTGCAATTTTTATTAATTAATTATCTGTCTGCCAAATTATGATACTGATATATCTGTGATGAGCTTATAGTGGCTGATGCTGATGCTTATATGAAGAGAAACTCAGCTGCAGAGTGCTGAACATGACATGACTCTGTTGTGCTGATGGAATTGTGCCGTTCAAATGTAGGTTATGCCAAATTTATCATATAAGCCTGTATTATACGTACTCCTCCAGCCCCTACAATGTGTTTAACTGGCCTTACTCATAGCTCTACATTTCATACGTATATTTGAAATTTACAATAGAGGTCAGTGTTTCTCTTGATGGTAAAATTATATGTAGTTTTGTATTTTGGTTCTCATCTCTTCTGGAATGTCTCTTTCTCTCAAGGCTGACAGGAATTCATTGCTTTGAGTGGTCGATATTACTAGAAAAGTGTCCATTCTGATAAAATGGCCTTGGATAGAACCATAATGGTTTTGTCAAAATGCTCAGATTTAATTTAAAGTAACAGGAGTCCAAGTCCAACAAGTAAAATTAACAAGTAAATTAAAATGACTGAACATAAAAATGCCCCTAACATAACATGTTAAAGATATGCAGCATTGAAAGTAAACTGAAATGTTGATCTTAGAAAACCACCACATTATCAGTCCAAACCTCACACAGTATATAATAGAATAATACATGAATAACTATAAACAAAAAGAAAGTGGATTATGAAACAAATGAATTAGAGTTAGCAAAGAAAAGAAGTGGATGTATAGACTGTGAAAAAACAGTAATGATGTTGTGTTTGCTGTGTTCAGGTCAGCAGGTTCTGGGTTTGGTGGAGAACCAGAGTGACTGGTACCTGGGGAACCTGTGGAAGAACCATCGACCCTGGCCGGCTCTGGGGAGAGGCTTCAACACCGGTGAGGATGATGATGATGATGATGATGATGATGAGTGAACCTTTCCATATCTGGCCTGTTTGATAATGTGAAAGAGGTTTCTTATAGTGATGAACCTACACAGTATTATCACTTGAGTCTGCAGCTCTAACTGACTTTATGCAGCTTTATAGTGAGTTTCAGCTCCTTGTTTAGGCATCCAGTCTGTAAATGTACTGTGCTGGTTCACTCTCCCAACAGTTATTACAGGTTTAATTACACACAGCAAAACTAATTAGAACATTTGTTTTCTTGTGGTTTCTTTTTTGTTAATATTCTCTTTAATTCAAGAGATATGGACACAAATTACAGATCAGACAATATGCTGTACACAGTCATCAACATCAGTAAAATACCTCCTCATCGTATGTTACCCATCTGTCACAAATAATATAATATGACACATATTATATATATTATAACACATACTGTATATGTAACCTTGAAGTGAAATGCAATTGGAGTATTTCTGTGATTGTTGTTTGATGTTGTTATTTAGGTCATTTTAGTGAAACATTTGATTGTATTTTTAATTTCTGTCTTCCTTTTTTTCCTCTAAGAATTGAAGTCTCTATGTTTTTAAGTGTAACAGTGCAGGTAAAGAGTGTGCAGTGAGCCAGTTTCTCTCCTTGCAAGAACCGGGTGCATTGATGAAATATGCAGGCATCCACCAGGCTTGTTAAAAGTTATATGGAGAAACGTTTTCAGAAAGGTGTGGAGTATAATTTCACAGAGCCTCAGAGCAGCTGATAGTGGAATTGATTGGATTCCATTACACCTTGTTATTATTTTCCCCTGCCTATATATATATATATATATATATGTATATTTGTTTGTTTTTTCCACCATCCAATCGAGCAGCCCTTTTCCTTCAGGAGACATATAGCTCTCTCTGTGCTGTTTGAAGCAGGGGGATAATCTTTATATTGAGTAGAACCCAAAACAAACAGGATGGCCTCCTGCAGCAGCTCTGTGAATTTCACAGCAGACACACCGAGCAGTGTAAAACTCACCTCAACACGTCTGTGCTGTAAAGGTTCAGCATTCTACTCTTAAACATCAGTGTGATTGAACAGCATATCTCAGAAACAGAAAGGCATGTGTTGCATTTACACAGAACAGCAATTTGACAGAAAACCTCCAATTCAGCTGCAGTTGCTCGACTTTGTGTTGGTGGCCGCCGCAGCAGATGGGGCACAGCGGGGTGTGAAAGATGGTTTGTTTGTTCGGATCCAAAAAATTATTCGCCACGTCTCTCCCTCTGAGCATTGGCTGCTTGATTTTATTTGTAGCAACTGGGAAGATTTATTTTATTAGCCAGGGAACTGAGGAGAAATAGTTTGATTTTACTGTTTGTTGGGGGTGAGGGCTTAGCAGAGAAAAGAAGCACATGAGCTTCTAAGAATAATTTGTGTTTCCAGGAAGATTTTAACATGTTTTCTCCGTCCAGTGCCCGTCTGTCTTCAAGCTTAAGGTCCACAGCTTTATCTCAGAAAACACAAGGCTGTGATTCAGAGCCTCATGATGGGACTTTATCACCTTTACCAGGCAGCAAGATACTAATCTCTCTGTTTCTTAAGCTACCATATCTCTGTCTGCGTATATGTGTGTGTGTGTACATGTGCTTTCCAGGGGTGATTTTGCTTCTCCTGGATAGGCTACGGAAGCTCAGATGGGAGCAGATGTGGAGGCTGACTGCAGAGAGGGAACTAATGAGCATGCTGTCCACCTCCCTGGCAGACCAGGTAACTTACATTCTCACACATCCTCACACCTCAGACATGCAGATTCACTACCTTATGGTTAAATTAGCTGCTTCACAAGGACAAATCACAAAAACATCTGTACCTGACGCAGGAGCCCGCACGACCATGCAGGTTAGACTCGGATAATCTGTTTTTCTGTGTCTTTGTTGATGCGATGAATCACACAAATAGGAACGACAGCTCATGCTTCTAGACAGTCTGTCCTCGAGGGTATTCATAGTGTTGCTCTCAGTTGTTTACATGTGTAAGGGACTGTGCTGGCACAGTCACAGGGGAGTCACAGGTAGATTTTATCTTCCCAAATGAAGAATGTCACAGTTTATAGAATATGTTCTGGGCATGTAACAGAGGTCAACTAACCAGAAGTAGACACAGGCCTGATAACAGACCAAACTGACCTAACAAACTGAACACAACAGAGACCATGTGTACTGGCAGACACAACTAAACAAAAACAACTAAACTATGAGTACAACACAACACAGTCTAAAACGTAATCATGAAACTAACTCAATACAGTAATATACAATTCTGCACAAGGTAACAGGCCTTTATTTGAAGCAGGCTTATATTAGAGGTAGGTCTTTACTTCTAATTCCCTCTGTTTGATAAGTAGCATTGGTCATATTTTAGTACAAAGCCTTGTTTTGATCCACTCCAAGGAAGGAAAAAAATCTTTGGAATAGGTTCACTATTTAACAAGAACAGTGTACCCAGCAACTGCAAATATATCCCATAATGACAAAGAGAAAACAGAATTTTTGAAATTTTTGCAAAAAAAGAAATACTGAAAAATCACTTTGATGTAAGTATTCAGACCCTTTGCTATGACACTTGAAATTTAGCTCAGGTTCCTCCCATTTCTCTTGATCGTCTTTGAGATGTTTCTACGTCTTGATGGGAGTCCGCCTGTGGTAAATTCAACTGACTGGACATGATTTGTCTATTAGGTCTCACAGCTGCCAATGCATATCAGGGCAAAAAGCAACGCCACACAGGATCTCTGGAGCTCAGCCAGAGTGACCATCAGGTTCTTGGTCACCTCTGTTATCAACCCCCTTCTCCCCTGATTGCTCAGTTTTCCAGCCAGCTCTGGTTGTTGCAAATTTTTTCTATGTAAGAATTATGGAGGCCACTGTGCTCTTGGAAACCTTAAGAGCAACAGAAAGGTTTTTGTAGCCTTCCCCAGGTCTGTGCCTCAACACAATCCTGTCTCTGATCTCTGCAGACAATTCTTTAGACCTCATAGCATGGTTTTTGCTCTGATATGCAGTGTAAGCTGTGAGATCTTATATGGACAGGTTTCTTATGGAAAGGATCTGAGTACTTCTGAAAGTCGAACAATAACACAAACAGACCAAGGCTGTGATATTCCATCAGCTCCTATGTAAAATAATGTCTGGTAGTGAAATAGAAATGTTTTGAGTTGACATTGTGTGAATGACTTCTTTCCAGTATATCCCAGGGCCTTAAAGAAATGAACATGAAGAGAAGAAGAGGTAGAGAAAAGGGCACATGGCTAAGCAGCAGCAATGTTCACTTGAAATCCTGGTTTAGGACAAAGACAGGAGAAACTTGAACTTAATTCAGTTAAAGTGAAATGTTCCGCTACTAGTGGATGTGTTTGTGGATGTACAGTTTTTAAGTTCTTTTGGTGTTTTGCAACTTCAGTTCAGTCAGTTTAAACCTCTGGGCAGGGTATATTTTCATACATCTATCCTGAAGGTCATAAATAGGCGTTATCTCATCCTGTGCCGTGTTCCTATCATAGTAAGGGCATACACTGAGACCTTGGCGAAGGGTCTCTCTTATCTCAGAGCTATTCAGAGCTCATCTAGATGAGAGGTGCATTTATGAGATTTTAATTAAACCTTCATTAAGTGAAGTCCCGCAAGGTATGCAGTTTGGAAAATGAGCGGGGCTTTGGAAATCATTTCAGCGTTCCATCTGCCTTCTGCTGTATGAGCTCGTCCAATGGACTGTCAGACCTCTTTATCACAGCATTCATTATGAGGCTATAGAGTTTTTATGTCTCCCATTAGGAAACTGGAATCTGTCACTGAGACTCTTGTGAACCCTTAAAGATGTCAAAGTCAAAAAAGTCTCTCCAATGTAGCCCAAGTACATTTCCTCAAAGCTATTTGAAGTATTCAGCTTTACGAGTGTGATTACACATAAATTAAGAATTAAAGCCTTAACATCTGGAGACATACAAAACACTAACAAGACAGAGGAAGAGTCGGTACTGTTAAAGTGAACCCACAGCACTCCAACATTTGGAGAGAATAATTAACAGTATATTTTATTCAAGGTGAAGCCATCAATTGGGTGATCATTTTTCCCACCTCAACTGCTACTGGTGATGATGAAATTATTCATGTGTCAAAAGGTATTTTAATGGCCTCTTAAACCTCACAGTACACACTCATACCATGCAGCCAAACCCAGAGAAATATATTTTACATTCTAATGGAGATAGAAACCGAATCTATTTTCTGATCTGTTTCTACATCAGTTTCTGAGCAAGACTAGACATATTTTGCACGGCGGAGGAAAAAGCAGCTGTGACCATCCAGTCTCCAACCACACATACCATCAACTATCAAACTAAAATAATATGTCTAATAATACCATCCTCTGCAGTCTGCAAAAACTATTTTACCTTGTGCTTATTACACGCAAGTGTGCATTTGCTGATTATGCAAAAGTACAATACCATAGCAAAAGAATCATTTAAAAAATGCTGATGATAATAAAGTATGAGAGATGTGTCAGAGACACTGTATGGTAATATGAGAAAGTGTTTGTTTTTGTTTTTGACACGCCTTGTTTTACAATGCTAGTCAAACTGGTGTGTAGTCAACAATCTATGCAAAAAGCAGGGGAAGATTAAATACAGCTTCATGTGGCCGTCTAATAAACTGGTACAGGGTCAGATTTAACTGTGTGGTGCAAACCTGTAGATGATGAAACATAAGGCAAAGCATAAGGCTCAGTGTGTGTTTTGTGTGTGTGTGTGCAGGACATCTTCAACGCTGTGATCAAACAGAACCCTTTCCTGGTTCACCAGCTGCCGTGCTTCTGGAACGTCCAGCTGTCCGATCACACGCGCTCTGAGAAGTGCTACAAAGATGTTTCAGACCTCAAGGTGAGACCCTGCTGTCCCCACTGTGCACCTACTCACTCACTTCAGACTTACAAGACCTGACCTGCATTAATCAGTCTCGAGTCAGCCCCACACTCAGCGACACACATTTAGTTCTACTTTTAGGCATTTTAGGGATTTTGTTAACCTTGAAAAAGCACCCTGTGTTTTTCAGGCTTTAGAAGATGTGAGGAGCTCCCTGAGCCTCACAGTAGTTCTCAGTAACTGGACAATGATAGAGCATATATACATACAACGTGTGTGCCCATTCATCAAGCAGCATTTCTTCTATTTTCAGCTGTTTTTCCAACAAGTTAAGACTCTAACTTGCATGGTGTTGATCAGGCTCCCTGACAGGCAGCCATCTGTACAGGTTCATTTTGGCCTTTTTACACCTCAGACTCCAACACCAGTAATGTCCAGTAATGCCTAGATGTGTTTTTAATGGTTTTGCCAGTGTCTTAGCTCAGTTACAGTAACAAACAAAATAAATTAGGACACATTTAAAATGAATTAACATCAAAATATCAAGAGCTAAGTGTGTATGGATGGATGGACCTTGATGTTGTCAAATATCCTGAGCAGACATGATGCACAGTGAGAGCAAACCAGCAGCTACCCCAGTTGGTGGAAGCTGTTTAAACAGCAGAGTTGTTATTTGTGTCTTCTCAGGCTGAACCTTTTGGTAAGTGGCCTGTCAAACACCAACATGTGATGGAATTTTCTGTCATCAAAATAATTGCCCCAGACTGTAGCCCTTTAATCCAGGGTTTTGAGGGATATGACAAATACAAGATTTAATCAAATAACCAAATCAAAAACTCTGCTCAAGATTTGGCTCTTATTCTGCAAGTGCTCTATGGATTCAGACTACTACAGTATGACTGCCCTCCTCCAAGTGAAGCTAAACTCTCACATAAACCACGTTTGTACCAAGGGGGTCTTAAAACACAATGACACCTCACATGAAATAGAAATGGCAATGTTTGCTGAAGAAAACATTTGCTTGCTTCTGCTGAAAAACTGCAGTTGAAACATTTGAATGGAGTATTTCAAATGTGAGTCTGTGGAGCCTGGAAGGTGTTTTTGTTGGGATGATGGTAATAAAGTGACAGTTGTGGTGGTGTAACCAGTGAAAGAAGTGGCAGTTGAGGTGTAAACTCTGAAAGCTGAATTGCCAGTTAATCTATGGAGTCAGGCTACTGGTGGTAGAGTTTACTAAAAATGTGCAGTGTATGAATAGTTGCAGAATCACTGTTAAATAGGCTTTTGTAAAAACTCAGGAGGCTTGTTGTACCCTTTGAGGTCATAGGAAATATAACTTTTACGATTCAGCTAAATTGCATGTTAATCCAAACAACTCATAATCTTGTCGTCCCCAAAAAAGTGAAAATCCTGGAGGACCTCCAGATAAGACTATTGCTACAAGAACTGGTCAGTCTGAGAAATCACCAGCAACATTTTCATTCATTTCATTCATTGGTTCAATCTGAGAGTGATATTATGGGGGCAGAATAACCTGTTTTCATCCCAAAATGATTTTGTTTGCAGTTTACTTATGATCCTGAAGGCCTAGAAGATTTTACTATATAATATATATGAAATAATGAAATGAATGAAAAAAAAAATAAAAAAAATTATAATGATAATGTTGATTCTACTGTTTGGTTTAAAATCTTATTCCTTCACTCTCTTCTTAACCCAACCAGTCAAGGCAGATGGTTGCCCAGATGGGACTATATGAATAAAACTGATTTGAATTTAATTTTTTAATTTTGAATTTTCCTCTGTTACATTCAGTTGTGCTCATTTAGACTGTTTGATTCTCTTGACCAGCAGACAGCAGTTATGTAAATTAGTAGTATGTTTGATATTAGTCGTAAACATTTGGATAACAATGTCCAGGTATAAGAACAACAAGAGACTAATAGGAAACCAGAGTAATATTTTATGGTTCCTAATGGCATTTGGGTATGGGGCTGTGAATGTTATTAAACATTATGCAAGGCTTGTGATTGGCGCTCCCTGTCAGTAGTGGTGAATACCTACAGACAGTGGGAAACGAGGGAAAAACAACAAACTAGATAAAGGGTGTTTGGGTGATGTGCTGTACACCTGGCACAACTTAAAGGATTTGCTGCTAACATGTTGGTGCCTGATACCATAGGGCACCTTCAGAAGTCTTGCAGAGTCCATACCTCGGTAGGTCGGAGCTATGTTGGTGGTACATAAAGGCATAAAATCAGCAGCATATTAAACGGTTCTAATGTTTTGGCTCTTCATTGTAATAATTGGAGGTAAAATACAAACGTGTCTGACAAAATAATTGTGTAGAAGTGTAGAAACTTAATAGTGTAATTTTTAAAGAAATTTTGAGTTGCTTGATAAATTTCTGGTCCGATAGTATTTCCAATGAAGAATGTTTGAAAGGTCTGTAGAGACTGGGGATTAGAAGTGTGCGTTAGAATGATGTGGCTCAAATAACAGGACCAGACACTTGATCATTTAATGGAACCAGTTTACTGCTCTGTGCATTAACATCAAATCTGAGCACCACCACCCGTTAACCCTTTTCACTACCCTTCTCTCTGTGGTTCCTCTGAACAGGTGATCCATTGGAATTCTCCCAAGAAGCTACGAGTGAAGAACAAGCATGTTGAGTTTTTCCGGAACCTCTATCTAACCTTTCTGGAGTACGATGGCAACCTGCTGCGGCGAGAGCTGTTCGGCTGTCCCAGTGAGGCCGACCATAACAGTGAGAACGTAAGTGGAATTACTTCAGTTTTTTTACTTCAGTCGTGGTGTTTAGTGCTGAGGATATGAAGGGTGGTGGTAAATTAGTATTAAGGCAGCTGCATCAGAGCCAGAGGAGCAAGTTTTTATGTCAGGTGAGTGTCAGATCCAGTTATCAGTCAGGCCGACAGTCAAACTACTTCATAGATATAAAATGTCATGTGTAGAAGGTGACTGTGTTTTCTGACGGACAGTGTCAGTCATTTCTTATACAGCCTATCTGGAATGATGTTTCTCCCACACAAATACTGAGTCTTGCCATAGCACCTTTGAATCCCAGATATATGAACTAAACAAACAACTGCAATGATTAGCTGTTGGTAGTGGACTCCACTCCGTGAGATACAGACTACACTCAAACAAAGTCCGTGTGTCTAATGGGGCCTCCTCTGTCAGCTGGAATATGATGCTCCATTTCCATCTTAGTGGGAGGAACATGTTGACGGGAGGAGTTAAAGAAGTGAACTATGGACCCAGCTGATCCCTCTGTCCATCACATTGTGACTGCAAGAGAATATGAACATGGTTAAAAAGGGAAACAATACATGTGGGATGTTGAAGCTCAACAACCACCTCGGCTTGACTTGCGCACATTAACCTGAGGAGAAAAATATTAAAAAGTATTTATTCCACATTTTGTACATCATCTTTACGAGAGTATTCAAAATCCAAATTCTCCTAGTAAGCTGTACTACGGTAAGAAAACCATATCGCTCAATGGGTCTTGAGCCTCAAGAAACGAAACTTATCTCTCTTAAAGCAACAGTAAGCTACATCACTGTACTCACAAAACTTATATAATGTTTCCTTTTCCAGAATATTATGACTTAACATGAAATGATTTTAGTTTACTTTTAACAAATTACTATTAATGAACTTATTTATTCAATGAAATGACTTATATATTTCAATTACATGAACTATTATATATATATAAAATATAGACCACATTTATTAAACTAAAACATATGAGGTATGGCTATTAAATAACGGGACTAACGCTGTAATACAATTTTACTGAACATCAACATTTTTCAGTGTCTTTCTCCTTCTACATCCTCAGATGAAGATCCATCTTCAGACAGTTGTCTCAGAACCTCTGTCGTTCTTTTCTTAACTTCTGACACAGACTCAAAACGTGTTCCTTTGAGAACAGATTTGATCTTAGGAAAAAGGAGAAAGTCACATGGTGCTCGATCAGGTGAACAGGGAGGGTGATCAAGCACTGGGATTTGTTTTTGGGCCAGAAACTGCTTTTCCTTTTGATCAGGAGTCAGAAGTTTTGGGACAACTTTGGCACACACTTTTGTCATGTTCATATTTTCATGCAAAATTTTTCTGCTCTCATTCTTTTACTGAGTCATCGATCATTTCCTACGATTTGTTTGTTGGATGTTTTCAGAAGTTTTTGATGTGCATGGGCGCCAAGAACATTCATCGTCTTGGACATCGACAATGAGTTGCTCAACTTTTAAGTTAATCATTTTCCTACAACTTAGCAAAACCACATGCACTTCAATCAGTAGCTGCAGAGAACTAAAGACGTCACTTATTGGAAACTTACAGCAGTTGTGGGTGAATACCCAACCTTTAATATATAACACTCAGTGTGACTGTGAACCATGTGGTTTTATCCTCATAAGCACAGTCTCATTATTTAATAGCCATACCTCATGAATGTATTTTGGCTCCCACAATACACATAGAATCTGTGCCTGCCCATCAGAGACTTAATGCTGCTTAGGCATTCATCAGGATTCTGCATCTCACCCAGTTTGTCATCCACACTAAAACTCCAAAACATCAGAAAAAGTGACCATCTCTCTGCCTCCTCCTGTGTCCTTTAATGGCAGCTGTCAATCAACAAAACAGTGCTTTGCTGCCATTATGTGGTAAGAGGTGTGGGTAGATGCAGAGGCAATTTTTGACAAAAGCAAGACTGTTACTCTGTGTGGTTTCAACAGTTACAGCTCTGCCGTGTCACCTTTGACTTTACCTGTGATTGCCTATTTTGTTCTCCAGTATGACTGCAAACTGCAGGTGCTGCCAGGGACATATCTGTGTTTCTTTTGTTTGATAACGAATTACACAGAGAGAAAACTGGCTTCTTAGCCTTTTTTACACTCCTCTTTTTTTAGCTGCACAACTAGTGAAGAATGCTGTCCATGGATCTCTTGTTTACTGTATGTTGTGGCACATGAATAATATCTACAGTGACCAGCCCTCAGTTTTTTGGCTTTTCAGTCTGAAGGCAAACAAAACAATTAATTATTAATAAGACTGATTGGGAATTTATAGCTGTGTATATGCTATAGCTGTCCTGTGCCTTCTCAAAAATGTAACTGGGGCTACAGTGACCATAGAGATACCACAGTGACTGTGATTGGTCAGCCAAGGTTGCTTGTGCTTTCTCCTGCAAGTTTCTGATGCTGATGGATACTGTTAATATGTAAGATGATTAAAATCCGGTGCTGAACTACAAATCAACATTTACAGCCATAAGCTGTTGTTTGCACCTTGAATTAGGCAAAAACCCAGTTTCCAGCACTAACAACAAAAAACAGGTACAGCTAAGGTTAAAGGAATGTCATTAGCTTCACAGGAACACAACAGCATAATGGACAAATTTATTTGTTTTACAAAATATTTTTAATTATAATTTAATTATAATTTTGGCCTTGACTAAAGTGGTCATCTGACTAAGAAACCAATACTACCCTCAGTATAGCCAAAGAAGTAGTGTGATGAAAAAGAATTCTGTTTCTTCCTCATTGAGCCTTTAAAAACCTTTTAATGTCCCTCCACTATGGTGCATGTTATACAGGACATAATGCTGCCATGCTGGTGTCTCTGTAGACATTCTTGTGAACACAGTAACTCAAAAACAATTCAGAGTAGAAACTTCATATGTGTGCTACAGTTACGCAGTATGGAGTAAATGATATGATTAGATTTTTGAGCACCTCTCTGTATACATTTATATATTAGTGAGGGAACACACACACACACACACACACTCCCAGAAATTGCTGTAACTCCTTCACACTAACAAGTGCAAACTGATTGCAGGTATGTAGCATCCACAGACATATATGCTGCTATGAAAAATAGGCTTACTTAGACTTTTCTTTGGAGTAGATATCAGATTAGGTCATTGGTGTGTCTTATTGCATACATTTAGCACATTCATGAGATAAAACAGATTTTTTGAAACTTCTGTTTGCTGTGGTAGAGCGGTTGCCCACCAATCAGAAGGTCAGTGGTTCGATCCCCGGCTCCTCCAGTCTGCATGTTGAAGTATCCTTGGGCAAGATACTGAACCCTAAATTTGTTATCGGTGTGTGAATGTGTTAGAAAGCATTTTGTATGTATAGACGTGCTGTATGAATGTATGTGTTAATGTAGTGTGAAGCGCTTTGAGTGGTCGATATGACTAGAAAAGTGCTATATAAATGCAGTCTATTTACCATTCTGCTGATGACAGAACAGCTGGTTCTGAGGACAGTGACAGCCCCACCACTGTCAGTCAGAGTCGGTGTGGACTGAACAGATGGATGCTTCAGTAGCTCATATGCACCTCTGACATTCCACGTCTGGTGTAATTTTGGGGTTCATTCAAATGAATCGTCTTTATGGGAGATGTTGACACAGTTCTTTGTACAACTGAGTGCAGCACCATGAATGTCTTTGAGCAGAGTGTCCCAAAGTATGCTGTGTTATTGCAGTGTATACAATTTATCATGTTGAGGCGACAAAGACACATAAAAGACAAGAGTTCCCAGAGAGAGATGAGGGAGGAGGGTGTAGCAGCGGGTTTTTACTCCACCTTCTAGTGTGTCCATTCAGAACAGGCAGAAAGACTTCAAACTTTAGAGGTACTATTTATCATACTGTGTAGACTCTGGTGGTGTTTTATCATTTAGCTCATTCTTCGCACCTCCCCAGCTTCTAACCTGCTGAAGGTCACCATGGTCAGGAGTTGGGTTTTTACAGGACCAGCCTCTATGGGCTGTAGAATTATTTAAGTGTCAGCTCTGTGGTCAGTTAATCACATTATAATTTTCCGTCATTGTGTGCCAGACACTTTTTTGCCAACAGTCAATTCTAATGTGTCCTTAACTTAGGAAATAGTTTGCTCACTCAATTTTTCAGAGTTTGAGCAGCGATTTAAATCCCATTAAAGTGATGATTAGACTAATGAAGTCACTGAGGGATTGGCTCCAGCAGCACATTGCAGACCAGGCTCCTTCAGGGCCACAGTGCCACTGCAGCCCAGTCACTCACTGCAGCTCCACTAATCACACTGTTCAAAGCAGAGCGACACCGTACACTGCGTGCTCTGCTGACAGTCCTTCAGCCACTTCTTTCTACTTTTCCTCACAGCACAACCTGACTGTGCTTTGTTCAGCTGCAGCATTTCCGGTGTGTTGAGTTCATCTTCACCTGAACTGAAATCAAGTTAGATAAACCTGAGAACAAATTGTTTTTGTCCATTCGTACATCAGTTAATGTATTGCTCCATTAACACATCACTTTTACAGTTGACACACACTGTGCAAAAGGCTCCAGTCTTGTGTGCAGTAAATCCTGTATTGCTGTTTTTGTCTCTGTTTCATCCGAAAGTTAACAAAAGCTAATGAGGGAGAATTAATTGGAAAACTGCATTTTATTTGTATTACAATATAATAGCTTGGTGCAAAACTGACTTATGTAGGATTAGAGTCCTGGCTCTGTGGTATACAGTGGCACAGAGAGGCCCTCAAAATGTAACCCATGCTACTGCAGCATACCCAGTGATTTAGTACATACACTGATCAGCCATAACATGAAGTGAATAATATTGATCATCTCGTTACAACAGAATATTCTGGTAATTTGACATGTACCACCCACCTAAACATTGCTGTGACCAAACACTACAGGACACCCCCCGAGGTCCTGTGTCCATGCCCTGATGGGTCAGAGCTGTTTTAGCAGCATGACGGTGACCTACATCATAGTCAACACCTTGGGCTCTTTGTTGTGTTCCTAGGGCCACTTGTGAGCAGTTTTTGCAGTGTGGTTGGAGCATCGTACTGCTGGGGGAGGCCCCCTGCCATTCGGGAGTGCTTTTGCCATGGGGGGTGTGTGCTTGGTCTGTAACATTATTTAGTTGGTGGTACGTGTCAAAGTAACATAGAGATAAACGCTAGAACCCAAGGTTGCATTGTAACCAAATAATCAATGTTATTCTCTTCACCTGTCAGTGGTCATGATGTTATGGCTGATCAGTGTATGTGGGCAGTGAAAAACAACTACATTGTCATCATTTTGGTCATGACTCTGGCCTCTGTGTGATGTAGCCATTTTTATCTGACAGTTTTAAAGGGGTAGTCCAATTTTATAGTTGCACTTGTAAGCAGCAGGGGGATCATTATAGTCTATGATGTCACTTCTAGCTGTTCAAAATCCCATGATGTATACAATACAAGAAACATGAATAGATCTAAGTCCAGAAGTAGTGATGTGCTACTTGGCTAAAGGTGTTTGATGCAACATAGAAACTTTCCTTATTCTGTACAGCTTGTACCTGCAGTGTATCATCTGAAGACTCCATACACTGTCTCACTGTCACCTCTCCTCCTGTCTGCAGCTCCAGAAGACTCTGTCAGAGCTAGATGAAGATGACCCTTGCTACGAGTTTCGCCGAGAGCGATTCACCGTCCATCGAACACACCTGTACTTCCTCCACTATGAGTATGAACCCAGCTCCGACAACACAGACGTCACTCTAGTGGCTCAGCTCTCGATGGACAGGTACTGTTCTCAACCTACAGCAACAACACTCAAAAGACAGTCTGCTCTTACATTCATTAATACTCCCCTACATAGAAATGAAGAACTGTCTGAGAGACCCTTGTTATGAAACTGGTGCACAGGTGTGCTCAGGTGTTAAAGTAGGCAGGGCTCTGCAGATTCTGTAGCTGCTGTACTTATTTTGGGCATCCAGGGTTCCAGAAGTAAAGTTCCATTTATTTTCTTCTCAGCTGATGTTGAAAACGTTTTAGAGCACTTCCAGGGATGAACGTGAAACTGTCGGTTAAATTATCAGTACAAGAGATGAACAACCTGTATATAGGTTTAAGCTTGTGTAGATAAAACTGAGGTAAGATGTCACCTACAACACCCAAGGAGCTTTTTGATAAGAAATACCCATTCACAGGCATAATGTTTGCGACAATTGCAATGACACTGCATTTGAGTTCTGATTCACACCTCTGTTGTAGTTTTGTAGTATTTAGAACCATCCACCATAACAAACTAAAAATCTCAGTTGGAATTATTCCAAGTGATGAATAATTGATCCGAGTGACACGGATCTGGAGTGGATTAAATAATCCAGGAGACTCCTGTGTTTAGGAACATTGAGGGTATCACTTTGAAATAGGAATTTATAGTAGATAAAAAGTACCTCTGATATCAGTAGTTTCTCTGAATTTGCAACTCTGTTCTTTTACTCGTGACACAAATGCCTCCACCACCTTCAAGGTCACTGCTCAGCCAGTTCCAATATAAAAATTCAAGGAGAAATTGTGCAAGTTGATGTCTATATTCCCAGTTGTAAGACTCATCACTGTGCTGTTACTGGGAGCCTGTGCAGTGTGAAGAGGAAGAGGTGCAGATGACTAGGAACCAGTTTGCTCTTCGTGATGCTGCACTTACATGTTGGATGTTTTCTTTGCATCCATTCATACTTTCCCAGTCTGCAGTCTTTTCCATGCACATGCACACCCATGAAAGCCTTCTGAGAATCCTGCCTCAGAGTGTACATGGACAGCTAATCAGGTTTATATTTCATGTGATGGGAGTCATTTACAAACCATGAAGCAGAATGGTTGTCAGTGCTCTACTGACACCCAGCTGAGACACAATGGGGCATATTGACAGATCTGCAGTATCTGATGAGCCATACGACGTTCAGCTTTTAGTGGATTTGAAACACCCCACTGACAGATTTAATAAAGAGCATTATGTAATTTCTTAAGATACAGAGAAAATCCAGGGATTTTAATATCAAACATCAATCTGCCAGCATCAGTCTGCTATTTATATGCTAATTTTGCTATTTAGTTTTATCGTTAACAGTAAGCAGGGCAGTTATAAGCAAATTTTTGCAGTGAGCATTGTGGTAATGTGAACATCCAATTCCTCCTAAACCTGAAAGGTCAATATATTCAGTATGTCTATGCACGTCCCTGACCTCTTTCTCTCTTTAGGTTTGAGTTGTTTGTGTTACTCAAGGTTTGCCCCACAGACATTTGAACTGGAACTTCCTAGGTATTCATTCATTCTCAGGCAAAATTCCCATCTTCATGAAGCAGCCTGGTAATGTAGTGACTACCTGCACGCATGGTTGCTAACCACACACTAAGTTAGCACATTTAATTTTAGGAAACATATCAACAGCTGACTGCAAACTATGCACAGCAGGGTTTTGTTAAACTGGATGATGACACAGGCTGTGCTCAGATCGTTGAGTAAAAGCAGCAATACCACAATGTAGAAAGTCTTAATAGTATTTTTAAGTATTATCAGCAATATGTACTTGAAGTATCAGCAGTAAATTATTTCGGCAGAAAATTGACCCCTGAAACTTATATTAATCAGAGAGTTCTATTACCTAAATCTCTGTCCATTTTTTTAAAATGTTTTTTTTTTTTTTTGTGAAACATATAATTTTACCTCTCAGGGCATCAAACAGTCACTGAAATGAAACTACGTGAGAAGTTTGAAGGGGAAACGTCTCCTTAGTTGAAATCATAGACAAGAGAAATGCGGGGGCCCAACCCTGATATTTGTGAGGGTTCACACACCAGAAATGTTGGGAACTAATCTGTAGCAATACACTGTATTTTATAAGCTAATGTAACCAGCGACTTCACCTGTCAGATAAATGTAGTGGAGCAAAACATACACTAGTTTTCTCTAAGTATAAAGTAGCAGAAAATAATAATAGTATCTTCATCATAGTCTTCAGAGTAGTCCTGCATTAAATGTACTTTGTTACTTTTCAACACTGCACACAGAACAGTAAGGTCACTCCCTAAGAGATGATGGATGGTTTGCAGTTGACCAGTGGTCACCAAAGTTGAATTTCACATAAAAGCACAGTGTGAATTTGCTCTGCGTTTGCTAGCAAATCCATCAAGAGTAACAATGTGAAGAGTTGACAGCTCGCTGTTCCTGGTGGTCACTAAATGTATGAATAAGTAAGGAACTTGTGAGAAAGTCTATGCAGATTGTTGGAGTTGGATAGACTGTAAAGCTCGGGGGTTACTGACAGTCTCTAATGTAAATGAAGTGCTCTCTTACTGGCTCTTAATCTTATCTCCAGCTGAAGCACCTGTAAAATGATGTAGTTAACATTAAGGATGTGACAGTTGTTTTTTCTTTCTTTCTTTCTTTTCTTTTTTTTTTGTTGTTTGCTTCTCTTAGCTTTCTCCACTGGTAAAGATAATGCCTTTATTTAGAGATTGCCAGCAGAGTTAATTAAGATGAATGTGTCAGAGTCAACAGCCTTGTTTCTGCTGCAGCCCTTTTTAATCCTGTCCCCTTACTGAACAAATAACTTTGTTTCCAGTTTGGTCAGTAAGGTTGGGGATATTACAGGTCCGAAAAAGGCCTCTGTTTGTTCTCTTTGTGTGGTTACTGGCTCAAGGATAGTAAAGACAAAGAATAAAGCCTGGAGGCATGGAGCATTTCAACAAGACTGTGAGCTAGACTCCATATTTAGTAGCCTTTAGATCTCAGCAGTTATTGCAGTCAGAGAGGAGAGATGTACATTCAGCACACACTGGAAATTCCTGCTGATACCAAAGCGGTGAAAAACAAGAACAGACAAAATGTTCCTTCACATGTTGTTTTCATATCATGGTCATATCAATATTATTTAGTTAATATATTGTCATCAGTGTTGTGGGTTTTTTTTATCCTAATGTTTTAACAGTATTTCACTCTGTGCTGTTGGGGATCATTTAAACTTCTACCTTATTCAAGGTCATGTACAAATACATCGTTATCTCTCCTCAAAACATGAAACTGACAGAAATGTCAGATTTCTGTCACATTGTCACATGGTTTTCATTTGTTTGAGAGGATAATTGCTAATGATTTTGGTGATTCCCTCCAATCTTTAGTTCTAAGAAGAGGTTCAGTCTGCTTGAAATGAACTAAGGTTTAATACTTAGACATTGTGCCACACAATGTAAACTTTCACCACAGGATAATAGTGGACTGTATATTTATCTAATACACTGTCATAGAAGTTGTTCGAGTACATTCATGCTTTCAGGGGAATAAACCTTTTGATTTAAACTGTAGTTTAAACTGTAGTTTAAAGCATCCTCCAAACAAACATCATTTTAGCACTGTTTTATATTGTCAGTTTGTTGTGTCTTTGCTCAGCAGTGTATTGTTGTGGAGTACGTATAATAAATATGGCCGCCTCTAGGTGCTGCTAGCTGGCTTTAGCTCTTCTCTTGTTTTAATGAGGCCCACGGTGGCTCTGTGCAGGGAAATACTGGCATTCCAGATCCGAAACACTGTCAGACACTGAGCAAATAAGACAACTTCACCTTCGGATAGAATACCAAATGAAGTGGAGCGTTACTGTAGTGAGACACATGCAGAGTCAGGACCAAACTTGGTTTTACAAATCAAGGCTTCAGAGTCTGAAATACTGAAATATACTTGACCCAGTAAAGTGAGAAACAATGACATCTATGACTTTGGTTCTCCTCTCCTGTGTTGCCGCTTTACCTCAGGTATTTATTGCAGAGTGGGTGACAATGAGTAGAGCCAGTTTGACCAAAACTGGCTTTAAAGCTTCAAACAAAAGCCAAGTCTTCCATTAAGGCAGGCTGTGTCAAGATTCCTTTAATGTAACAAATATAAAACAAAATAACAATCAGTTCTCTATTTGCATATCAAGTCCAAGGCTGAGTAATTCATTATTCCATATCTTCACAAAAAGCAATTAAAGCTGTGGGCAACAGTGGCTAATTGTAATGGTTATGTGGTACTACATGTCTCACTGTTTAAAGACAGAGAGAAACAGTTGCAGGGCTCAGTGCTTTGCTTCAAATCTGCTAGAGTTTGCGAGATGAATAAACAGCAGCTATGAGGACACTACCCTACTTTGTGTTGCCATTCTTTCTCATTTATAAGAGGCTCTATTTATATGTGCATTCAAAAGCTTGTTTAGTATTAGATGTTTTATTTCCTGAGTATTGAATGCAGACTAATATGTGCTTATATTATAGTGTATGGGATGTAAATTAATATTAAGTCATATAGTTTAATAGGTTATAAGTATATTAAGTTGTCTAAACATATTATCTTTTGCTGACCAGTTGTTATTTTTTCATACTGGTTCTAATCTTGTTTGTACAAGTTATTATTTTGTTAGTTTTTATTATATTATCTTTTTAATTATTATCTCGTACCACCCCCCCACCCCCCCCCCCACCCCTCAAAAAAAAGAACTTTGATTCAATGCTAAGTGTAGAATAGAAATACATTTTTGTGATGTCACACCCTTGGACACACTCTGTCCAATCCTCTGCAGGCTCCAGATGTTGGAGGCCATCTGTAAGCACTGGGAGGGCCCCATCAGCCTGGCCCTGTACCTGTCCGATGCTGAGGCCCAGCAGTTCCTGCGCTACGCCCAGGGCTCCGAGGTGCTGATGAGCCGCGGGAACGTAGGTTACCACATCGTCTACAAAGAGGGACAGTTCTACCCTGTCAACCTCCTGCGTAACGTGGCCATGCGGCAGGTCAACACACCCTACATGTTCCTATCAGACATCGACTTCCTGCCCATGTACGGTCTCTACGAGTATCTCAGGTGAGGACACAGAAGAATCAGATGAAAAGTAACTGTGCTGATTGTGTTATCTGACACACAGAAAATAGTCAAACTTGTTTTTTTGTTTATATTTTTTTGTATTTTCAGTGTATTGTTAATTCTGTATCATTTTTTAGCTGTTGTACATGCAGTGATTTTGCTTAAGTAATAACTTGTAATAACACACCTGTGTGTGTTTGTAGGAAGTCAGTGGTGCAGCTAGACATGGCCAACACCAAGAAAGCTCTGGTGGTTCCAGCCTTTGAGACGCTGCGATATCGTCTGTCCTACCCAAAATCTAAGGCTGAGCTGCTCTCTCAGCTGGACATGGGTACACTCTTCACCTTCAGGTAAAACACCTCTCTGTCTCTGTAGCCAACCAGGTTTTCATTCAATAAAACACCACAGCAGCTCTTTTCATTTCCCGCTCTGTGGTAGAGGTTGTGCAAATCACTAATATGGATTCATTTTTTGTTTCATTCATTAAGTCAGATCTTTACTGATTCCTCAGGATCATACTGAGTGGTCAATAGATAAAGCAGCACCATCAAATAAGACTGAGAAAAGATAAGCAATTAAAATGATGGACAGTCACACAGTTGGAATGCTACTGAAAATTTAAACATGAAAAATAAATAAAAAAATAATTTCATATAAAATTGGCTTGAAAAGAGATGTGTGGAGAATACATACAATGAAGAACAGGATTAACCTAAAACTAAATAATGTCAGAAATGATATACGTATATGGGAATCCACAGTGGGAAGTCCACCCACACACAAACCCGGTGTCTCACTTTAAAGCAGCAGTCACACCGCAAAGTGACATGCATAATATGTGGAGCCAGAAGCTTAAATGAAGTGATTGCACTTGGGGCTGTAGGTGAACTGATGTAACCATCAACTCTGATCTCAGAACTGTGTGTGAACCATTTCTCTTCTGTGGAGCGGTTTATACTCCAACACAGGAGGTTAAATAAAAGTGAATGGTGCAACACAGCTAATAAGCTACGATAGCTTCCTCTGTTTTGGCTCTTCATCCCCTCAAAGGTCAGCACTGTCAGGATAGTTTGCTGTTGTTCAACAGCAATTCAACAATTCATGTGACAAAGCTCACCAAACTTGACCTCTATACAGATTAATCTCACCTCCATGAGATACTTTGCCTGAACCGTGTCAGAAGATTATTACCACCACTTAAACAGTGTAAAACAGTCACATCATACCTGAAACCTGGGGAAAGATAATCACAGGTGTTTCCACACAAATTAGGAAACTACTGCAATTTTCTTGTGTATTACAAAACCAACTGATCTTATGCTAGAAGTTTAAAACATCAGTGTAATAAATCAAATGTAATCAGAGTTTCTCTAACACCAGGAGTAAAAATAATTCAATATTTAAAGTAGGGATAGACCGATTATCGTTTTTTTTAAATCCAACGGCCGATAAGAGATCAATTTTAAACTGGATTATTTTGGCTCTGATGCAGCCGCGCCTCTCTGTCTGCAGTCACTACTCTGTCTCCAGCATTGTCCCGACCACAGCACCATCTGATTGGTTACACGCAGAGCAGGTAACAGCCAATCAGCAGTGAAAGCTCACATACACTGAACAACTCTGCTTTTTGCACCACAATCTGGTGCTGCTCAATTGGGACTACTAATTGATTTGAGACTCACATTTCTGTGCAAATTTTTATTTAACTTTGTTTTATTTACTTTATAAAACTTCAGGGAGCTATTTATTTATTTATTTAAAATTTCAGTTAAATTTATAAGAGATGCTGCTGACCCTGGGAACTTCCTGCACTTTTTGTTTTTGTTTGAACTTAAAACAAAGATAAGTGAAAGATAAAATAACATTTCAGTTATATTGAAATTTTGGAAAACTTTATTTACTGTAGAAAACTTTAGGGAGCTATTTATTTGTTGTTGTTAAGACATGCTGCTGAGCCTGAGAGCTCCCTGCACTTTTTGTTAGAATTTTAAAACAAAGATGTCTATTGTCTAACATTAAAAAAACCTTTAACATGTTGAAAATCTGAAAAGCTGTTTAATAAACATATGCTTAAAGGCATTTAAACAAAGTTAAGTGTTGGAGTTTGTATTATTCAAAATTTTGACGCCAATATTTTCACTTTTACTGCAAATGAATATCGGCTCCAAATATCGGTTATCGGCCTCCTTGACTACTAATAATCGGTATCGGTATCGGCCCTGAAAAAACCATATCGGTCTATCACTAATTTAAAGTGAAAAAGACATTCCAGTTTTATTTGTCCGGTTTTTGAAATACCCCTCTGATATTCATTCATGCATACACCCCCATTTTAGTCAGGTGGAGGCAGAAATTTCAGAGACCAAAACCTGGACATATACAACCAAAACTATCTGCATGGATAGATGCTGTGGCCAGAGTGGGGTTAAACGTATTCATTGATTTATTTTGTGTATTACTTATGCTTATTTATTTTAGTGAACTGACCCTTTACTGTGATTTTTATTCCAAATGAGATGGATCAAAACCAGGATAGCTATATATCTTGATGTACCGTTGCTATAGTGGCTGTTTTTATTGGTGTCTCTATCGCAACATGTGACAGTGCACACACACAGAGCTCCTCTGACACCACACACTGTGGATTTGATTCAGCTACATTTTTCTGTACGGTTGGAGAAAAGGGGGTGTTCATTTTTCTCATGTGTGCAGCTCTTAGGGGTGGTCACGCTTCCTTCAGTCACACTCACTTTGCTCCGCCTGCCTAGAATTTGCGGTCAGTAAATGCCTCTTTTATCTTGGTGGTGGGTGTTATGGCACTGCCAGAAAAAGAGACAACACAACTTTTCCCATCAAAAACGATTTGGTGTGCAGTGTGAGGTAAACAAACACTCTTTAAATAAAGTCTAGATTTTTAAGTTCTTTTATGATACAGACAAAAGTGGGAAACTGAAATGTCACCTGATATTTTAGAAACTATAAATCACACTTCCTCCCATAAGGACTGGATGTAAGAGCAGAGTTCACACTCCCTCCACCAACAGTCTGATGAAAACCTTTTCTCTTTTCTCCTGCCAGGTATCATGTGTGGACTAAAGGCCACGCACCAACTAACTTTGCCAAATGGCGGACTGCCACTACGCCCTACAGGGTGCAGTGGGAGGCAGACTTTGAGCCCTACGTAATGGTGAGGAGGGACAGTCCTGAGTATGACCGCCGCTTTGTGGGCTTCGGCTGGAACAAGGTGGCTCACATCATGGAACTGGATGCGCAGGTAACTGACACACCTCCACTTCATCCAACTCTTATCTACCTGTCTAAACTGGTCTATGTTTCAGTATAACAGATTCCTTTACAAATGAAACTTGTAGTTCCCCACAGAAACCTGATCAGTGAACACATTTACAGTTTGTTCATAAGCTTCATTACAGATTTTATATTCTGCTTTTTATTAAGAAAACAATAGAATCTTTAGGAAATCCTCACACTAGAAAATGCCATGAGGTACCTCTGGTAGCTCATGTAGTTTCTGACTTTGGGAGAGATGTAAACACTCACAAGTATAGATAGTCCTTTTGTCCCCCAGTCACTGAATATCATTTCATGCACAGGAAAACTCCAGCAATAAGATAATTGTACTTGTAAAGTCAATTTCAAAAATCTGGAAATACATTATAAATATATATAAAAATCATTATAAATAATTTCAAACAAAATGAATTACCTGATATTACATTGACAAACATGTTGCATCGTGTTAGACAGTTGATACTCTCTGTTTTAATAAAGCAGTCTGTTGTTGCCTTCATACATTATTTGTACATCCCATATGACTCAAATGCTGCACAGGAAAACCTCTCTGTAACATCTTAATTCAAACTGACTTCATGAGTTTAGACTGAAACTAAATGGGTCAGTGTAGCAGTTAGTGTCAACTAAAACATCCAATCAAACTCCAGCTGGTGCCACCATCCGCTCTGATTTGTCTCAGAAACGACAAAGGAGACTGATTTGTCAGATGGGCACTAACCTGATTCAGCGATGAATGATAATGTTGCTCTTTAGGCAGTTTTTTTTTTTTTTTTCTAATGCGTTTGCCGTCACAGCTGGTAGGTACTTATGTGGTGGTGTCATTTTTTTCATCTTGTGTTGTGTGAAAGTTCATCGTCCTCTTCTCTCTCTACAGGAGTATGAGTTTGTGGTTCTGCCCAATGCCTACATGATCCACATGCCTCACGCGCCCAGCTTTGACATCACCAAGTTCCGCTCCAATAAGCAGTACCGGGTCTGTCTCAAGACCCTGAAGGAGGAGTTCCAACAGAACATGTCGCGGCGCTACGGCTTTGCCGCCCTTAAGTACATGACAGCTGAGAACAACAGCTAGCCACCACTGCAGACCCTCACACCCCCGGTACTGAACTACTGACACACTCCACAGGCTGGGGAGGAGGGGGGGGGGGGGGGGCAGCCCCATCAGGATACTTAGAGACTTGAGTCCCTCAGACTTTGTTAGAACATTTGACCCTCAGTGTGGGACTGAGAGGGTCTTTATGTCCATACTGCTGTGGATAGAAGAGATAATCCAGGAGAAGTTCACTTCAGCCGGGATCTTAAAGCTGTGAAAGATGACATGAGTGACTGCTGGACCTGGGCCTGGCTGTATGGGCCCTGAGCTCCAGCTGTGGAGTCTGTCAGACAACAGGCAAAGGAGAGGAGACATTCAATGCCTTGCCATATTTGTAAGATCAGTGACAAAGTTGTGGGCTACGTGTAACATTATGTATGCGTGTGTGTGTGTGTGTGTGTGTGTGTGTGTGTGTGTGTATTCAGATAGATGAAAAGTGTAATTGTGTGTGCGTTCGTTCAGGGCGGAGCTTCGCAAAAAGCTTAAGGAGAGCTGAAGATGTGAATCGTTGTGGGCTTAACATTCTGTTTGCACGCTGCAGAGAGGAACGCCTTCCAAGTGCCATGAAGTAACAAAAAGCAGCTGCAGCTTGACTGACAGCACACCCTGACTCAAATGCAAATTGTCAGCAAGCGGCAAGATAAGACAAAGCGGTAAACATGTCCACACAGATTTTGAAAATCTCATTGTGACAAGTGACACACACTCAGATATTGGGGCGAGCAGCCAGTCAGCCAACCATCTGCTGCTGCCTAATTTGTTTCATAGATGATACAGATCAGAATAAATCCTCCTCCTCATATGACAAGGAAAGTTAAGTGTAAGGATGGCTGGAGGTCGTCAGTTGATATTCAGGGTATCTCCATGTTAGCCTGAGCATGCTGTTAGCGGGTGTTTCTGGTGTTTTGTTACAATTACAGAACCTGACAGCAGCTGGTGCCGTGGGCTTTTTTCTGTGTTTTAAACTGACGCCGGTCAAGTCCTGCACACACACACACACCTGTTGGAGGTCCTGTCTGAAGCTGCCACCTCCCCCACCACACCGAGCAGCGTTCACTGAGCTCACTGTTTACTTTTCTTCCCAACAATCAGTATTATTTATCAGTGCGTTTACAGTCCCACTGGGTGGAGGAAGGTTAGTGAAGCCACCACATCTCCTCCACGCTGCGTCAGGAGGATCTGAGGAGAACAGGAAGGAGAAGAAACTCTGAAACTCAGAGGAAATGAAACACTAACTCACTCTCTCTCTCTCTCTCTCTCTCTCTCTCTCATATTTTCTCACTCTGGCCTCTAGTTTGATCACAGTATGGAGGCAGCCTGTAACACCGGAAACAGTGTGTGTGAGCAGCACTACAGTTCAGTCTGGTCTTGTGATAATGTGCTAAGAATTAAGAAGAAACTGGCTCTGTCTGTGTCGTCATTGTCAAAAAACATTGTAAAATCTTGTTTTCTGAAAAGATTCCAGACAGACCACTGAGACTGACAGTCACTGTAGTCTTATACTGATATCATATGAAACATGTGTATTGTATGTGTTAACTAGGTGAAAAAGTGAAAACTAGTTATTGGACAAAGTCATGAGGTCTAAACTTTTTTTTGTTTTTTAAATATGATAGAGACTAGAGATGGAATTTAAGAATGTAACGTGTGTTCATCTCACTGTGACACTCTCACATATATAATATATAAGAAAATGACTAAAAATCCAGATTAGATTACAGTTTTCAGGGTTGGCTCTGATCCAGTCCAGAGTCCAAAACACCTGAGACTGTTTGGTTTCTCACAAAAACACCAGAAGAAGACAAATTCTGAACTTAATTAGTTTTGGTTACAGCAGTTTAACTAGGTAGCTAACAACTATCCATACACTAAGTTTTATTGTCTTTACAGGAGATTAACACTGGAACAGCCTGATCTGTGTAATCATGTGTTGAAATCACTGGACTCTTTCATGTTATAGTGCTGTGAGGAAAAGATGTCTGATTACTATTAGACAAGATTTTCATTTGTCATAACAAGTGTCTCTCTTCAGGCTTCTGTCCAGGACTCTACAGATACTTTGTGTTGAGGATGATTATCTCAGCGGTGTTAAGTTCTGAAACCAGTAACTGAGGCAGTTTATGGAGGGACAAGACACACACATCATTATTTTTAATCAGCCCCAACCTTTCAGTCTGGTCACCCTAAAACTAGTCTCTGTGTGAAAACTGCAGAAGGTATGTGTTTAGTGAATAGGCTGTGTTTTTGATTGTACATGTCTGTTCGGTTTGCAGGTGTGTGTGTGTGTGTGTGTGTGTTGTTTGACTCTGAATGTGTGTGTGTGTCTTTGCAGGGCTGGGAGGAGCTACAGTGTGTAAGTAGGACAGTGCTGACTGATGCTGCTACCTGAATAAAAGCAAAGAGTCAAACACTGCCTCCCTGTTTCATCATTTCTTTCTTCATGAATATCAATTTAGCCTCATGAACCCAGAGTAAACAGGGGAAGCACTCACTGTTACACTTCACACAAAGAGTAAACCCGTGTGTAGTTCAACCTGTAGGAATTCCCAAGAGCTCAAAGTTAAAGGAGCATTCTGCTGATTTCACACATCAAACTCAGTCCTCTCAGGGAACAGAGGACGTCTCAGGCTGTAGAGACAGTTGTGTAATGTTTTTTGTGTTTCTGGAGAAGATGACGTCATCAGGGTTATCAACACATGGGTTTATGGACTACAAATTTATAACAGTCTAAGTTTGCTGAGCCACAGCAGAGAGGCATGTCTGAGTAATCAGGTGTTTACCAGGGAGACATGGAAAGCTCAGCTACAGAGATAGAATGTATGATATATGATTTGATTAAAAACAACACATCCAACATAAGAGGAGGGGTTGATTTGACGTCAAGTGAGGCTGATTTAGCTGAACGCAGGACACACCTTCCACTAACCTAGTCACCCACACCTGGTCCACCTGCCAATGAAGAGCAAGAAACTTATAATAAGCGTAGAGTGGAAATAATAAACGTTAAACATTAAAACATCTGAAACCAAACCCGCTGGAACACAAAACAGACCAAAACTAAACTCCGCTAAGAAAACCACTGTAATATCCATCCGCAGAATTGCAAAGTGTGTAGTCAAATATCCGTCCAAATAGATCCATGTTGCAAACTTGGGACCTTATTAAAAGCTAGTCTGACACAGAAAGTTTTAGAGGAGCTGCTCATTAATTCACTTAAAATTTAATGATGAATTTCAGCTGACTTTCAGATAATAAATTCAGAGATTGAGGAAGTTAGCCTACAGTGATGAACTGTGGCTTTGGTACTAAAAGGATTTTAGCATGCTGTTGCACCCACAGCTGTGTTTGTTGAACGCTCTTCTCGTGAGGCAAAAACTGAAGCCTAGAGGAAAATGCCACTTTGGACAGAGGTAACCTGCTATCCTGGGAGAGATGTTGATTTACTGACAGATTGAATAAACAATTGTAGAAGCGTTATTGGTTCGGTATATTACACTGGTGACTGGTGTTATGAACAATATTTCTGCTGATTTCATCCATATGGTAAAATGGACTGCACTTATATATCGACCACTCCAAAGCGCTTCACACTACAGGTCACATTCACCCCATTCAATACATTCAGTGTGCTTTCTAACACATTCATACACATTTACATACCAATCACACATCGGGGCAAGGACATTGACATGCTGGACTGCAGGAGCTGGGATCAAACCACCGACCTCCGACATGCATCACGCACCTCCTGAGCTACAGCTCAGACTTTCTGTTAGGTTTGTCGGTTAAAGAAACTGGGCTGACTTCAGTCTTCCTTATGTATCTGCCAGGATGAATGATGATACAGATTCAAACAAGTACAGTCAGTCATTGGCTCAGTACTTAGGCCAAATTTGAACCCAACCTCAGCCCAAAGTTTATACAACAACTAAGCCCAAATCAAACTTCTAGATTAGGTCATTAGAAATACCTAGCTAAGCCCGACTCTTCGGACCTTCAGAAACCATCTACCTAATCTTTCTGAAAAAACAAAAAGACATCAGTGCTCAGATCCCAAGAAATATGAAATTTCACACAAGACCCGAAGAAGGGAAGTAATCTTTGGTTTTTTAGTAGTCTACTGCAGCTGACAGCCATTCACACTCACATTCACACCGCAGGGCAATTGAGTAACACGATGTCTTCTAATGGGAGGAAGCCGAGTACCCGGAGAGAAGAGACACACCAACTGATCATCAGGCAGGATGTTTCTCACCAACACATTCCCAAGAAAACCAAATCCCATCACCATCTCTATTTATTCAGAACTGAAACTTGATTCAAAAAGCAGCTCAGTCAAGACAAAACGCTGAGTTTTGATTATTGTCTATCAACATAGTAAAGGAAGGTGATGTATAGAGATCTATTCATAATCAGTAAATAGCCATTGTTTCAGTATATGCCAAACTGTTTGATTGATATAAAGTGTTATACACTGCAATCCATACATTCAGTCTTAAATGAGCAAATGTCTGTCTTCAGCGTCCTAGAGGTTGAATTGCTATTTGCCACTCACACCTAGGTGGTCATCTCTCAGGCCTCAGTCTTCCCAGCTCTCACAGCCCAAAGACAGTAGGTTACCTGGTGAGTGTGATGGTTGTTTCTATATGTCAGCTCCTGCAGATCTGTCTGTCTGGGATGTACCCCACCCTGCATTGGGATGGTCATTCCAGCCCCTCCATGACCCTTAAGAGGTGAGTAGAAAAGAACCTGGAGTTCATCTACAACTGCAACCAAGCAACCTGAAATTGTAATCCTGAACACTGCCTTCCAGGGGTTGTTGTAGTGTTGTATTGTTACACAGTATCTCTAACACAGAAGCTGATTAAATTGCATTCTTTTTCCTCATTGTTCAGGTTCTTCCTGTAATGAGGTCACCTGTCTGTACCTGTATGCTGTATGACCCAAGCAGGCTGCCCTTTTATTAGTCAGCTAGGAGTTTTGTCAGTACGCCAAGAGAACTCTGACACAAATCTGCATCACTGACCTCACTGGGACCCTGACACTGCTGAGTTTTGACATTACAAATTCAGGTAGAAAGAACCAGGACCAGTGGGCTCAGGGTTCAGCTCCAGGACGCTACTGCCCTCCACTGGATGTATATTTACAGATGACCAGGACAGAGGAAGGTGGGGGCGACAGCAGTGACGCTGGGTGCCATCTCCCAGAGAGCCGAGCAGCAAATTTCATAGAAGAATAAATAGAGATTGTCTGAGCGCCCGATTGAAGCAATCAATCACCATCTGCAGCCTTCTCCCTATATAGTACAGACACAGCAGCAATGATGCACACACTTAATACCAAAGCGCACCATCCTTTCAACGTCATACATCCTCGCATGGAGAAATAGAATCACCACTGATCCATCGATTGTATAGCCGGAGTGTAGGATTTTAATGGCATGGCTTTACAACCTGTCCACAGACATTTATTGAACATACAGCATCTATATTCAGTATCTGAGGAAATGCTTTGACATTTTATGAATAGTCAGTGTGCAGAGGCTGCTCTGCTTTGTTCACTGCTGTGATGGAAACCAAACCTTTAGATGGAGCGTGACTATTGTGCTGAAGAGTAATATGGTTCTTTGTTCCGAAACTCATCCACTGTTCCATCACTTTTGTCATAATTGTCTTGCCCCAACATACCATTACATTACATTAAAAGATGTGATAAGAGGATTATTTGAGGACAGACGTTAAGAACAGAACGTCAACAGCGATGGCGACTTATTAGATAAAGTTTGTAGCAATAAAGGAACAATGCAGCTACACTCCATCAGCCAATCAGTGCCAGCCACCTATTCCACGCCTGCATCATCTGTCTACATTAGTTGTCGTTGAAGTAGTAGATATTTCCCTTGTAATAATTAGCCTTCTACATGTTCATCTGAGAGTAGGTGTTGAGCGCTTCTCAGATGAAAAGAGCCCTGCCAGTTACTGAAGCACAAATTGCAACATGCATGTTGCATATCCATAATGGCTGATGCCACAGAGGACGCCACACAGAGTAAACTCCATGGCCACCAGACCCTTTTTACTGGGGCACGTCAATGAGCGCAGTTTGATAGTCTGGGAAGGTATATTACAACAACAGCAGTGCCTAGTAGAGCTTTTATAGAGCAACGTCTTGGGAACTCCCAGGACCAGTAAAATTAACTTCATGTGCAAATTGGTGGAGTGAACAAGGCCCTTTAATTCATATTTTGTGTTGGTTGCATCTGGGCTTTTTAAAATCTAATTTCATTCATTGTATTTACTGCTCTCTGCTCCTACTGCAAGCAATTTCCTGTCATAAAGTAAAAGTACTGATACTTGTTTCTGTAAATGGTTTTATCTCTAGCTGATTCAAGTTACCACATAACCATCTTAATATTCTACCTGTACATCACTACCAGTATTATACATGGACTTTACAATCATTTAATTCCTAACACTGACCAATAGTCGTCTTTGGATTAATGATATTTTTGGCTGCAGAGAAGGTTAGCAGTCACCAAAACACATCACCTTCTGGACCATGAACATGAACAGTAAATTTCATGGCTTATTGTTTTTGGATGATGACTTTTATCCATTAAAGTCAGGTCTACTCATGTAAGTATCACTGCAGGCCTTTTGTTTTGGGGAGATCAATTTCATTTCATTCAACAGAAACATACACACAGAGCTGTATGCTAAAAGCTTAAAGTCCACCCACCAGTCGACAAAATGTTGTATCTAAACAGGCTAAGACTCAAATAGAAGTAGGTAGAAGTGCTGCCTGCACTATTAGACATCCTTAATATCACAATACACATACACTGACAAACACACCTGCACCTGAGAGGGGAGGAACTCAGACCAGAGCGTAAAAGATTCACAAGGTCTTATCTCTCTGTCAGGCAATTCAGTTGTAGTGACTTTGCAAGATCTGCGAGATCTGGGTGTTTGGGGTAGTTTCCCATTTTTTCAAGTCTGCCTTACAACGCTGCTCACTATATTGAAATAGGTCTCGTATGCTGTGATGGATCCTCCTGTTAAATCTTCCTCTTATGGTGTCGAATGAAAGAGATAGGACAAACTCCACTGTTTATAGTTAATACATTCTTCACATCATATGAAGTTCATCAATTGAGTGAGTATCTTCTTGGTGAAGGTTTTATTACAGAATTCTCTTGTTGTGATAGTATTTCCTTGCTGAACTGTGGTGGATGGATATATATATATACAATATATACATTATGCCGAGAGAGTAGAATAATGTGTGTGAGAGGCTCCTGAATGAGATTGTTCCATTCTGCAGATCATGTTTGACAAATGTTACAGACATCTGAAGAGCTACGTCTACAATCCAGTTTATTCAATCATTTCATTTACATCATTATTCACTACAGTTTCTCCAAAGTTCTCTCCTCAAGTGAAAAGTAATAACCCTGCTGCCCAGTGCCAGAGTCCTCAGAGCCTCTGATAAGAGAACTACAGGGATGGAAAACAGCACTGCATCAATAATCACACACACTGACAGTGTAAAACAACACTTCAGACATTGAGCTGTAAGAATGACTCAGCGGGATGACAGTGGGTTTGTGTGATTATTGGGAAGTTTTACTTTTCCATCAGATTGTACATAATTTCAAAAACAGGTAAAAAAAAATCATGAGTAAGAAGGAAATTTTGTACCAAAGTTGCACTAAAAAGACATCTGAAACCAAAGTTTTATAAAGATAGATCCCTTTCCTTTGCCTTCTGTATATCATAGAAACAGCTGATTTGCAGTCTGGATTTCAGTATGATGGAGAGTTAGGTTTAACAGTCGACAGGACCTTTTAAGGTGACAGAGATTAAGATATGAACCTTTTCATTGGAATTGTTGAACTGTGGTGAAATAGTGAAAGTGAAAAAGGGTTTTCTTCTACATCAAACACAGCTAGACTCACAACTATACAACTCTACTGAGGAACAAATCAGAACATGATACCTTTTGTGTGTTCAATAAGAGAAAACATGCTCAGTGAGGAGTAGCCCTTTTCTGTGTCAGTCTGCCATGTTCTTTTGACTCGCACCCAGCTGAATAAAAATGATATGTTTCTCATGGGATGATCTGACCTCCTGTATGCATTAAACTTACACCACTGACAGAACTGGGTCCAGAACACTGGCAGCAAGGCTACCTAGAGCATCACATCTGTAGAAACCTAAATCGCATGCAAGAACAAAGGTGGCAATCAGCTGTGAGGAGGGTTCAACTGCAGAGATCCCTGATGCAGCTGACTTGTAGAGGAGAAGTGTGGTGATCGCTTGTTTTGCCGCAATTTATCATTCCAGTGATCTCTGATAGACACGGTTCAGATGGAGAGGAAAGTCATTCCATGTCGAAAGAGAGACAGAGAGTTTTATGTGATTTATTTCTATTACTTAGACTGTGTTTTTAGAATTGGAAAGCTCTTTTGTAATGTAATAAAAGGGCTGTTAGAAACAGAATATGTAAAGCCACACAATTAGAGTTCCCCGTTGATTCTTCTATCAATCTAAAACAATATGAAGTATGGACCTCACCTAGATGAACACATGCCCCAGGTCAGATTAACAGAAGAATTAAAGGGGCTAGTGAGTGACAGTGGCTGGGCTTGAAATACTCTTCAGATCACAAGTCCAAGAGAGGTCAGCCTATTGTCGCAAGAAGGATTAACTATGTGTTGGTGGGCCACAAACAGATATTTATCTTTTGGTAATAAATGTGAAAAGAAATTCTTCTAGGGCCAGCGCATAGGCTACTGGCTTCTTCTCAATCAACTCATTGCTTTCTTTACACACGCATACACATACACACAAATAAATAATTTATAAAAACAATATCATTTTGACACATGAATTACATGTAGAAAAGAAGGAGGAATTAAAAACACTTCAAACAAATACAGAACAAATCTAGTTTCATTCCTCTTGTATAACTCAACACACAGGAATAACTGTAAGGGCATTTATTGTTCTCTATATTGTGTATTTTGTTTACTCTGTTATATTTCTTCTAATTCCTAACAAATTCATAATTGATTAGTGGACTTTTACACTTGATCAACCTAAGTTCAGGTTTTAGTTAATGTCTCATCTCATCTAATGTGTCTTTTGTGGCTGGCCTTGTACTCATTAATTAGATGTTGAGACTTGAAGAGAAACATGTTTTGCTCAGTCATCCTTCAGGTGTTGTGACTGCTGCCTGCTCATCCCACCTCAGCTCCACCCAGGCATCCTCACCTTTATCAAAATATGCAATCTTCTTCCTCCCAGATGGAAACAATCTGTGGCTTTTATCTTGAAACCAGATAACAAGACAGATGCTAAGCCCAGCTTATGGATACAAATAGAAAAGAAAAAGCAAATGTGAGTATGTGCAGTTTATCTCATTTGAAAGGGATGTCTTAAGGGGAAAATATTATGTTATTGCAATAGCACATGGTTAGTTTGATCGTATTTTTCCACAGGGCCATTTTGTATCAAGTAAATAGTAGTTATAACCACAGTACAGTAATACAGAAATCATGGAGATCAAATGAATACATTTTGTATCGACGGTAGTATTCGTCATCTGGACCCCAGAGTGAACTTAGAACTAATGCAACATGTGAGACCTTCATATTTCAGTACTGCACAGTGCTGTAGAGTCATGAGGTGAGTTAACCCCCTCATCTGTCCTGCACAAAAACCCACTCTATTAGTTTTAAGGAGTCTGACTAGAGCTAAAACTTAAAAATCCCTGATTAGAGCCTGTTTTCTCATCCATTTCAATTGATACACATTATGTTTCTCCCAGATTCCACAGACAGATCTCCTATCGCTGGGTCCTTCAGCTGCTGTGTGAGCGCAGAGTGAAAGTGATAACACTGACATGACTGTGATCACTTACCGTATCTGTGGGTAAACATCCAGGTTCTATTACAGCGAAACAAGGAGGACATGTTTGATTGTTGGGATGCACCGTCAGCAGCGTTAGCAGCGCTTGATATGATGCCAACAGCTCCATTACAACAGGTTTTGGAATGCATTGTCGGTTTGTGCTTATCCCATGGGGATTTATCTTTGTGATGAGGAGATGTCTCATGTGTAGGAACAAAACATGTAGGAAAGGGAGGAGATGTTTGGGCTAGTTAAAAACAAGCTGTAACTTTGAAGCATCTAAATGTAAAACCTGTATAGCTGCACATACACTTGCACATGAACACAATAATAAGGCTTAACATACTCTGTATAGTGCCACACTGTTTGCAATACACAGAAATACACATTATGGGGACTCCATTTTACTGTGAAGACAGTAACCACTGAGGGCAATACAGAGAGGGGATTTTGGACATCCAAAGCTTCCAAACTGAATGAATGAATACATGATAAATATAACTTGTGGTTGTGTTCATGTGGCTCTTCACAGCAGTAGCAAGTGTCACAGCATCCGCTTCTGCTTCCCAAAGTAACATAGGTGTGAGCCAGGCACCCTGTAGAGGCATAGAGGGACGGTTTTCAGGTGGCCAAGGTCCCTGGACAAAATGTTAAAAGAGTTTTACAATACAGGTGAGGGGGGGGCTGGGCTAGTCCTGCCAGAGACGGAGAATCAGGCGGGGACCGAGAAAGACAGCCAGGAGGCACTCATGGCGGGAGTCTGCTGAGAGGACAGAGGTCGAGATCCAAGAGAGTTGACACGCCTGCTGAGAACAAGAGGTAGAGATCATGCTTGAGCCAAGATGTGAAACACACTGTAGGTGTCCAGTGGCTTTGCACGGACTATAATGCTCGCAGCTACCTGCCAGGTTGCAGGCAGGGTTTGGTGTGTGTATGCAACAAAGTAATCCCATGAGTTTATGGTGAGAAACAAATGTGAAGTGAACATATTCAACTATTATATGTTGAAAATATCATATTCCTTTGAGGTATTTCATTCCACAGGCCCATACACTTTACCCTTAACAGCAGTATAGCTATGTGGCACACTAATACGTCATGTGCTGTATATAGCAGTTAAAGCAAAACTATAGAAAAATTTGTCTGGCTTTTTCTGACTGAATGTCAGGGTGATAGGGTGTGTAGCTACTACCAACCAATCAGAGACATGCTTAAAGTTCGAGTTCAAAAAGGGGTACAGTGTACGGAGGTGTCTGAGATGAGAGTTTCAACATTGCAAGTGCGAGAATCCCTTTGCTCACTCAAATGTATCTGCACAGTTCCTTTGTTTCTAAAGGATCCACAGCACTGACACCGTCCTCACACTGAAATGGAACCTGCCCTGTGTGCTCTAAACACTGACCTGCAGACAACATAAGTTCAGAAACAGCTTAGTAGCATATGAATGTAATCAGACTCAACTAGACTCACAACCAACATACTGGGGACCGTTAATTCATATTATGGGCTGATTTTGATCTTTCAACAGACTGTGGTTGTGACAGTGATGTTGTTACCTGTCAGTCAGCGCTGAGGAGCCAAACCCTCAGCTGTGGGAGGGTACGAGAAATCCGCACTGTGGCAGAAGACTGACAATCTGCAAGAGACTGACACTGTTAGATGGACATCATTGTGCTACACAGATACATCTTTTCCGTCCATACTTGATTTAAACATTGATAATAGGCATTTGTCCAAGAAAAGAAAATGAAGGGCTCAACACTTAACGTACATCATCAGTAAGGCTAAGGTGGGGTTGGATTTATTATTTTGATGAAGAGTGAGATTAGGTTCTTTTAGGGAGGATTAAGGAGTTGAGGGGGCTGTATTGTTAGGGTTTACTGTGTAAGGTTGAAATCATAGTGATCACAAACGAAATCAGGATCAACAACATTCCAGCTAGAAGAATAAAGGAGATTTATCACCCAGTCACAAAATACCACACACAAAGTAATAATCTATATAGATATTATAGTATCTGAACATAACACCGTACAGTTAAAGCTTTAAAAATACTTGGTATTTACACGCGTACAGCAAAGTGGCTCAGAAAGCAAACAGGCACTGGACACATCTACAGGTATGGAGACATATAATAGTCAGAGGTACAGTTTACAGTACGCCAGGATGACAACTTCCAGCATGACCAAAACTGGCTCCCATCACAATAAAATAAGTTTTCGTGTTGTGGCATAGTCAGTCTCACGAGGTGCTACTGTAACAACAGAGTGGAGTTTTAGCTAGACAGACATTTCTGAAGTTGATAGTAGGGCTGAGCACTTTTCCACAAGTAAAGCAAACTGAGGACTGAGAAAGACACAATGCAAAAGAGAGGATATCTACAGTGTATGCAGAGTTACTGCTGCAGAGAAACCAAATGGTCTATTTTTCTTAGGTAGTTGGGGCTGCTCATTGGTCTATTATATATGGTGTTAGAACATCTTCAAATTACAAGCAAGCCGAAGTTAGTGCTCCTGCCATCTCAGTGGTAATGGTGTTCCTGTTCCTAACGGCCAATGATGGTGAGAGGAATAATACTGCAACAAAATGACCCGCCAGTATAGATAACCTTCTATGGACCTCAGGGCTGGTCGTATTCCTTGTAATTTTCCAGAACAGCATTGCATCTGACTAGTGTTTCTTTCATTTGCTTGTGAAAAGTGGGAATATGTCTGGTTAACCATCATTTGAAGATCGATGAACCCTACTATCACATTGCTGTTTGAATTAAGCCGTCACGATTTCAAAATGAATTAATCGTTAGTATAAACATTCTATGAAGTCTTACCAGCATGGCAGTATGTAAACTATAATATATGTCATCATCATAACTGTTGGTTTCCTCCATCATCCAGCTAGACCTTTTCCTTCGTCATCTTTCAAGGTGTTACACTGTAATCCCTGCCCCGACACGCCAATTGACCCGCCTGAGGTGAGTCTGAAAGGTCTTGGTTTAATAGTTTACAATCAACAATGATTTTGGCATTGTATTTTAAAAATGTATGATCCTTGTCTAGTCACTGTTGTTCAAAGCAATAGTATGTTAGAGGACTTGATTTTTAGTCATTTAATATGTGTGATTTAATAAAAGCTGGGAGGTACAGCACGCTCACCGCGGCCTGCACTGTTGCAGTATCACTCCTGGCCTCCTGAAGAGAACCATGGCCACCACTTTACATATACTCTGCTCAGTATGATGGATTTTTAAAAAAAGTTATTTTAATAAATCTTTCTATTTTATTTTTAGACAGATATAAACACCTATTGCCAATAAATCCATCCTACAAGTTTAAGCAACAGAGATATTACCTGTAATTAATGCATATTTACAAGATTTGGCAATATGTGCCCTTTTAACAACAACAACAGCTTTTTCCTTCTACTGAGAGACTAACCTGACAGGACATAAATATATAAGGAACAGTGAACACATTTGTCTCCTGTGGCGCCATGCCCGATATGCAAAGGTTTCTTAATATCTAGTATAGCATATTTAAAAATTCGAGACCAGTCTGCGCTGTGGTCAGCAAACTACAAGAGGAAACTGCCAGCATAGTTTCTCGTTTTCAGTCACTGAGCACTTCAGTTTATTTATTCTATAAAATCAAGGTTTGGTTCTGCCTACCAAAGTTGAACCAACACAATGAGATGATTTTTTTCACTGAAGACCAGTCCTGTGTTGCTTTAAGAATGTCCATGGCAAAAACTCATTCTATTTGACTGCACAGCCAGAGCCTTTCAAGTGACACTAAGGAGGTGTAAGTGAGAACAATTCCACATTATTCTGTACAGTATTGTAGGAAAGTACCTCAATATCCAACTGAAC